>CM049380.1:26529700-27107200 GCA_026937815.1 Etheostoma perlongum
CTGTGACCTTCAGCACTCACTGGATCGGTTCGCCGCCGAGTGTGAAGCGGCTGGGATGAGGATCAGCACCTCTAAATCTGAGGCCATGGTTCTCAGCAGGAAACCGATGGAGTGTTTTCTTCAGGTAGGGAGTGAGTCCTTACCCCAAGTGAAGGAGTTTAAGTACCTTGGGGTCTTGTTCACGAGTGAGGGAACCATGGAGCGTGAGATTGGTCGGAGAATCGGAGCAGCTGGTGCGGTATTACATTCTGTTTATCGCACCGTTGTGACGAAAAGGGAGCTGAGCCAGAAGGCAAAGCTCTCGATCTACCGGGCAATTTTTGTTCCTACCCTCACCTATGGTCATGAAGGCTGGGTCATGACCAAAAGAACAAGATCCAGGGTACAAGCGGCCGAAATGGGTTTCCTCAGGAGGGTGGCTGGCGTCTCCCTTAGAGATAGGGTGAGAAGCTCAGTCATCCAAGAGGAGCTCGGAGTAGAGCCGCTGCTCCTTCGCGTCGAAAGGAGCCAGTTGAGGTGGTTCGGGCATCTGGTAAGGATGCCTCCTGGGCGCCTCCCTAGGGAGGTGTTCCAAGCACGTCCAGCTGGGAGGAGGCCTCGGGGAAGACCCAGGACTAGGTGGAGAGATTATATCTCCAACCTGGCCTGGGAACGCCCCGGGATCCCCCAGTCGGAGCTGGTTGATGTGGCTCGGGAAAGGGAAGTTTGGGGTCCCCTACTGGATCTGCTGCCCCCGCGACCCGACTCCGGATAAGCGGATGAAGATGGATAGATGGATGGATGGATAGAGCCTCTCAAAATCTGACGAAAATCTTTTAAACGGACCTTTGTCAATCTGAAATGGAGAGATTCATCAACTGCATGACCCATTTCTCGCTTAAAATGTTTTCAGAAACACGTTTTGTTGAGTAAAATATAGTAAAATATGAGATCGTATTGTGAACAAGCCGTCATGACATTCTGGCTTTGAATTTCCTGAGAAACCAGACCCATGTGACGCGTTCGTCCAATCAGCTGCCACTTTTAATTTTTGGGCAACAATACAGATAAGCACCTCCTGCTGTTATGGAGACGTATTATGTCTCGTCGCTGTGGTGTGTCACTCCCCGATATAAGTCGAGTGCAGATTTGAGTCGTTTTTGAAATGACTGCTAGCTTAACTACAAGCTAGCAATCAAACACAACAAAGGCTGTCACTTGAATGGCATTTTGAGCAAACGTTGAGAAAAGTTTATCATTTCATGGATTTCACAAATTTCAGTATGAAGTTATGCTGTAAACCGTTTAAATCTGAGCATGCGCAACTCACATCTGCACTCAACTCAATCGGGGAGTGACAATGTGTTCTGAGGCACTTTTTTGACCAACTCGGGGAGACTGATCGGTCCAACTGCCTTTTCTGCCGAGGGTCAGCCATCTGGTTGGTACGTCTAACGTCTTTAATTATTATCATCATTCTGTGGGATTTTAAGATGTCTACTAAAAAAACAAGACAATCAACTAAAATAAACTGCTTTATAATTAAGTGGCAAATAATGGACAGTTAATCTAAGTACTTTCCCCCAAACATTACTGCTAAGTGAAGCATGTTTACATGATCTTTTGTTTTTGCTTGCTTCAGGTCAACAAAGGGGTCACTGTGATTGACCTGCTCACATTCGCCAGAGAGCTGGAGGCCCAGACAGATCTCATGGTAAGAACACATTGGTGCTGTTCTGGCTGATATACAAACATCCACAATGTTGCCTTAGTTCACAGGCTCATTATTCGATTAACTTAACCGAGACAGTCTCTGGGAGCAATCTGACTGCTCCACCATGCCTTCAGGGGGTTTCAGGAAGGTAACACAACACATTTTTATTTACCTCTAAATGGTGACTCGTTTAAGGTCCTTCAGAAGCTCAGTTTAATTCACAGTAAGGGTCTACACACAGAACAGGAAAAATACAAACTATTATTATTAGCCAGAAAGGGAAACATTAAATAACTTTTCTGATATGACTTGTATTGTTAATGGGCTAACATTTCCTTCACCACCTTGATAAATGATGTATCACCCAAATTGTTTCTCTGCCTGTTTGTGCATTTTAGCCCAGAGGTGCTCTGCAGACTTCTCTGAAAGGCCACGTCGGTACTCTGCGGCAGATTCACAGTCAACAGATCATCCCCATGGAGCAGGCCATGGTAATGCCTCATTGTGTGTGTCTGTTTTCAGTCCAGATATTCATGACTGGCTGGACTCTTGGTTTTTGGGTTAGATCTTCTGTCTAGTCATCCCCTAAAGAAAAACCTCCACCCTAAACCAATAAAAGAAAACTATGCTAAAACAGCAACATTTGTACTTTGCATTCGTTTGGTTAAATCTGTTGTTTTTAGACTAGGAAACAATGACTTCAGAAGATGAAGCAGGTTAAGGGAAAAGAAAAGACAAGATTTCCCCTACACACCGTAGTACAATGGAGTTAGTAATTTATTGCCAGGGTGTTGTGTTTCCTGCACAATTCAACTAGACTTTAAAGCTACCCAATGCATAAATGTATACAAACAATGGATCAAATGACTATTTTTAATGTAAAAAGTGTCACTCGTATGGTGGTTCCCACTAAAATACTGGCTTGGCACCAATCAGTAGAAACAGATGCTAGCTGGTGAACATAGTTGAGCATTTAGCAGCTAAAGAGCCAGATATTTCCCTTAGGAGTTGGTAGAGATCAAAAACAGAGCTGGAAAGAGAGTGAATATTAGACTTAAATTCGTCAGATGGCCAGAAACACAACTCTAAATGAATGAGAAAGTTTGCTCACAATATTCAAAATTCATTCGGTGATGTCCGTGTTGTGTTTACAGAACGCTTAAAGAACGTCAACTCCAAAATGTATCTCAAGATATCTATGCTCAGAGGAGAGGTTGTGATATGTTAATTGATGTCTTATCCTTGTGCTAATGCTTATTGAAGAGAATGGTATCATCCCTGACAGAGAAAACGTATTTCAGTGCTTGATTGATCATCAAAAGCAGAGTGTTTTTGATCTACAGGCGTGTGTCACATCATGTTTATGAAAAACAATATTCAGTTTTATTTCTCTGTCAAAGGCAATGCCTTTCTTTTGAATAACACCAAGGATTTAAAGCCACTAGCAATTCAAACAGGCAGTGATGCACTTCAACACAGCTTTTACAAAAGCTTTTTATGTTTTTCTTTTTCCACTTTCTACTTCAAGAAATATGTTAGAGCAAGGGTAAGCTGAAATGTGTCTCTCCTGTGTATTTAGTGTCCCCATTCATTATTTGGAACATTTAGAGATATTGTATCTCACAGATGACATATAGTAATCTGAGAAAATATAGCTCATTTTGGGTGATATTGTAGGATATTGTGTGTGTGTTCTTGAATAAACATTTACAAAACAATCACATACTCTAAGGTGTTGAACATGAAGGGTTTTGTACCAAAATATTACAAAATATCCAATTCAAGAAAAGAAGTATAGGTTTAATTTAGTCATTCATTTGCTAACTGTTCCATCCTTTACATTGTGGATATTTAATTTTGGAACAAAATTCTTCAGCATGCCCGTACTGAAAGCCAAATATTGTTCAAGTGTTGTTCTTGTCTGGTCTCCCTTTGTGTTTCACTGGTGTAAAATGGCCCCTGACTGTATCCCCTGACCTTTGAGATTGCTGGTGTTAACTTGTGCTCTTAAATGTGCTCCCTTTTAAAGAGCGCACTGAACCAGAGTATAAGGTTCCTGGAAAGAACAGCCTCAGACCTGCCAGTAAGTAAACCAGCACTTCAGTCTAAATCTGAAATACACTGAAAACTTAGATTTAAGCTTAGACTAATCAAAATCTCTCCTGTCTTCTCTGCAGAACAAAGTTTTAGCAGTTCTCGATGCCATTGAAGCTGCCCAGTATCTCATCTCCCAGAATGCTACACATTTAATCAATCGGGTAACTCAAGGGTCTTTTGCTTTGTTTATATTCTCAATTCAGGAAATTATCTGTAACTCACGTTTTAATCTTCCACAGGAAACCGAAAAATACACAGCGACCATTGTTGGCTACTTCCGTCAATACATAGAATGGATCAAAACATCTGTAAGTGTTAATTTGTTGAAGCTTGTTTAAGATTACATGGTTCTCACTTTCGCTTCAGTTGAGTTCAGTGTTGACTTATATGCGTTCAGCCTAATATTCATTTTAGCCAAAACCAAAAACTAGTGGCACACAGAGAGTTACGTACTGACAAAAACACATTTGCATGTTACATAAGAGTGTTGGAGTAAATATAGAGAAGATGAATATAACAATTACAACCTCTATAAATTTGAGGAATTTGCCTTGTGGCTTGTTGGTTTCTGCTATAGTTAACTTAAGGAATTCAAAACAAATTATAAAGTTGTTTTGTTGATCTCAGAGCTGTCAATAGAACATTTTTATTTTCATCACATTTTTGTTGTTTTCCAAATAATTCAAATACAAGGACCTATTGTGCAATGTGCAGTAAAACTTTGAACAAGTACTGTAGCATGGTAACACATCAAATTTTCATGTTATGAAGCAGCAAACAGAATTTAACATACAGAATAAGGGTGTGGTTTTACTGTCGATATACAGTGTGTATTCCTGAATCTGTTGTGTGATGGTTAATGTTTATTTCATGCTCTCTGCAGTTGGTGATGGATGTCGCACCGTGTAAGCCCTTCAGCAACATGGTTGACACGGCAGAGATCATTGTTTGCAATTTTTTGGTCGACTCCATGGTAATTAATTCATTGCTTGCAGTTTTTTGGTCTGTAAATAATCTGATATTAGGGATTACAGGGATATACACCCAATTTAAACATGAGTGGGATTGTGTTTTAAAGGGCCAGAGTGGTTAGCCATAGCTATTTGGGGCTGTGTACTGTATATCACAGCCGATAACTGTAGTTTATTTGGGTCATATATCTTCTTAAATATGCAACATCTTATGCAATATCTTATAATAATCTTATTTATGCAACAACAGTCACACAGTACATGACACGTCTTTCACAGCTAATATGAAACACACCGTTTGTGTTCATAATGGTGGACAAAAAAGCCACAGCAACAGTCGTTTTAATAGGATTTTTTTTTTTCAAACCTTAGTAGATGTAAGTTGTGCAGTGATATGCTAGATCAAAAATATACAAGATATGGCCATACAAAAAGTGTGACTTCAAATTAATTTTGATTGTTTTTTAAAAACAGGGATGCAGCTAATGATTTCATTTATTATTGATACATCTCCACATTTTTCTTAATTAATCATTCGGTTTATAAAGTGTCAGACAATACTGCCAAATAGTGCATCTTTTACATTGCTTGTTTTGTCCAAACTACAGTCTGAAACCCCAAAAATATGTAATTTACAATCACAAAAGACAAAAATGAGCTGAAAGTCCTCACAATTACTAACTTGGATCTAGAGAAACTTTGGCATTTTTGCAGGGGAAATTATGTAAATGTATGTATTTGTAAAGCGCTTTTCTAGTCTTAACCACTACTCAAAGTGCTTCTACATAGTACAGGAACCATTCACCCACATTCATACACTGTGGCCGAGGCTGCTGTACAAGGTACAACACTCACACACATTTACACTCCGATGCGCAGCATCGGGAACAACTCGGGGTTCAGTGTCTTACCCAAGGACACTTCGACATGGGACTGCAGGGCCAGGGATCAAACCACCAACCTTCCAATTGGCAGGCAACCGCTGAGCAGTGAAACTGAAATTACTTCAGTGATTAACAAAATACCTGTGTATCAATATGCTGTCGCTCTACTAATCAAATAATTGGCTATTATTTCAGCTCTTTTATGTTATTTAATTCCCTTGTGGGATTAATAAAGTATACACTATTAAAACTATTACTATTATTATTTCCACAGAACACATTCTGGATGGGTATGGGCTGCAGCACTCTCTTCCTGCTCCCGAGCATCATTCTCGCAGTAAAACTAGCCAAGTACTACCGCAGGATGGACACAGAGGATGTTTATGATGAGTGAGTTTTAGTACTTTTTATTCTACTACTATTACAACTGCATGTAATCATATTTTATAGTTTAAACTTAATAGAATGAGATATGATATCCTTAAATATACAAGACAGTACATAGTCATTTCAATAGATTTTTAATGGTTGCACGACATCCTTCTTTCACTTCAGCTTCTTATTCTCTACCTGCAAGTAATAATCTAGCTAGGCTGCAAATCCTAAATTTGTACTTTACTAATTCAAATCCTACATAAAGATATGAATAGTAAGTTTTAGATTAAAAAAACAAAAAGAATCATTTCAGGGGTTCTTTTTTGTCATAGTAGCTCTACTGGTTTATTGTTGATTTATTTTCTCCTTCCTTTTCTCTTCCTTGTAGTTCCTCTGTTTCTGGGACTTGGCATTTTACTTTGTGATAACCATTTCTACTATTTCCATCTTCCATATCTTTTATTTTACTCGTTTCATTCCTCTCTGTCAAGCACTTGGCACTTTACAAAGAAACATTGACGCATTTGTAAATTTATATATTTCTTTTTCCTGGACCTTTTATTCACTCATTTCACCACGGCTTTACAGAAATACAATGTAATGTCTCGGTCAATGGCGTCTCTTGTCGTGTGATCTGTGCTGGGTTACAACTTTCTGGTGCATTTCTATCGCTGAGCATTTTAATAACAGCTTTATGTTTTTTTTGTGTATCTTTATAGCATTGAGACAATTCCCATGAAAACGTAAGACACTTTACCCACCTCCCTCCCCCTTTCAACTTTTATCACTCTGTGCTTTTCTCTGGATCTTGTACATAGACTTGTTTACTAAATTATTGGTGCTGGTTTACGTTTTTAAGCTTGGAATTGCTCTTATGGGTGGATGATGTGGCTTCTTGTTGTGTGCTACCTTAAAAGAAGTGCCCCTTACCTTACATGAAGGGCTCTTGCAATCATTACCTTACAGGCCCACCTGTTTTTGTAAGATAGTGTAAATATAACACTATGGTTTATACACAAGAAATATACATGTCTCTTAACATTCTTGAAAAGTTTGACTACTCAAAAAGAAAGCATTTTTACTCTAAAACTTTGATCAGCATGTCTCTCACATTACATTTTTCATCCCTTTTTTGTATACAATATTTTGTTTTCAGTATGGAAATTGGTAATAATGGTTATCATAGTGAGAGCTCACAAGGTATCCCAAATCCTATGATGACAAGGTAAACATTCAAATACTCCTGTTACTGCATGTTTTTGGAGGTGGAGGCATGCCAGGGGACGTGGACTTTTTCACGAGCATAATGACGTGGTCGGATAACAGTGCATGCCTTTGAGGGAGTTGATTCATTGCCACTGAGACAGACACACCGACATAATTAGAAAGTTGACAAGTAATGGTAGCTTTATTTCTGAGCATTAGTTGAGATAATTGGTACCACTCTCATGTTTGTGCATTAAGTATGGAGTTAGAGCCAAGACAAGCCTAGTTTAGCATAAAGACTAGTAGCAAGAGAAAACAGTTAGCCTGGTTCTGTCTTAAATTAAAAAAATGTAGGCGAGCATAGATTGCATGCTTCATTTGGCCCGCCTCAGCTTCATCCACGCTCCACCTCTTGCCTATTTTTTGCCGAGTGTCAGGTAACGTCAGGCACTGCTAAGATGGCAACGGCTGGATTTTGGGCTTCATTTTGGCTCTTTAGAAACTTTTGGTGACGTCACCAAGACTAAGTTCATATTTTATCAATCTAAGCCAAATATCTGCAAAATGAGTTACATTCCTATCAGCCCTAGCTCCATTTTATATATTTTTGGTGAAAATATACATCTGTCTCACAGATGTATATTTCTTTATGCTAAGCCAAGCTAACCATGTTCTGAACTAAACTCTGTATTTAACGCACAAAAATGACCTTAATTTTTGCTCAGTCTGTCTCAAGTTAATAATTTTGCTGCCATTACCTCTCCATCTTATTGCTTTGTGGTTTTGGGGAAATCTACTATATCACTAACCTACTGCATGCTCTGTGTGCGCACTGGGATGTTGAGGTGGAATGAAAAAACTTCTTGTTCCTTCTTCTCATTTAGAGTCAGCCAAAATCCGATGAATGTACACCTGATCATTTTGTTCAGAGAGAGGCAAGCATGTCAAGCTTTGGTGTGATGCTGTAAATGCTGCTCCTTTGATTTTCTTCTTAATCTAACAAAACGTCTAACTGCATGTTATGTTTAAGTTGCATTTGGACGAGGATGCGTTTGGACAGCCAACCTACTGTAACAGAGGGTATAAGAAGAGAGCAAAACAGCTACACCAGACATCTTTACGTCCATCGTATTTTAAACTTATTGTGGAGTTCCATTCCAAAGAAAGCTATCCAGTTATTTGAGTGACTGCTGTGAAATTAAAACAGAAGAAAATATTTTATTTGCCATTTTGTGGTAAAAACTTGAAAACTTTTCAAAGCTATAAAATCTAAATACTTAGTGATTACCTTCTATATTTTTCTTTAAATGGATACAATATATTGGAATTGAACTTACAAATCACGGTCCAAAAATATTATGCTTTTAATCTATGACCTCTATTGACCTGAAGCTACTGGAACACTGACACTTCACCCTCCTATTTCGCTTTCTGTAAAGTGACAAAAGCAGTGAAGTCACATTTTCACATCAGGAATGAGTAAATCAAATTTGAAAGCCAGGAATTTCAGTAACTGGTAAAAACCCTTGCGTCACTCATACTGATCAACGACCCCATTAAACCGTACTAACACGAATGTTATTTTGTGCTTTTAGACAGTAAAATATGTTACTCATTGCCCCTTTAAGTGACCGTACAGTTTATCCATCTTGATGTTGATGAAGCTGTTCTGCTCTCTGCCTTGTGAACCGCTCATCCTGCTTCTCTTTGCAAAATAAAAGAAGAGAAGCAAGCAGCGGTTGTTGAGTTAGTGTCTGTGGCTGTTAATGAACTGCCTTGTGTATGTGTTCCTGTGTCACTAGCATCCCTACCTATGACACTATGAACAGGTTCCCGCGGGCCTCGGCTCCTCCGAGGCACATCGACTGGTGACAGAGAGCTGGCTCTTGTTCTGGCTCCTGAAAGGTACTGAAAACCTTTGCAGCAGACCACTGTTTCTCTAACGCTGTTTCATTTAATCTCTTCCTTCCAATCTTGAATCTCACTTTTGCACAGCTGTCATCTGGTCCTGCTGTTTGTCTGTTGTCACCACAACCATCCATCTCTCAGATTTTTCATCTGTTTTTTAATCTGATTTCTTTTTACTTCTTATGTAACCAAACTCTGTAACACTTCTTTACAGCTTGTTTTAGGGCTTTTCTGCTCATAATGACTTTGCAGGAAAACCATCACTGTGAGATTTGCTAATTTTGGAATCCCTAACAAACTATACATGTCTTCACTGTATTTATGTCAGACTACTTGTGACTGCTTAGTCCGTGTGCTGTAGAGGAGAGAAGCTGTGCTTATGTGCTTGTTTTTGTCTTTCTTTTATGCTTATTGAGATTAACATTTACAAACCAGTCAGTATTTAGGGACATATACTTTTAAATACATAACAAAATGTCAAGGGTTCTCCAAAACGATATACAGAAATTTGGAATATAGGTTTTATTAACTGGAGGGAGATACATTATTTGTAGAGGACAGCCAGTTGTAAAGGAAAATAAAAACAGTTCTGATTTTTTCAGTAGCAAAAAGCACCATACTGTCTTTGAAAACCCTCCATGGAGCTTCACAAAAGACTTAATTGACTGCATTCTCATGTCTGTTATTTCACAAAACAGCCAGAGCTGCATTAATCTCCTGGGCCATTCAAAAGAAAAAAAAGCCATGACCGTATGTTTTGAATTATTCATTTAATATTTCATAAATCTAATTCACTTTTCTCCAATATTTGCCTTCCCAGTGCCCTCGAAAACAGGAACTAAAATACACCATAGTAAGTACGTTTTCCTTCTTATATTTTTTATTTAAGCCATTTTAATTTAATGTGTTGCTATCGATCCAACAGCAGAATGAGTTTTCCAGATTAATAGTCAGGGATGCAATGGTTCAGGACTAGGCCTGCACGATTATTTGTTATAAAATTGAGATCTCAATTCACCCAGTTTACGATTTCATTTTTAAATAACTTTGATTTTTTTTTGGACTTCGATTCTTATTTAATTTTACGAGCCGACTGCATAACAAACGCTACTACTTTCTTCTGTGAGTTTTAAACATAGACTGTATAATTTGTTGTTCATTTTAAAGCGCTGCAATGCTCTCCCTCCTCTTCATTGAAGCCTCCATGTTTACAGGCTACAGTGCAATAAACATTACACTGAGAAAAAATATCATGGCAGAGAATTATGATATCAATTCTAAGATAAAAAAATTGTGATTCATATTTTTCCCCGAATCGTGCAGGCCTATTCAGGACCATTGTTGTCAAGGTCTCCATTTAACAAGTAATTTATTTACTCTTGTATCTCTTGTTAGTCTGAAAATCAAAGTTTGAAGAACAAAAAGTCTGCCAAATTAGAGTTTGTAGCAATTTCACCTGAATGGAGAATCAGTCTCAAGAAAATTGGTAAAATGGATTTGTATTGGAAACAGGTGAGATTATTTCATCACACTAAAGTTCATTTATTTAATTTCAAGACTTGAAATGGAGGAGGCTTGTGTAGTTTCCTGACATTATGATGTAAGAGATGATTGACGCAAAAAGCAGAGTAGAGTTACAAAAAGCAGTCGTACTAAATTGGTACAAAAGAAGAGCGATGTATATTCGGTATATTTTAAATGTACTAATTGAAATTGTTCTTTCTTTCCATCTTTTTTTAAGCGCTTTGTTTCACGAGCCCATGGACCAGAAGAAGCTCAATAAAAGCTGGTCTCTTATAACAGGAGAAGAACATATAAAACCCTTTGGGTGTTTTTTTTATCTTTAGCAATCAACTCAACCTCCTCAACCAGGCAGATTAAAGCCTCATGCAGTTACCTGCTCCCCCCTCCAAGAAACTGCCTGCAGGACATCAAACTATTCCCTCTAAGCATCAATCTGAGCCAGGCTTGCTCTGCTTTTTTTTTTTTCTCGAAGGACTGCTGTGTCTGCGTTTACATTGGTTCGGACACAAACCAAGCTGAAAAATATATCAGCAACAGGACATGACAATAACTGTGATGCCTGTTCATATTAATGTACTTATTTGTGCTTAAGAAGACAGTGGCTGAAAGGTCATTCGAAGGTCACGGTAAGCTGCTAGAGGAAACCTTTTCTTCTGCACTCAGAATGGACGTAACACATTCAACACATGTTAATACTAAAAGTGGGAAAGTCTGTCATTACATCTGCAAAGCAAAGGTGCAAATTAAATGAAATTCAATGTGTTAAAAAGCACTGTTGGTAGGGAATGGCACATCCTTTTTAACTGCAGCATGTGTGAGCTGGTATGTGTCAGTGTTCCTTAATGACTGAGAACGGGGTGATTTGAACAAAGATAAAAGAGGATGGTCCCAGGTGGATTTGTGTGACTAATATAAAGAAATTTAACATCACTTTAAATAAAAAAATAATGTTTACAATATTACAATACATCCAGACATCTTTGTTAGTTTTTGGGCGAATTGCAAATGACAGGTTGCCTTTCAGAAGTTTTTTTTCACACTGGTTTTTGACAGATATGCTCCTTCTCAAAAGGGAAAATCCAGCAACCGATGCTCTTACACTATTAAAATCTGCCACTAACACTATGCATGATGTTTAAAATCGCCTCTTTAGTTAAGCTTTTTTAGCATACCCATTTTCCCTTACCCAGTGTAATCTACTTTTGTGCCAGGTCTTCATTTCCTACATTTCCCAGAATGCCTTTAAACAACTCTGAAAATGATAATAAAAATAATTATAGACATTAATACGAATGCATGTTCAAAGCGTAACACGGCTTGTTGCTGCATTGGGATTTAATGTCAATGTCCGGGGCTGCAATTTGTTTTAAACATTTAACAAACTGTTGGCACTAAATTCTGACAAAATTTTAAACTAGTAGTTCTTTGCACAGATTGATTTATTTGAATGGTTTTTGACACCTTAAAAAAGAAAAATCAAGAAGATTAGAGAACTCAGACAACAACATTGTATTATGTGCACAAAAAATTATTTTAGCTTTTTCTTTCCTTGGGAATCATCTTTGGGACCATTCAGATTTATCCTTGGAGCATTTAGGGAGCCTCACCCACAGTTTGTGTACCACTGTTTTAGAAAGCTGAAAAGCACATTTCTGACCACAAATCCTGCCATCAAGATTTGGCCATTATTTCCAACAATACACCACCAAACCGCAAAATCCATCAACAAACGCATCACCAAATACAATTTTACCTTTTAGTGTTTGAGGTGGATTTTCCCTTTAAGTCGAAGCATAACTTCTTAATATATCACACACTATGACAAAAATGTCAGAATTATAGATTGAGTTCACTAACATGATATTTTACTGAGATCTTTCTTGCTTGCTTTTCATAGTGATGGTAAGTTTAAAGTGGAGAAATACTTTCTCAAGCCAAATTGTTATTTTTTACTGTAGTTCTTATGTCTTTAGTGGTCTTTCAATTATGTGCTTATTTTTTGTGCTTTTTAAAACCCCACAGTAGCTATGGATACATTGAAAGAAAAACTTTATAGAACGAGTGAATGTACTCAAGAGCTATTTTTTATTTTGTATAAATGATATTGGCTGAGGAATATGCTGAACTCTCATCACTAACGCATTGGGCAAGCCAATGCAGTTATCCCACCCGCCTCGCTTCAGTGTTTACAGGTTAGATTTGCAGCGGCTGTCAGCAACGTAGCAAAGACGGTAAAGCATTAGACAATCCATTCATGGGACAATTCAAATAGTAGAAAACAAGTAGAATGCTATATATTTGATGGTGTTGATGCACACTGTAAAAACATGTCCATCTTAACGTTAAAAGTCTGAATAGTATACGCCGATTAAATACACTAGCCTAGAGTATACTACCTTACAGTACCAAATGTAGCTTTACAGTACTAAGAAATATGATTTTATTTTCAACCAGATGAAGAGTACATTTCAACAATTTTTCAATACATTTTTTGTGTATTTTGTTGATTTTGGGAAAGAGGTGCAACCATTTTCAAATAGTTTTTTGATGACCTACCACCTAAAACCAACTGATTAGCATAAGAAAATACAGAAAACATTCATATCTCCGGTACATTATTCCTTTTTTATAACAATGTGTTAACTAATTAATTTCATCAATCAAAAAGGAATACATTTCATAAATTTTAGTTAAGATTGGCTAAACAAATACCTAGGCTAGTTAGCTAGTTGCTACAAAGCTAGTTACCTTTCTTATATAGCCTACAGTAGCTCATATACTAGTAAATATACAGTACTGTATACTACAGTATCCGTACTAGTAGCATAAATAAGCAGTATTCTGTACATACTGTATATACTAGTGTACTCAGTGAGCTGTGCTGTGAGGGAGATAGCTGAAAACTTTTTACTTGTTTCTTGTTAAGATGGACATTTTTTAAGTATCTGTGTGCTTTGACAGGACTATCATTCTTGCCTGCTAGTGCCTGGATGTAACCCGTCTTGGGCAAAAAAAACTAGAATTTTACTAAGTGCTTAACGTTAATATTGTGTATCTGAACCTTCAGGACAGATACAGTGGTAACTGGTTTGAACTGCAATGCTTCAAAGTTGGGCACTGAAGAGGAACATTTTATGTGGTGGTGAAAAGTGTATGTATTGTGAATAAACTTTAAAATTAATTTATTGTTGTCAGTTTTTTTCAGTTTTGTTTACATTTTAGTTCTTTTGTAAGATATAAAAAAAACAGTGTATTGAATAGGCAGTGGATTTTGGGCTAACATGCTTTTAACTATTTCGCCAAATAAGAAGCCAAAAAAAAAAGAAGAACTTTGATTTTTTTACTTATGCAATACAACACAGTGTAGAAATACTCCTCATTACAAGTTATGCATTTAAAGTCTTACTTAAAAGGAGAATTCTGATATAATTTTGATCGCTGTAAATATGCGTGTAATTTTTATTGAAAAAAACCTGACCCTGCCTTTGTGCCTCTTAACATACAAAAAATGCAATTACAATGTCTGTGCAACATAAACGGGGGCCTTACGTGACAACAATATGCGTTTTCTACTCAGTCATTATTTAAATTCACCTACCCTGTCTCTATCCTGCCGGTAGCTAACGCACCCTGTTAGCTGCTAGCTGTTAGCTGCTGTCTGTGATGTTCAGCCAGGCTTTTGTTATAATCATCACGCAGCAGTTCCGTGTGTATTTGTAGCCTGTTGCCAGTTGTCAATTTGTGTGGTAGTTCCCTTAGCCGTGCTAGCAGGCCTGACCGGCATCCTTGCTTCTGATTTCTCCCCGCCTTCGTTGCCTCCTTCTCCCGAAAATAATCCAGTGAGTTGATTATATCTGTAATATTATTATGTAACTTACGTTATCCAATAAATTAGGTGATGTATGTACAATATTTCCCTCTGAAATGTAGTGGGGTAGAAGTAAAGTGAAATACTCAAGTAAATTACGACCACGTCAAAATTGTATTTACTTTAAGTACAGTACTTGAGTGAATGTATTTAGTTACATTCCACCACTGGTAACATGAGCCATATTGCTCATAGTGCATGTTAAATTTAACACAAGACTGCACATTCTTATGTGGTGCTGACACTGCTGTCCAGCGCCCACTGGTTGCGTTACTGGTCAGCTATTTTCAATAGGAGATGATTATCTTCTTCCATAAGCTTCGTTCTGAGGTTTCTCAGCCACCAAACAGTATGTGAATAAACACCACCAGCAAAACCAGCCAACTCTTTTCTTCTTCTAAATAAGCTTGTATAAAAGACAGAGAACAAAAAAAACTTTGAAAACAGAAACAGCGGTTCAGAGAAAGTCTCTTTTTTTCTTTACTTGCATATCAAAACACTGTGTTTAAATGTTAGTTCAGAGATTCTGAACAAATTGTACATTACTGCATGTACAATCCATCTTTAGCTTAATGGGTAGAGCCATACACTAACACTGCCAGCAGGGGCTCCAATGCTATAATAGTATGCACTATATAGGGGCTCTGGAGAAACGTATTCCTGCTTACTGTCATAAGGAAAATGTAATAGTCGAGAACAAACAAAGAAAATGCTACATATCACAATACATAATAGGCCAAGATGTTTTAATTCCAATAGCTTTATAATTATTATTGGAGCTCCGCATACACAGCTTTTTATCTTTCAAATGTGTCTTGAACTGAATATCATGCACACCAGTGGACAGCATACTATGCATTTACACAGGAAGATACATTAGACAAAGTGTGCCAGTGAATATGCTACAATCTCAGGGGACTACAAACACTCCGGGGGTGAAGAGAATACTTTGTGCAACACTGCTGGTTTTGCAGCAGCTTAAGAATTTAATTTGTATTTATTTTTTTATTTTTCTAAAGACAAGGAACTAAAATTGCAACAAAATTACTCATGGAATACGCCTGAAAGTCATTATTGGACAGTGGTAAAAAGTAACTAAGTAGGCTACAGTTACTCAGATACTTTACCGGTACTTATACAATTTAACAAGGTGCTTAAACTTAACTTGGAATATTTAAATTGTTTGCTACTTTATACTTCTACTGCACATATACACACATAACATTCTGGCCAAAGGACTACAGTTCAAAATTAGGCCGCGCATAATTTTTGATGGGTAGTCAGTAAAGCTACAGTAGTCAGTGTTTTATGTTCGCTGCAAATACAAACTAAAATCACCTGATTAATGCAACATAATCACAATGTCTCCCGGCCATTTCCTCCCGCAGAAAACTGCTTCCAGTCAGGCTAAAGCTAATATAGTTAGCCTAAAGAAACAAGGGGTCTGTCCATCCCGAATAACGTTACAGTTCGGAACACGACACTGGAAACGTAACACTAATCTAGTACAGAAGTCTGTGTCTGATCCAACGTCTTTTACACTGATTTAATTGTTCTTGGATACACAGAGTTTTGTACTAGTGCACGTGACATGCAGGTCTGATCAATTTATCAAACAAACAAGCTGGCCCTGCTAGTCGACCACAGCCTGGAATTTAGAGGAAGCAACATGCAGTCACTGTAGTTGTCAATTAAGTCGGGATTGATAGTATTATATGAATACAATGGTGTCATGCTAGTCGACCAGTGTATTTCTACCTAATTTCCCTCTCCAAAACCACTTAAGAAGAGTAACGTTGGTCACAGTGCTTACTTGATTTGGCGTTTGTAAAGTATTAAAGTTCAAAGAATGGTTTACTGTGTTCAATGTAAACTGTGGGTATACTGATGATGTTAAGAAAACAAAACATGTTTAAATGTACTGTATATTAATAGGTGACACATTGTGACCCTTAAAGTATTTTTCACTGCACTTAGTAAAACTAAATCTCTTCCAGATGTGTTGACTACATGTCCTGCAATACTCACAGTAGGACCTTTTTCTCCAGTTGGCCTGAAAACAAAGCCTACCCCAACCCCACACTATCTGACCACAACCATGCTCAACTCCTTGGTCTTACACAGACATCGCTTGTTCTTTCTTAATTGATTAGTTACCATGCACTACACTGAACTAGGCCGGTCATGTATGACTGACTTCTACTCACGTTTCTTTGTGGTTGTGCAGTCTGATTGCATTTATATCTGGGAGGGAAATCATAGGCTACTCTGCATGGTTGTTGGCTCCAACTGACTAAAAAAAACACCTTAAGACAAGCAACAACTTGAGGGTTTTTCCCAGACATGCCACATTTCTTTTAAATTGATATGTAGTAAACAGAGAATTATCAAAAACTATTTGCACGATTGTATCAACCCTTTTGGCAACAGAAATGTATCAGACTGTTTGCTAGGAATTGTTCTATAAGATGCAATTGACATAATTTAGTTCTTCTTTATGTATGACAATTTGTACTCTTATTACCAATCACCTGGATAAACATGAGCATCACTGTAAACATCTCATGTGGTTGCCATCTTCAGACAACTATGACTGATGTAGTGGCTGCTCTCCTCCTCCTCCCGTACAAGTTGTGTTTGTTTTTGTCTGACTGCTACGTGAATTCCTTCCTTGTCTGCAAGCCAATAAATAGCAGGAGGGACCCTCAGCTTGAGCAGTCCTACTCTCCGCCTCTTACACTCAGCATCCATCTGACACCATGTGGACCCAGGACAGCGCTCTGCTGCTACTGCTCGCCTGCTGCCTTTGGTCAGCCGAGGCTCAGAGCGACAGGAGACAAAGCATCTGGGATGATCCCATCAAATTTAAAACTAAGGCCAATGACTTGTGCTCCATGATCATCACCGGTCACGGGGAATACACCAGGCTGAGGGTGTCGTGCCAGAGTAACAAGCGCTCCTACTGGTGTGAATACATCGGCAAGCCTCACACCTGCCGCTCCTACAACACAAACCCTCGTCACTACTTCGTCCAGATGACCTGGGGCCTCAGAAAGCTCCAGAATGCCTGCCAGGCCCCAAGGCAGATCAAACCTCACATGTGCAGGAAGGCAACAGATGACTCTCAAATGGTCTTTGCATCGGCTTCCTTCACCCGGTCACCGCCAGAGGCTTCATCTAGGACAAAAGCAAGACCTCAACCTCGTCCTGCACCCACAAGGGCAACCATTCGAGTCCCACCACGAGTGAAAACAACACTGAGAGCCAATCCACAACCATCGGCCCCTCCTGTCGAGAGCAATGCAAAGAGGATGGCTCAGCAGTACTGCTGGAGGTCACTTCAAGGCATTTGCTCCTACTTCATCGGTTTGTTTCGGAACTAATGGGGAAGGTAAAGAGCTGTAACGAGCCTCATCGTTAACACACAGCTTTTATTATGTTCTTTTACGACTAACCTAAGAGTACTGTGGTGGAATGAGAAAATACTGTGTATTTACATTTAAAGTTTGCCAACAACATTCATATGCAAAATTCAAACTCTTTTTACAACTGTATGCATTTTGCCGCTCTGTTATATTCAGATTTACAATTCTGATGAAGATCACTTCAGATGTCTGATTAAAGTGGCCTTTGGGAGGAATCACATAACAGCACTTTGTTCATCAGCAGTAAAAGAACTACAGCGCTCTCTCACAGGGAAGAGATGGTACTGCTGTGACGTCCAAAGCAAGATTTCTCTGTGAACATTGCATGTATCCTCTTCCAAATATCACAACTTGGAAAAACTCGACTACCTGTCTAAATAGTGTTAGAACAAACAATATGGTTCACAGAGCATGCTATTACACACATGAAGGAAATAGCACAAGTACTACTTTACCATGTGAGAATGTTTCTGCATAAAACTTTACTATATACGGGCCCGGGGCAGGAGGGACAGACAACTCATTGGTGTCCCTGATTTGTGCTGTTTACATGAATATAATCTACTTGCATCACTTATTATTACCTTGAATATTACATTGTTTGGAAAGCCCAAGGTTTTTCATTTAGGGCTGAAAAGGCAGTGATTTCTGTATCGTGTATTTGGCAGAAAAATATGAAGAATGTGAAAATGATTTTGTTAAATAAATAAACATTATTCTCAATTATTCTGTGTCGATAAGATGATTTTATTGCCCCCTTCTTGATGAAAAACTACAAAAATCATGAAAAAGGTTTGGTTTATTAAGACTTGATAGCAAAAAAGCAGCAATGTTGAAAATGACTGCTTTACAATAACATTATGTCTTAAAAATCATCATCAGAGCCATCATCAATTAGTGGAACTACCTGCTATACCACATTTGACCGCCAGGTGCCACTGTGGCTTTAGTTAAACAGACCAAGTTTTTCTACTGCAGGGACATCTGGCTCCTTTCAAGATATTTGCATCTTTCATCTTTGGAACACTGTACTAACAGATGGTGCAGTGAAGGCTAAAGAAGAGAAAGTTATTTGCATTTGCTTGAAATGAATGCCTTGAAAGTTAAGTTATCATAAAACCAGGTGAGACAATCTGACAAAACACAGTTTCAGTCCTGATATCTCAACATAAATCTGGTAAGTGTTTTCAGGTTTATACAAAACAATCTGAAGTCTCGATTAGTTTAAATCAGTTTAGACTTAGAAGTAAGACAATGCGATTAGATGCCAACATGCATGAAACAGTGATGAAGAAGAGCAACTACCCTTTATGTACTCCTTAATTACCAAAATTACCCTTTAAAATGAAATGATGTCACTGTTGCTGGAAGTTGAGCAGATTTTGCTGGTATTATTTCATTAAATTTTAACATTAATGAATTATTTCATTGATTTGATTACAATTTAACATGTTACAAAATGGCATTACAAGCTTCTATTATATAAATAATAGTCTTTACAAAACTTTAGTAAAATATTTCACCAGCAATTTGACTCAAAATATCTCTAGTCTAGTATAACCTAATCAAACTTTGTTAGCTGTCCAACCATGCAGTGTGTGTGTATGTGTGTGTGTGTGTGTGTATGAGAGAGTGAGAGAAGGGGAGGGCTGATTCTACAGCAGACTGTAGCTGCAGGTACAGTGAAGGCGACTCAGCTCTCTAGACTGTAAACCAAAGTTTACTGTGGAAACTTCAGGTAAGCTATGTCATATGCTACATCTGGGCTCAGTGTGTAATGATCTGCGATTACTAATTTGGTATAACTTTCGTATTAGTATAGTATTAAGGTGTGTGTGTTTGTATGTGTGTTGTGGCTGATACTTTATTACCTAATAATACATTACGTTCTTACAGAGATTTAAAGAATCTATATGGTACTTGACTAATTACTGTAAATTCCTCATGTAATGATATTGTATAAAGGTGTGTGTCTGCACTTGGAATATTCATGTCACACTTTACTCTGATTGTTTCATCTTTTAAATCAAGGATTACATCTTTGTTTGGCTGATCCTTTTATTCAATTTTGTTTGTGGTTATTGATTCACATCTCTCATTGCACTGTAACTTTTTAATCCGATTTATTCCTTCAGAGCTTTTTTAGTTTCCATTTTATGTCATACTGTTAAAGCGAATCTATAAGCAACTTTTAAATGGCCTTTTGTTTCTTTTATAGATTATATTAAGGTGAAGCACTTTAATTGCCTTAAAAGGATGGTGTTCTAAAAACCTGCTTTGCTTTTTTGTCTAGTTTATACAAAGAAAACCTAGAGTGCCCCAATTTTGTTTCTGTAAGAAATTAGTTGTTTCCATCTAAAACATAGGTTTAATAGGGAATTATCATGATTCTTTTGAATAAGGGAAATGAAAGAGATTTAGAGATTTAAGGTCAGACATCTAAATCCTAATTTATCCTCTTGCAGGGCATTTTGTACTGGTTTCATGGCTCTCCTTACCAATGTCACCATCCTGCTGGTCCTGGCTTGCATTTCCCATCAGTTGGTGTTAAGCAGCTGCCAAAGGAGCCAAGGAAGGAGGGGACGAGGAGTGGACAGAGGACAACACAAGGACAGGCCAGGGCTGACGGTGGGCCGCCGTACAAAATCTGTCTCTGCACAACCCATTAAGGGCAAAATGGTTACCAAAGACAAGTCCTGGTGCACCTGGGCAGCAATAGGTGAGGACCTCTTCAACCTTGGTGTCACCTGCAAGAAGGGGGACAGGAGCTTCAGCTGTGAATATGTCGCCAGACCAGCTGTCTGTCCCCAGTACAATTCCAATGTCAAACTTTACTGGAAGCAAATCGCCAGAGCGCTGAAGAAGCAAAAGGAGTGTGTGCCAGGACAGTAGTGCATTGATCAGGGCAGGTGTCTGCAAAAGAGCTGCCAGAGATGCTCATTTCAGACTCCATAATCCTCAGAAGAAGACTGACCCGCCTTCCAATCCACATCCAGCACCCAGAGCTATCAAATCCTGTAAACCTGGTAACAAGAAGCTGGCTGAGGAGCACTGCAACGAATCCTGGTCAACTTTTTGCACGTTCTTTTTTACTATGGTGCAGGATTATGATTGCTGAGACAAAAAAAAAATCAGCTCTATATGCAGTCATATCAATACTTCTTTCTAGTATTTCTCCACATAGTTAACAGTGATTATATCCCTCAATTAGACACGTTTTTCTGTCTATTCTTTAATGATTGTGCTATGATTGTCAATTTAGAAGACATTTAATAGGTTAATAAATTGCTTTTTAAGAAAATACTTTGGTTGTTTCCTCTTGTAGCATAACACAATGTAAGCACATTTAGCTTCTCAATTTGTGTGTCTCTTCACATCTTAATTTAAATTTCATTAAACTTATTTGTTTTCCATCATAATCCTTTCATTCTTCATTCAAAAAAAACTTACTTAAACAAGAGAACCTCTTCTTTTTCTTCATGAAAAACTCTTTTCTGCGTTTTCCAAATGTGTGTACACAGTCCTGCTACAGGTATTAGCTGGGAGATTAGGGCATGTTGGGTATTGACACAGTAATTTAACCAGAGGGAGTAGGATTTTTTGGCTTGCATACTTTGGCACTGACAAGCCTCTGAATCCACACATGCTCAACTTGCAAAATCAAAGTCAAAGGGCAAGTTAAGAGTATCAAATAATACTGTCAACAAAAGAGAATAGATTAAACTGAAGATATATTATGTTTGGCATTTATAACAGGATCATAAGATCTTTCCACTCCATTTCAATTTCAGAATATAGCCTACACTTGATTCATGCCCTAGAATTGCAAGTTAGCTGAATCCGTACTTAATTACCATAATGTCTTACATGACATTCAATCTAATATAGTTGCAAGGTGTACATACATTCACTACTGTTTGGTGGTAAAATTAGATCAAAAGTACTCAGTCTCATAATGCAGACTGGCTACTGTCAGTGCTGTACTCATATAAAAAGAGTTGGTTGTACTATTAGGCCTATAAATTGTTGATGTATGAATTTGTAAGCAGTACTTTAATGTTGCTGTTGGTCAAGGTGGGGCTAATTTTAACTAGGCCTTCTTTGTATGGTTAGATGAATCTATAACAATGGATCATATTTCATTAAACTGATCACGTTTTGCATTTAAAATTGAAATCTGAAAAGTAACTATAGCTCTTATATAAATGTAGTGAAGTAAAAAGTACACACTTTCATATCACACTTTCTCCGTACTCTACCGTTAGCTAGGCTACTTTAAAAATGCCACATTTTCCATCTGGGCTCTGGTTAGCATACCAATTCAACATTTATTTTGTTGTTACTTGTTAATAGTTAAACGCAGTTAATAACTGGTCAAATTATTGTGGTTGTGTGTTAGTTGACTTATGTTTACTTATTATATATTTAAGTACTTTAAAACGTTAATATATTGTTACATTTAAATAATTTTTAATTAAAAAAGTCTTTGATGTCATTTTTCAGTTTTTCAAGAATCGGTTTAGAAAAGTACCGGTTCAGTATCGGAAAAAATCAAAAGGATACCCAGCCCTACTGAAATGTGAAGTAGATGTATAGTAGCATTAAATTCTACTATACTAAAATACTACTATACAATATAGTTTATGCTACAAGTAGCATTAAATGAAAATACAGTAAAGTAAAAGTACCTCAAATTGTACTTGAGTACATACAGCTCTCAGGTAAATGTCCTTAGTTACTCTCCACTACTCGTAATGTTAAAGCTACATTCCAGGGTTATCTCTATAATCTCACTTGTAAAGACTGAGTCCCTTGTAATGTATCAGTTAGTCATGCTTCACAAAATCATTTTAGTTGGTTCCCTTTTGAATAAATATGTAAATTGGGGCAAGAAAAGTGATTTAGCTATACTTCGGTCCCTTAACATTAAAATATGAGGTGTCCTCTTTCAGAATAAAGTCAATCCTACTTATATTTTGCCAATTCAATCATAAGGAGATTGTTACCTATAGTAAGAGGCAGACAACTTTCTCCACCCACAGCAGCTCCAGCAGACCAGCCTCAGGACGTGCTGTGATTTAAGAAAGGGGAATGACTCATTTTCCTTGATGATTTGAGCTTTATCTCCTGCTGTAACGTAATGCATTGACCACAGCTGAAATCCATCAAATTCACAGACTCTCAGCAGGATGCATTCAGGGCCATGTAGCAATGTGGCTGCAACAACAAGTAAATTAGAGGGCATTTGCAAAAGTCACAAAATAACTGCAGGAATGCAGTTATATAAGTATATTTAGAGAGGAGTTTTCCTTTGAAACTAGATTTTTAAACACCAGCTGCTGAAAACAAGACTGGATTCTGCATGGTTGCTTGTGAAATGTGATGCAAAGCACACACTCAGTAAAAAAAAACTCTCATAAATAACTAAAGTGACAAGACACCTGTTAATTTAGAAACGTTATATAGGTGATAATTTCATCAAATAAAGTAAAGACCATGCTAAAATCGGTTTCCCATTTCGGCACCAACTGTCTTTTTTAAATGCAAGCAACCCATAAAAAAATATTACTCAAGACATATTAAAAAGAGAAGACTTCATTGTTAATTGCACTAAAATAGTTTTTATGTTACAATATCATAGTAATGCCATTTGCTACTTTAGTCTCTGCCAAACAGACGTGTAACTATCGGTAAGCAGGGTACGTGGCATATCGCATTTTCATTACTCGCGACAATCCCAGCAGTCCCACGTACACTCTGAGAACCACTGAACAAGCGGGAGTAAGAACGGGTCAAATTAATTTCCTTGTTTCTGATATGAAGACGAGACGTGTGTGACTCGAACCATCCTGCTAACCTGTTTACATTTTAACACCAAAGTCCGCTGTAACGATTTTTCCCTATAAAGTTGCTGAAAGTTGCTGTTTCAATACTGTCGGCTCTCTGCACCGGGTGGGGCCGCGGGGCTGCTGCTCACACACTCTCTCTCTCTCACACACACACTAAACACAAGGTGGATGCAGGAAAAACTGCAGACAGACGTACAGGATGACCTAAAGTGAGGACAACTACGCCTGTTATTGCAAGTGCAATAAAACTGTATGAATAGGAATAGGAAATTAACAATGTAAAGGTCAATACTCCACTGACAGTGACAGATATGTTCATATTTGATTCCTTTAATAAATTATTTTTTGTCAACCAGCCATTTCGATATTATACCAACATTTACAGCATTCTGAGCCTTTTTGGTAAGGTAGGCTACTCCTGATTTTGTCAGTCATCTCATAGGCTGTGTCTCTGTGATCCTATCCTATCCCATGCATGGTAGCCTACACGTGGACATTGCGCCGTCATTACATGCTGTAGTAGGGGGGTCCGCCTTGATAATCCTGTTTAAGGGCCGGTGTTATGTGCCTTCTGGTTTTTCCACCTACTGGTTTCCGAGCCTGTCCAGATGCCGTGTAAACCTCAACGGCTACCCACGTCGACAGATTCGCTACAAATTCATATACAGTTTACTGGCCTTTGCATGTTGCACCTCAATATAAACTAGACTGAATTTAACAGAATATCTGAGCACGACACTACAATAACAGTGTACAGCGGGAAAATTGTGTTTTAAAAGAAATTACGATGATCCGTGTCGCGCTGGGTTCGAACCCTCTTCAGCAAAAAATAACAGCATATGAGCCCACTGCACTGTCCACTACACCATCACATCATTCACATCACTGCTGGAAAAAACTTGGCTTTCTCTCAGTAGAACAAGAATCACGATTTAACAGAGCAAACCGAAACAACTTGTTACCTTGATTTAAGCGTAACTTCATAATTAAATCGTACGCTATAACCACCTGCTACACCTCTGCACTATCCATGTGCAAGGACTCGTCATAAATGACACCACGCAGCACACGGTTGGTGAAACAATCGGTCTAAAACAACTGGTTACCCTGGGCTGGAAACGCGTGATCCCGAGGCTCTCAATCAGCTACAACAACAAGTTTCTTGGATTTATGAGAAGAAGCAATATTTCTATTGACGTGGCTCAAATGCCTACATCTACGTTTCCAATTGCCTACAACCTTATGTTTATGTTATGTTGTTGAACACATTCTGTCTTATGAGTGCTCCCGACTATTAAACCATTTTACACATGCATTCAAGAAGATTCCCAGAAATCCAAGAAACTTGTTGTTGTAGCTGATTGAGAGCCTCGGGATCACGCGTTTCCAGCCCAGGGTAACCAGTTGTTTTAGACCGATTGTTTCACCAACCGTGTGCTGCCTGGTATAATTTATGACGAGTCCTTGCACATGGATAGTGCAGAGGTGTAGCAGGAGGTTATAGCGTACGATTTAATTATGAAGTTAAGCTTAAATCAAGGTAAAAAGTTGTTTCGGTTTGCTGTGTTAAATTGTTATTCCTGTTGTACTGAGAGAAAACAAAGTTTTTTTCAGCAGTTATGTGAATGATGTGATGGTGTAGTGGACAGTGCAGTGGACTCGTATGTTTTTATTTTTTTGCTGAAGAGGGTTCGAAACCAACGCGACACGGATCATCGTAATTTCTTTTAAAACACAATTTTCCCGCTGTACACTGTTATTGTAGTGTCGTTCTCATACATTCTGTTCAATTCAGTATAGTTTATATTGAGGTGCGACATGCAAAGGCCAGTAAAATGTATATGAATTTGAAGTGAATCTGTCGACGTGGGTAGCCGTTGAGGTTTACACGGCATCTGGACAGGCTCGGGAAACCAGTAGGTGGAAAAACCAGAAGGCACATAACACCGGGTTTTGGCTCGTTACGCCACTGTTGCCAGACCTTTCTACCTCTGCTTTAACTCAGACCAGTTTTAGAGAGCAGCTGAATGACCACCATCTGTACTGTGCTGCCACATTCTGCTTTCTCAAAATAGAAACGGTGTCTAATGAAAAGACAATGAATTAATTGTTTTCCAACTGTCCACTGCATGTGTGGAAAACTAGGCCTACTACTACTTTGGACAGATGCAAATCCAGAAAAAAAACACAATTTTCAAAAACAACAACCACAATTAATGTCTTATTCCCAAACAGTTTAACACAGGTGATAACGCTAATCCAACTGGGCACATACCTGTTTTCTTCAAGGTGATACCGCTCGACTGCAGTTTGTAGCTATGGTAGCTCAAAGAAAGTCCACTTTTACCGCGTTTTCCTGCTCTCATGTTTGGTTATCCTCTTGAGGTCCTTAAAGTCTGTTCTTGACTAGGTACTATCCCCTCCAAATAACACACAGGTAGCAAAACTCGCTGACAAGCTAACGTTAGCAGGTAGCCATGTTTTCCTGGAGAACCGCTCCAATTATCTGCCTAATTTGACCAGCGGTTTGGTTTAACAATATTCCGCGGCTGGTGGGCACCGAAGTTCTTCTTCAACAAACAGAGTTATAAATGTGTGCTGTAGGAAATAAACCACATTGTTTATGGCAGCTGGCAATGTAGTTTAATAAAATACTAACGTCTAGCTAGCTAGCTAGTGTACTTGGCAAATAGCCAATGAAATTACAGCGGGGGAATAGGCATAGACAGTTAAAGAAAGGGCAACAGGCAATCAATCAGCTTTGGGCATGCGCATTGTTGTTTTCCTACACGGCATTTGACGTTAGACCGAGGTTAGGGCTCTGGGGGCGTTTCCTAGAGGCCTCTCGAGCCAAGCACATTTACAACACCATTTTAAAACTACTGTATCAGCCACTGGTCTTAAATTGCAAAATAATAAATAAATACCAGGAGCAAGCGTTGAGTTTGTATGTGTATATTAATTTTAAGTTACTCAGTACACCTAAAACCACAGTTTTTTGTTGCTGCCAGCAGGTGGCACTTTCCCTCACGTTGTCGCCTCTACCAATGCAAATGTGTAACCGCAGCACACTTTAACACACTTTGGATAAAAGTTTCAAGCTAATTGAATTTTCAGAACATTTAAAGTTATAATACAGGTTATTACGAATAACAATGAATATCAAAATGACGAATAAACTATTTTATTGTAGTTTTAGTAGGACCTAAATCACCACCTCCATTCCTTTTTTCCTGCAGTGCATTGCTCACAAATTCCTTTACATGTTGCATTGTGATACTATTCTTTCCGGTTTGGCACTTCATGCTACATTCATTCTCGTCATATCCTATTATGGGCTGATGCAGAGATTCCTTCCTGAGTGGACTGTGGGTGTTGTGGACTTACAGGTGGCCTGACCACCTGTGGCTCTTGATTGGCTAAGAGATGTGGACTATAAGGATATTATAAACTCTGTGTGTGTGTGTGTGTGTGTGTGTGTGTGTGTGTGTGTGTGTGTGTGTGTGTGTGTGTGTGTGTGCGCGCACACAACCATGCATTCACACTCCTATGAATTCCTTTGTATGTGTGTGAATGGGCATTTGCTTTATAAAGAGCTTTAAACTCGGTGGAGCCCAGATTACAAATAGCTGAAGGGAATTAATGAAACACCATTATATTGTTAGTGTGAAATGAGAGAGATAAGTGTGTGGAGCAACATAAAACCCCAAACTGGCCTGTAACTGACAGAGTAACATGTTCAAAACCAAGATAAAAGCCCAACAAAATTAGAGCAGAGATTCACCTGAAATCTTTTAAGGAAGTTATATAACAATCACTGTGGGAAAATAAAACTACTTCATCTTTTTAGGACACTGGAGGCTAGTTTACAGCAACTTCCTGCAGTGGAAATGAGCGCCCTGCACAGCATTTTATGACAGTGCAGTCAGAACTCACAGTTGCTGGTCACATAAAGGCTGAGTCCCTCTCACTGATTAACAACAATATCAACCACCCACACTTTTGTATAAAAGCATAGTTTAGATCTCAGCTATTGCACCTGTTAAAAAACAAAGTAACACAGGAATAAAATCATATAATTTTGTTATTATTTTTTAGGTTAATTTAAGGATGTTGTGATTGCAGCTGGTCTCAATAAACACTTCATAAACTGGACGTGGTCCTGATTAACTTCCTTAATAAAGAATTACTAAAATGTGTCCAATAAGGGAGCATTACAACTGCAATGCCTCATCTCAGAAGGTTTATCTCATTTACATTAGAGGACTGTTATTAACAGCCACCATCCAACAGCAGCCAACGCCACTTCATTATATTATTGCATAAATGCTACATACATAAATTAAAACCATTAAAATCTTCCACACATTCATGAGAGATGTTTTGGTACAATGTTGTTGTAAGGATTTTTTGAAAGTCCTTTTAAAAAAAGGTTAAAGGGAAGATAACGTTTTTTTGTAATTTTTTAAGAGCAGTCCTCACAATTTACTATTTATTGTTGTGGTTTGGGGTTTTGTTTTGGGTTCTTTTCCCCCTTTTTGCTTCTGTTGTCCTGGCTTGTGTTTGGTCTTGTGTTCCACTCAGTGGAACACAAGACAACACAACAAGACAATTCTTGTTTACCTGCTCCCGCCTGCCTCCCTGATCTCTGCTTTTGGGTCCTCATTCCTGCCTGTACCAATTTATATGTTTAATTTATCTCTCCTACTGTATGTATTTTTAATTAAAGACATCATAGTATATCTTTGTTTGGATTGGTTGAACTTAGTCGTCACATTCGGAAAACAATGAATAATATTTACAAAACGTAATTCTTATCATGAGCACATTATAACAGAATAATATAGCAGCAATAAAGCTCAGACAGCTAGCTCCTTGCCTGGATGACTAACTACAGAGGAAAGATAAAGATAAGTAACACCTATTTGCAAGTAATTTTGTAGTAACGAGTGAATACATGTCTTCAAAGAAAGCATGAGCCTCTCAGGGAAAGCATGCCAATACATGAAAACATCTTCCAATTTGAACCTTCAGGTATTTTTTGAATATGTAACACAACATCTGGCAGACAGAGATTTGATGAACATAAATGTGGTTTGTAAACCACAGAAACATTTATATAAATACTCACTCAGGTTTATGTTCTGACATTTAGGCCTGTGTCTAAGTGATGGTTAGGGAAACTGTATAAATCCCTGTATAAAAAGTTCAAGTCTAGCAGGTAAATAAGCGTACTCTTCAAAGATCACCCTGTCTTGAATAAAAATCATGAGAAACTGATGCAGTGTATCCCACTGGATTCACAACGATGAAAGAGATCAGCTTAATATTGTAGCATATTAAACCCCAGCAACACTTAAATGGTTTCATATTACTGCTAATCCTGGTTGTGAGAAAAGGACTTCTCAAACCCAGAATTTTAATCCAAATTCTAGATATGAAATATATCCGAATGGGCTGAATTACAAGAACATGCATTAAAAAGAAGTTAGGAAGACAAACAGAAGAAGATACATATTATTTAAGCCAAATAGTTCATGGGGTTAAAAAACAAATAGTTAATCTAAAACCTCATGAGGTGGTAACTAATGAATAGCTTATAAAATTAAACATTTTATACTGAACTAATTTTAATTTAGTTATTTATAACTGGGAACTTGAATTTTCTGAATCTGTGAACCTTAAAACACGTTTTTTAAAAGATCACATGTGATTTTCAAAGTGCTACAAATTCAGTGGTATTAAAATGTCTTACAGTTTTTCTGAATGGATTTGGCACATTTACTGAAACAATCTTACAATTGTCAAAACTAAGTACAAGCTACACACCACGTGGTGACCTGCAAAAGTTGATTACTCAATCAAAATAATGAACTCCTGTTTCAAATGTAAATAAATCCATCAATGACTAAATCATTGTCATCAAAACAAAAGGTTCCTTTATCATTGCTTAGACCAAGACAGTCAAAATGCAAAGACATTATCAAATGAAAGCGTGATAGCTACCCACTCTGTAATATTGTACTCATATTAGCCGTGGCACACATCCTACTTTCTCATTGTATGTATACACACCAGCCAACTGCAAATACATAAAGAAAGCTTGTACAGAAAAAAAGGATATACAACAGCAGGAACTGCTGTACAATATATGCCACTAAAAAGAATATGCTGCAAAGGTATCAACCTCATGGGTCATCCAATGTCATCTGATGTGACAATGTCAATGTCATTTCGACTATAGTTATGTGAACAGCTGACCTCATGTTCATATTAATAGCATATAGTTTAACAAAGTTTAATAGTAATTTGACGATTGTGCCAAAGCAATTGAGAAAAACTGTAAGTCACTGTGAATGAAAACAGTAGAAAACAATGCCTGCTTGTTTCAGACTGCCACCCTGTGGTAAAACTCTAGAATAAGTGAAGTCATTTCCCATAAAGACCCAATTTGTTAGACATCAGGCCTGTTCATGCCGAAAGGCATGGAGGCAGCAGATCTGTTTATGAGTCAACAAAGGTCTAATAGTGTCCCATTACCTATTAATCACTCGCTATTGCATTGCAATTCAAGTCTGTATCAGCAGTTCATTTGTAATTGATGAGAGCAGGAGCGCTGTCGAAATGTAAGGTTTAATAATTCAGCAGCGGTATTGTATTTTCTAAGTTGCTTTAAACACATACTGTGAGAGCACTGAAAACAACTGCTAACATACATGTGTAAAACATACATGTGTAAATCTGACAAAAAATAGGTTCACAGCACAAAAGAATTTAAGTGTTAAATAAAATTATTTCATACATAGCTACTTTTCTTGTCTATATTAAAATCAAAACTGCACATGAACTCATTACTGAGCTGTTTTCTGTTTAAATTATGTCTAATATAATGTGTCTAAACAAAAACTAAATAAATGTTTAAGTCAATGCACTCTCTTCACGCAGAGGATGTTGACATGAGTCAAAAATGACAAGTGGATAAATCACACTAATTCAATCAAGCTAAAGTCAGAACACAACAGAAAACAACAACTCCAGATCAATAAGTTCATCTCATGAGTAGCTTTGTCTCGCAGTACCGTGGCAGCTCATCATTCAGTGCTGCTAAATACATTATAAAACAGTATTAATCATTCCCTCCACAGAGATAGAGTAAAGCCTTCTGGTAGTCTCCAGCTGTGTCCTCCTGCAAAAAACAACAACAGACACGTTTATTTTATCCATCTACTAAAATTCCAAAGGATCCTCTTTTCTCGCTAAATCAACTCTGAATCGATACTGGCACTTAGCTTTGTTTCCATTCTAGATATTTTTTATTTCAAAATCTTTTATTGGTATTTTTCTCAATGACATTCTAATGTCACTTTTTGTGCATGTGGGCGTTGCTCGGGGGGGGGGGTTGGATCCTTTGCTCCTCCTCACCACATGTCAAAGTGTCCTTGAGCAAGACACTGAACTCCAAATGGCTTGTCTTGTCATTATAGCTTTTGACAAAAGTGTCTGATCCTTTTTTAAAACAGACAGTTTTATGCTGTGTTCACATCATGTGGAATGGCAAAAAAGTAGCAGCATTCAAAATATAGCCCGAAATGTATTATAAATTTGGGTTCATTTTCTTGTGAATGTGAATGCCACTGACAGGTCAGTCATTTGTTGTTAAGGTAGCTCCTATATGAAGATGAACATGGCATCATCACAGCAGGAAAAGCACAGGTGAAACTAATAACAATAACTATGGCTCTGGCTTATTACAAAGAGCCAGTAAACCAATGAAAACCTTTATGCAGAATACCAGTCCAGCGCAATCTATAAATGAAGTGCAGCCCTAATAGAAGTTATGTGTTACACCTGTAACTGACTGGTCAAAATATTAGCTGTGACAATGGTCAATTAACATGAAAAGTCATAAAAGAAAGTGATATGGTGTCACTGGAAAAAATATTACTATGAAATATAAATACTTTTGATGAAGGGAGCAATTTGAAGTAATACTTGCTATAATCAAATACAAATGAACTCTACTTGAACTGTAAAAAGACAAATAGGTTCAATTATATATTTTAGAGGTTAATTAATAATGTCTTATTAATCTAGTCAGCCATTTAGGAGTTCTACAGGAAGATTGTATTAACTCTTCACTGCAAGAACATATGGTCCCAGGAGAATAGATTAATTAACTTTGTGTGAAAAACAGACAAGCATCGTCTCATCTCAGCCTCATCACACTGAACAAGGCATTTAAAGTAAATCACTTCACTCGATCACTGCACCGACGTGAATGGTCTAAAAGCAACATAGGCGTAGTACACCCAGCTGGCGTCTAAGAGCATGCAGAGAGATAGATGAGCACCAGGGGAGTCTTACAGCAATGCATTTGTTTTTATCTGAAGGATTGGAGTATTTAGTATATTACGTACACAGCCAGAAACACTGAGAATGTTGCAATAACTAAGTACCTGGATTGTGGAGTAAAGAGACACTCCATAAGTCTTTTTAAAACAGGCTCTGATGTCCAACATGTCCACCTCACTCCTCGACACCATTATCCTCATCAGGGTGTTGTCATCAGTTCCAGCACGCTTAACATACACAGAAACAACACAAGTTAATCTATGAAGTTACATATTCATCCAGCTTTATAGCGGACAAAACTGTAAAACATCTTTCTTTTTGTATCTTTAAGGTGCTGGGTTTTTTTTTTAGATCCACAAACAATATTTATTACAGTAGAGTGCTATGGTAAGACAGGTGAAGAGTTAAATTCCCTACAGAGATGTAGCTACATAAAAATTAGTATTTACAAAATAGAATGTACTTATTAAAAGACGTATTAAATGGAATTTTGAAAGTTTTAGCTGCTGTACATTTTTGTCAATATTTTTTCGAATGCATGCTGTATAGATATAGATTTTTTTGTATATTTCTGACCCTTCCAGGTGTGGTTGGCTTTATTTCTGTATGATATGAAAATAAAATAGTGTACTTTTGAAACTTGCTTGAGAACAGTAATCAATCACAAGAAATATGCTAATTTGTTTTCTTGCTTAAAAGAGTTAAATGAGAAGCTTTACATCCCAATAATAATTAGATTTTATTGGTTTTGGATGGAGCCAGGCTAGCCGTTTTCCCTGTGATTCCAGGCTTTATGCTAAGCTAAGTTAACTGGCTGCAGCTTTATATTCACTGTACACAAACGTGAGAATAATATCAATCTTCTCATCTAATTCTCTGGAAAAAAAAAAGGGAATACAAATGTTTTCCCAAATGTTGGTCTATTAACTTCATTACCACACAAATGAATGCAGACTTGATGCCCATAGCAATGGATTAAGTAGCTCAAGTACATTTTAAGAGTCTGCTAATTCATTTTCATATCATTTATCAAAATTAATTGAAACCAATTAAATCCAGTAGGAAAATACAATCCACCAATCTTAAACCTATCAGCACTGATGCAAGACGGTTAGCTGTGTAAAATACAGCCTCTGATTTCTTGAACATGCAAAAGGATCCAAGGGGACAGCAATGAAACACGTTCCATAATATCTTATTTTTCTGCTAGAAAACCTTACGGAAGTTTGAAAGTGTGTTGTATTGGTTTTTACATGTACTCTCATTTTGCAAAAATAGTCTTAAGCATAAGAGAAAAACATATGCTGAGATACGAATAACTTCAGTGGCATACCGTGGGAAACACCTACCCTCATAGATTTATACAAGCCTTCAGCAAGAAACCCTGGCACACTTCTGGCACATTTCACTGTGGAGGAAAAAACAACACATAACACAACGTTAAGGTTTTGTGGGAAATTGAATTTGTGTCATGTTAATCTGATAATCTATTGGCACTGATTTCTACTGCCCAGTGTAATCTTCTGATGTATTTCATTCTAAAGTGCATGTAAGAAGAAATCCCCAGTCTTTAATGTCTGTTTGTGATCACTAAAGTATCATCCTGATAAATCACATGTCTTACCAATAGCTACCAGTAAATTCTCCAAATTCCCAGTGGTCTCTCCTTCAATGCTGTCCTCTAAATCAGAGCCAGATAGCTTCTTGTAGGCGTCACACACTACAGAGAACACAACAACCACAGCGACACTTTGTTAAAACAAACCCTATTCAGGATTCATTCAAAATGTTTTGATAGCATTTCAATGCATTGTATTTTGCTTTTACAGTAGGCCTATTCTGCCGTGCAAAGGCAAAAGGCCTAACTTTGAGTTAGAATCTTGAGTCAATTTCAGTGTTTTTTCACAGTAACTTCCAAGAGCCCAGGAGAAACCAAGACAGGACACTGTAACACCAGTTAACACTCAAATAAAAAAACTCAAGTCATTTTTCTCAGTTCCACATTCTAGCAAGTTAAGGTCTTTTGCCTTTGTAGGGCAGTATTGTACTGAATCCACTTTATTAGGTACAACATTATCACCAATATGCACAACCATCACATTATTCGTAACTTGATCAGACACTCAAATGTGCAAATGCAACCAAAATGAAGTGAGGGTGAATTTTGCAAACCAACATTTGTAGTCATTTGGATATTGTTGTTTATTACAGCCACAACTTGGTCAAAAGAATACTGATGCCACACATATTGTGACGTGTATGTGGGGCTTATTTCGGCGGCCTATTCATGCATAAAGCATGCCAATCCCCTATATTCTAAGCAAGCTCTTTTGAGTTTAGATCCAAGGACAGGACATTAGAGTAAACCACCTTGGGATGGTAAATACGTCATGGCCAAGTGGCTGAACGGCTAATTGTTGGACCAAATGCACTAGAGTCATGACTAGAAAAACAACAATGGTTGTTTAAGCAACCTAAATTCATGTTTTCTTGTGGTCTGGAGAGTAGTTAGTGTTTTGCCTAAGTAACAGAAGTAGAAGTATCATGACATGGTTATATTGCAGTAAATCATTTTAAGGAGGAGGTCAGGTTGGAGGATTTGGTTAAAAAACATATGTGACATTGACACCAAAGACGTTAATATCCTATCTCATACCATCAGTCAATAATTACTTTTACTACACTATCAAGAAAGCCTTTCATTTACGTTCCAGTCCAAATGCTTTTATTTTATCTCCTTTTATTGTTGGGTGTTTTATTCTATTTAATTATCATAATCTGATCATGGGAAGGCTCTCCACTATTTTGTTTCTTGGTGTGACAAACACTATTTGGAGTGAAATGTCTCAAAAACCAAGGAACCTTTCATCGATTTTAGACATGCTAAACCTATAGCCAGGGAGTCCATCATTCACAATGAAAATGTTGAAATGGTCACCTTATATACATATTTAAGTACCATTTTTTATGACCACCTTGCACCTAACAATTCAGTGTTAATACTGAGGTTGTTGTGAAAAAGGGGCAACAGAGACTTCACTTACTCAGGAAACTGAGCTCCTTTTGTGTCAGGCCACACATTGTCTGTTGTTTTTAATCAATCTTTTATCAAAGGCCTTATGCCATTTTCTTTTATCTGCTGGTTTCACAGCCTCACAGGGAAAGACAGAAACAACCTGAACACTATAGTCAAAACCTGCTCTAAAATATTGGAAAATACTGGCATGCAATCTATTTTATCTTCTCTCTAAGGTATGAGGACTTGTTGATGCACTTTTAAATAAAGTTCCTCTAATGGCCGCTCATTGCTGATAATTACGTTCCCTTTCATTTTATCTTCGTGAGGCCCTGACTTCAACTGACCTGTTTCTTGCCGCTCTAGTCCATCCACTTTCATTTTTCATTGAGTCGTGTGTTCAGTCGGGCTGACTCACTAACCAGCTTGATCGAGTCTCTCCATTTTACTCACTGACCTTTATCTGTTGCAGCTAGACATTTTTTGCCCTTAGGACTGCCGCTGAGCTTGTGGTTGTTGTTTATCACACCTTAATAAACTCCTCAAACTGTGAGGCTGTCTACTGTTTTTTCATGCTCTCACCTTGTAAGTCAAAGGTTTGTGCTCTTCACTTTGGACAAGTTCCGGCTTCTCTTGTACCTCACTTCATCTCGTTGATTTGTTATACTTTTTATCATTATCAAGGTGTTTCTGCACTTCTTTTTTTATTTTTTGTGTTGAAAGAGATGGAACTGAATGTTTTCACTGGCGTTACTTGTACTGCTCATTCTAATTTTTATTTGAACGGTAACTGTCTGTTGTTTGCAACTTCTGATGTTGCTCTTTTTTTGCAGGTGACTGACAAATTACAATTGCACATCACAACATTCAAATATTCTGGCACAAACAAACTCACCTTCTCTGAGATGTTCTGCGCTTCTGTTGCCAAGAATTGTGACGAATGTTTCCTCATCTGTGCCAAACTTGCCCTCACCAGCAGCAAACAAGTCCTGTAATGGCAGGACACACACTTGTACACTAAGAGTCTCCCAAACCCACACAGACAACCTTGTGTTGACATGACTTATTTGAACAAATGCAGAGCAGAAATGACAGCACTGATGGAGGACCTTGCACTGTGCCAAAACAACACAGAAATGTTTTGTTTTTCTCAATTTATCTTGGCTATGTGACAGAAAATCTGTATTGGTTGGCAGTCTTAAAAAGCACAGAGGCACTCTGATAATAATGAATACATGCATAACAAACTTCACCAGGGCATAAAACTTTCACCTACTTTTAACTCTGGTATACCCTGATAAATTCCCTTTAATTTGAAACGAGTCGGTTATCCATGTATTATTTAAGGATTTTTAACGTACTATCAGAGTGCCTTGGGTGCTTTTTAAGACTGCCAACCAATACCATGGACTTCCATTAAATGTAAGGTGGACAGTCATTTTTTCTATTTATCTATCTGAGTGCAGCACTTCTTAATTTTTCTTCATTAATGTGTAATTAGTTTTAAATCAATTATATATGGTAGTATAGTTCTGTGACCGAGACACTCGCCCACGCGTAAAAACAGCACCTCTGATTAATAGTTTTATCATTTTTAAACCATACAAGCTATTGACTTACCAACGGTTGTGTCTAAAACATGACGAGTTAGCGGTTACGGAGGTCTCTTCCGGGTCTTTCTAGCCTCTACAGGTGATTTTCTATTGAGCCTGGAACTTCCAGCCTCTTTTGGGGGCCAAGATTGATCCACTTTATGTTCATAATTCATCGCGTTGGCTCATTTCTGCCGCTAGCTCGCGGCTCCGTCTCTCCTCTGTGTATGTTTACGGAAATACAGGCCCCAGTATGCCCATATATGGGAGACAACGTCACCCTCTTGTATGGAAGGCCAGAGGGGACAAAAAGGTCAATAGGCTGTATAGAAGGCCAAGAGGCACACAATTTTAGACACGCAAATGCTTGTAGCATTGCTGTGGGTGTAATATCAATAAATATGACATTATTATGTTATTATTGGCATAAGTAAATGTCATGAGAGCAAAAGCGTCTTGACTTTCTTTGAAAAAATGTATGTATTTTGTCAACTGTATACGTTTTAATGATTATTTCTTCACAGTGTGACTCCCAAGACATATGAGAAGTGTTTTAGAAAGGAAAATGGCTTATTTATTACTTATCTGTCTGTGATATCAATACATATCTGGAAGATTCATGTTCCGTTTTATTTATTTATTTGTCTTTAAGGCCCTACAACCATTTTTAACATGCAAGTGACCTCACTGCCACCCAAATATTTTAATAACCCAGATTGTCCTAAAAAAATGATGTTCATATCTTGACTGTAGACAACAGGGTTGATGTTTTACAAGCTATTTTATAAAATAAATCCAGACGGACAATAAACTGTAAAAATGGCCTTAGGGCTCAGAAGGTTAATGGCCAGTGGTGGAATGTAACTAATTTTATTTACTCAAGTACTGTACTTTATACAAGTTTGACTTACTTGTACTTTACTTAAGTATTTCCAATTTACTTCTGCTGCTTTAAACTTCAAGTTCGCTACATTTCCGAGAGAAATTGTACTTTTTATTCCATTTATTTGACACAGTTACTTTTAACATAAAAACATGCTTATGTGTTGTGATGCAGTTCTATACAACTTATCTACCCAGTAATATACAGTACAAAGTCTAAAATCTAAAATTGGCTCCACATTGCTGAACATTAAACTTCTCCTACATTTATAAGTTGCTGATAAAAAACAGATTAATAAAAAATCCCACAACACTGTGAAAAGAGCCATTTTGCTGAATGAGTACTTTTACTTTTGATCCTCCAAGTACATTTAGCTGATAATACTTCTGTGCTTTTACTTAAGTAACCTTCTGAATTTGCAACATTTACTTTCAACAAGTATTTTAGACCATTTCTACTTCTCTAGGATCTGAGTATGACAAGGCAGTTTTTAAATATGTTTATTGCTCAAACCTCATAAATTATTACATGCTGTATTGGGAATAACAAAGGGTTTGACATTTTTCTTGCTTTTTAAAACAGAACAAAAACGCATACATTCCCACCCATTTCCCCTCCACCACCCTACAACCAGATACTAAACATCTTCCATTGGTCTAACTTACCCACCCAGCTTCCTCCCTATTCAATGTGATACACAGGAATGTATTGACCGGTGAAGGAGTACAGAAACAAGAAGAGGGAAGCAGTTTATCATTTATAATAATAATAACTAATAGAAGTTTTGTCACCAGTAAAGCAGGACTGGTATCTTGATAATTTGCTGTACATGCAGATATGTGTAGGATCGTTTCATCTTTACCATTATTGAATCAAATTTCACAACTCAATATTAATCGATGTTCCATTCCCGAAGGATATGCTTTGATTCATTTATCCTATTGACTATTCGTCTGAGCTTTATTGGCCTTACCATGTTGACATTTGTTAACGTGCAGAGCATCCTGACAGGAAGCTTTCAACAGCTCCTCTCAGGGCAGGACGCCCGCGCTCCCCTCCCTGCAGAGTCTGTACAACAGGCGGTGCATAAGCAGAGCTAGGGGGATGATAAAGGACTCCAGCCCCCAGCAATGAACTGTTTCTATGGCTGCAACCAAGTGCCTGCTCAGCCACAAACACCGAGAGGCTGAGGAAGTGTTCCCACAGGCTATCAGAGCCTTTAACACTAAACAATAAACTCTTAAAGGCCATTTATATAGGCTTACAGTTGCCACTTTATTTGCACGGTTCACTTCACTTTCAACTTTTTGTTTACTATTTTGTATATGGTTAGCTTAATATTTTCTATATTTTTTTGCTTGCTCATTTTGGGATAGTTTTATTTGGCTTTTTTTTATTTAGCTTTTATGATTTCTTGTACTTGAATTGTGTGCTGCTTGGGAGTTTGATGCAACATCATATTATGTGTTTTATGTATCTGTGACAAAGAAAAATCTCTAAAATCTTGAGTTTTTAAAGAATGTTGCATTTTATTCACTGAACTATTACTACATTCCTTTCAAGGCATCAGTGAATGAAACCACAGCATCAAGCCACCAGTTCAATTCAGTTTCAATTACATTTTATGTAAAGTGTCAAATCATAACAGAAGTTATCTCTGGACATATATAGAACATGTATAGATAGAGTAGAATTAGACCACACTATAATTTAAAGAGACCCAACAATTTCCCCCCAAGAGCAAGCATTTAGTGCGACAGTGGCAAGGAAAAACTTCTTTTTAACAGGCAGAAACCTCAGGAAGACTCTGGGTCTTGGTGGTGATCAGACAGCTCAGTATGGTTATGTGCCAGATTATTTCTTGGCTGGGAGCAGTTGCCAGGCAACTAGCAAAGACTCCAGCAGTGGTGGAAGAAATACTCAGTTATTTTACTTATGTTTTTTGTTTTAAGTAAAAGTCATAAGAACTCTTACTGAATGTTCTAAATCTCTAGTCTTAAAGTACAAAAATATCAGCATCAAAAGTATTCATTATACTAAATGGCCCATTTCAGAATAATTCCCCTTATATTATTGGATTTTCAATTATTGATGCTTTCATGTAGTCATAATGTTTCATCTGGTAAAGATGCTTATTTTGACACGCTGCTAACTTGTACATTTCCCACCTTATCTTCACCTAAAATAACACACTATATTTTATATTACTGTATAATTTGTTTTGTTAATCTGACTCTGTAAAGCAACTGAAGTTATCAGGTTAATTTAGTGGCAATATTTGCCTCTGAAGTGTAGTGGACCAGTATATGAAGTATAAAGTAGTATAGTAGTCTCAATAGTAATTATTGAAATTAATAAAAATTCTCTGACATTAACTCTTTTCTTCTCATGTTCTTGTTTCTTACCTTAGCGTCTTTCTCAATCTTCTCCTCGTCGACTCCCTCCTCCCTGCTCCCCTTTACAGCCGGACAAATGACCAACCAATCAGAGCAACGGACAGTTGGAAAGACAGACACACAGATGGACAAACAGAAAGAAAAATCAGGTCAGCGTGGATGGAAAGACAGTGAGCTCATACTCTCCCCTAACCTACGTAGGTTATCCCTGAAGATAACATTATCTGCTAAATGTCCCCGAACCAAGCAGATCCCATTTCTGTCTGTAAACCAAAACACATTCAAGAAACCAACTGTGTCATTGTGCCGTCCCCGTCTCCCCTTTCTTAACCCACACCTGAACCTCCCATGTGTAATGGCATCACAAGAGGCACTCATTATCAGGAAAAGGAAACATAAGTCTTGCCTGCAGCCCCTCTCTGTACCTGCAGGAGGATCACCAGTAGTTTCTGATAGTGCCCTGCGGTGTCACTGCAGATATCTTTTTCCAGCTTTGCGTTGAACTCTGGAGGAAAGAGGAGAAGAGAGACAGTAAAGGTTGCAATCGACCTAGTGGGCCATCCGCCGTTCTGCAGGAGGATCTCCGACAGCAGAGATTTGATTAGTCGGCTTATGGATAGTGTGGCCTTCTCTTTTGTCCAGATCAAATAAACTTTGGCACCTGGTGCCTTTGGCTCCTGGTAGCTTAGCTGTCACATACTATTTTCTATTGTGGTTTGTTGCAATTTGATGCTAGAGATTCTTGCAGCGACACATTTGAGTGTGTCGTTGTTCCTCCTCCATGTAATAGTGGGTAACCATGTGCACAAGGAAATATAGTCCTTAGAAGACTGAAGAGTACCTTAATACCAGGCTGTAAAGCAGGTATTTCTCAAAAAGATTTAAGTGTGTTGCACCTGTAATCACACCCAACAGCAGGGGCAATTTGTTACATTTTAGCCTTTCACAATAAAACACAAAGAGCCTAACTAACAGTCACAACTTGGCATGGGTATAAGATTCTGACGGTATGATAACCTTCAGTAAAAATATTAGCAATTACAGCTTTGAAATGTTTTTTTTTTTTTTTTCAATTTCTGGGTAAAAAAATACTTTTTTCTATTGAACTCAATGAATTGTATTTTTGAACACACTGCACACTAGCTGGGAGAGGGATTTCTTAAGTGCATTTTCTGTCCTTAAAAACTAAAAAAACAACTCATATTTTAGGAACGGTATGACAGACATTTTTACTGGTTTTGAAACTGTGACTTTTTCAAACCTATACCTTGAATGCCTAGTCACAACAGTCACAGTAAACGTGTATCTGCTGTTGTCTCTTTCTTTCCCAGCTGAGTGACTCACCTTTCTTGTACACTTTGATGATATCTTCAATTTCTTCCCCAGTCCTGGAGGCCAGAATCTCAATCAGCACGTTGTCATCAGTCCCGGCACCCTGGGAACCAACACAATATGAGACAACGTGACTTTGGCAGCGTGTTAGCAATTCTTTTATTTTATCCCATCTTATATTAGTACTTTTGTTTTGGTATTGGATTCTTTGCACTATTCTTTGTTGAGTGTGGTTTCGTTTAAGTACTGCTGCTTTGACATCTATTGTATCTATCTGTCATCTATCTATCTTATGTTTGGTAAAGAGCAATATTAGTGACTAAAACAGACAAAACATTTTTTTTTAAATGGTTGAAGAATATAAGTACAATTTGTCAGTACAACAAACTTAAGTATGCAATTAGAGAATTAATAAGCTCAGTTGAAGAAAGAAGTAGCTTTGAGGTTCAGTCTTACTTTAAAACAAATGATCCTCTCTTTGCTGTAATTAACCTTCCAGCAAAAACAGTCTGACATGCCGAAAGGAAACGGAGCAGTCGTGATATAGAAATGTCAAGGCCAAGTCCTAGATGTTTTTCCTTCACTTTGATTGAACATTTTAGCCGAGCTGGTAATACAAATGTAAATGTGATTAAAGGATAATGAGAACTAAAAATAAAATCCATTTGCAACTTATAAGAGGATCCAGGAGTTTGCTAAAACCTATTTTCCTTCCTTCAAATTTCATGAGCCTTCAGTGTGACACAAAAAGCAGGTATGTGATAAGTCAAGAAAATCAGGTATCTAAAATATTAATCATTTATCTATCTATAAAATAAATTGGCTAATAGATCTAGCCTACAGCATCAATACATACAGTATGTGAGACATATTATCACCTATGCCAAGGAGGTTATGTTTTTGGTTCGGTTTGTTTGGGAAGATTGTCCCTCTCATCCGTCTCACCCCTCTCACCCCTCTCATCCGTCTCACCCCTCTCATCCCGCTCATCCCTCTCACCCCTCTCACCCCTCTCACCCCTCTCATCCCTCTCACCCCTCTCACCCCTCTCACCCCGCTCATCCCTCTCACCCCTGAACCTCTCCCCTCTGGCAGGAGGCTGCAGACCAAAACCTCACACCATTAAAACAGTGTCTTACCCTGTGCAGTCAGCCTTATCAATAAGGCACCATAACCCCACTGACACTTACTTAACCCCCCCACACCCCCAATTTTAGATACTTTGTATATTAATTTAACAGTAGTATAGCATGGGTTAAAAGTAAAAAACTAGTAATTGTCAAATGAATGTAGTATAAATAAGAAAAAGTACAATATTTCTCTCTGAAATGTAGAGGAGTGGATGTACAAATTAGCTAGATTAGAAATGCTAAAGTAAAGCACAAGTACCTCCAGATTGTATTTAAATACTGCACTTGGGTAAATTTACCTCCATTCCACCCATGGGAATTCTAAATATCAGTACATTAACCAACATTTACATAAATGATATTTTCTCTTTTAAATGCTATGTAACATACTGTTGTTTTACGGCAGAGTAATATAAACCATTGAGAAGTCTTTTAAATGGCAACATGAAATAGGACCTTCTCACGGCAGACATTTGAACTTGTCGATTACAGGTGAATAAAAAAGTTGCATTCATGTAGGCCAGTTCTGGAGCTCTGGTATTGTGCATGCTGGTTTATTGGCAAGGCTTAAATAGAAGGAAGTCTTCATCATTGTTTTCCTGCTCTGACAAGTGGAAATGAGTGCCGTGAAGAAGAAAAAAAGGTCTACTGCTCAGTTGAATGTTTCAGCATCAGATGTTGGAACACCTGTGCATGAATACCACTGAATTAATTGTGAATTGTCTGAGGGTTTCAAGTCATTTGCATACAACATCTGCAATCTAGAGCATCTTAGGAAAATGTGCCCAATTACCTTGAGAGCCTTGTGCAGTTGGGAAGCATCATACAAAGTAGGCGGGGTCATCAAGGCCACGATCAGACTCTCTAACACCCCACCGAGCTCCGATTTCAGACCGCTGACCAAGTCCTGTTGTCCGGAGATGACGATTGATGATGAAAGAAACAAAAGCATATTCATAATGAACTTAACTTTGCATCGCTTAAATGCTGTAAAAGAAGAACAAATGAGCTGTCTGGTAAATTTAACTACATTTGAAGGAATAGTCTTAAAATTCATGACCCATAACAATAGCATTACAGGAAAAGGTAAAATGGACACTTTAGGGTTCCCAGAAATATTGATTTTCATGAAATTACAAATTAATCAAAAAATATAAAGACAGCATTCAGGATCTTCATGTTAAAGAAATAAGGGCATAATTGACCTTTCACTTTATTGATGTCCTTTTCAGAGGAATGAGGATAATCATAAGAAATGAAGAGAAAAGCTATATTTCCTCAAACTACCAGCTAATCAAACAGCACATATTACTCAGGGATGGCTTTATTGATTCCTTAATGCAATGAATCACATTGCTGGAATAAAAATGTTGAAAAGAGTGAGTAATAGCGCACGTGTGTTTGTGTGTGTGTGTGTGTGTGTGTATATACACCAAGTGATCCTATAATCAACTTTGCTTGGCCAGTTCAATATAGAGTCAAACACTCATCTTTTTAACAGCGTAATATGTGAGACCTCTAACAGAAAGTCTATTTATTTCTTCATTACAAAAGTCATCTTTCTTTTCACCTAACAACCGGTTTCCATTTGAAATAAATATATTTGTATGGTTTGTCCAAAGGTGCATTACTGAGCATAAATGACGCACTATAAGTTATAGAAAACTGAAATTGGCAGCAGAGAAATAAGAGCATGCACTCTGTAAGAGATATGACTTTTTGGTACCAGTTCTCTTTTCAGATATTATTGCAAATGAGAAGTTTAAGGCAGTGTCCCTTGCAATCGCTACATTTCAAAACACACACTAGAAACACACTGAAATAGTGATAACAGCAAATTTTTTCTCATTTGTCGTCTCAGTTTGACAAAACACTAAAATTAAGAGATACGCCAGGAACTACTTTGTGATTTTCTGATGTACTTTTTTTCTCTCAAACTGCCTCATCTATTTATACTTACGTTTGCTTTTTGATAACATCCACAGAAAGCAAATTAACTATCTGCTTTCAATCCACAGGTGGTCATAAAATCAATTGACAGTGTGGTATAAAAATGAGAGCAGGAGATTGTAAAATGGTTTTATACAACTAACTGCACTCTGGTCCATCTACTGTAGGAAATTTGCCTTCTTGCCTCCTTATGATTCTTTGCCTGTATGACGTAAAAAACGTGTTGTTTCAGGTGTCTACATGACTTTTAATCCTTAGTGTAGCTACACTAAGCCAATGATGGAAAACGTCAGATCCTTTACTTAAATAAAAGCAGCAAAACAACAATGTAGAAGGTACGACATTACAAGCAAAAGTCCTTTTAATGGGTAAACACCACAGTTAACATTACCATGCAACTTCCCCAGTTGAGTACTTACATTAAAACAATATTTTTTTTAGTATAACAGGTTTTCTGAAATCGTTTTTTAAATGTGCAAATTAAGCATTTGTATATTTTTCTTTAAGATCATTTTTGGGGGTTTTTCCCTTTATTTGAAAGTGACAGTTGAAAGACAGGAAAGGTGGGAGAGAGATGACACACAGCAAAGGGCCGCAGGTCGGACTCGAACCCCGGGCCGCTGCTGAGGGCTCAGCCTACTAACTGGGTGAGCTAATGGTCCATCCATACATTTCCATACATTTCTAATCTGAAATCTGAACTTAGATCTGAAAATTGGACAATTCAAATTTCTTTTTTTTTATTTTATTGACACTTTAGAGATAAAGGTTTTTACAGAGGGAATATTGGATAACACTTTTTATCACTCATGAATCAGAGAATACTGTCTGGAAGAAACAGTCAGGGGAAAAAAAATCCACTTTTGCCATGTTTTCAGGAATAAAAATCAGGCTATGAATGATTTATGAACCCCTCAGTAAAAACCTTCAGAATATAGATAGGAATAAAATTGGAAGGTTTGGTGATTGTTAGTGTCTTAGAGTATGACAAAAAAAAATTATTTCAGGAAAATGGCCTTATATGTGTTGTAAAGACACTACAGGTGAATAGGGTTACATTTAAGCAATATATATCATCACAAAACCCCAGATTCCCCAGATGATTATTTACATGTAAATTTACTATTATTATATTAGAGTTTTCTGAAATTTAAATATGCATTCACTTTTGGTGAATTTAAGAGAACTCTACAGATGCAAATAGAAAAAGTCAAAAACACACCTTTAAATATGTATTTTGGATTTTTATCTTTCCACTAGTCTGAAAGAAGACATGTTATGGAAGCAAAATAGCCCAAAAGAATTGCCTCTGTGACTGATGTGACTGGGAAGTTGGAAAGGATTGAAAGACAAACAAGCCTGTCTTTAAGGAAAAGAAAATGATAAAAGGATGGTAGGAAGACAGATAAACATGAGTGTCTTTAAGCATCATCCAGGTGATGTTGGATTAGTGAGGAGGACAAAGTAACACTTTGACATGACCCGTCAGTCACATGACCATCAGTGTGACTGCTGCTTGTCACCAGCAACAGCTCTACTTTCTACAAACACTCAAGAGGAGTAACCTGTCTGTTGAGCTGCTTAAGATCTTCTACCACTGTTCCATTGAGAGTGTCATAACATACTGTTTGACTGCGTGATATGCCAACTGCACAGGGAAGGACAGAAAATCCCTCAATCAAATCCTAGGATCTGCTGAAAAAAAGCATTGGACTTCCCTGCCACCACTGGACGACATCTTTAAAAGTCCCATGACATGGTTCTCTTTGGATGCTTTTAAATAGACCTTAGTGGTCCCCTAATACTGTATTTAAAAGTCTCTTTCCCAAAATTCAGCCCTGGTGCAGAATTCCAGCCACTAGAGCCAGTCCCACACAGAGCTTTCCTTAGGATGTGCCATTTCTGAGTCTGTAGCTTTTGAGGAGGAGAGAGGTGGGGGGCAAGGTGGAGTCTGGGGGTGCGGCTTTGACCAACTGCCACTTTGCTCATTTGAAAGCCATGACGTTTTTCTCTCATGGGTGGGCCAAATTCTCTGGGTAGGTAAAGCAGAGAAAAGGGAGGTAACCTTGCGCCTTATGACCTCACAAGGGGCAAGATTCCAGAGGATCTGAGCTTTTATTTTCTCAAAGGCAGAGCAGGATACCCAGGGCTCGGTTTACACCTATCGCCATTTCTAGCCACCGGGGGTCCATAGGCAGGCTGGGGCAACGCATATTATTGTTAAAAACCTCATAAAGTGAAATTTTTAGGCCATGGGACCTTTAAGATCTGCTGCCTCCGCCGAGCGCACACAATATTCTGCAGGATGAGAGCACGCGCCTGCAGGCTGCAGAACAGTTTTATCCCCAGGGCCATCACAGAAATGAACAGTCATGCCCCCCCGCCCTTTCTAGATAGGGATTCTATGAAATGGGACGATATTGGATGACTTGATAGTGTTTTATTTATATATATATTTTTCTTACTATATTTATTGTGTGAGTGTGTATATGAAAGTGAGTATTGTTTTACAGGCTGCACAAGCTATCATCACCAATGACAATGGTTGAACAATGACAATTCTATTCAGCTCTCAGTTTTCTTCTCAGGGGCTTAGCTTACCTTTCCGTATGCCTTTTTGTACGCTGCCTTAATTTGCTGGCGTTGATCATTGCTGCGGGCAGTCAGAAGCATGACGATTGTATCTTCATTCGTACCTGTGCCAGAAATCAAATAAGCGTTAAATAACATATCAAATACAATGTGTGTGAGCTTCACACAAACAAATGCCAGCACACATCCTTTGGAATGTGGATAAAGACAAAAATCTGTTTTATATGTCAAACAATTTCTTTTTTATATACAGTATTAGGGCTAATAAAGCATTATCATGTATGTAACCATCATTTAACAGAAGCATGATCTACTTGAGAATAATTAATTAATAAAAAGGTGGCAAAGCCAATGATCTAACAATCAATAGCTCCTGAAAGTCACTTGCACGCCAGAAATGGCTCTGATAGACAAAAAGACTAGAGCAGCACGTTATTTCCCCAGAGGGATCAACATGTTAAATTAGTCCATAGTAATTATAGAAAAAAGCTCTGCTGATCTGTAATGGTCACACCATGTCGTAACTCCTGTAGTACACCTTTAATTTGATGATTGTCATCAGGCCCATTAACACTAATGACTGCAGAGGGAGGTTTTTTATTGCAATTTCACATTTTGCACCTCTGCAATTAAACATCACCTAAGAGACAATAACAGTGTCAAGAGTCAAACTATTAAAACGTAATCCAAACTAAGCCAAAAAATTCAAATAAAGACATAAATTGTATGACAAAATGTGACGCATCCTTTAAATTATCCATCTCTTGCTAATGCCTACTAGATTAACTGATTTCTGACATCTTGCTTTGTAAGTTTGTCCTCTTCGTATGCGAGCCACATTCCCCTACATGGACAGTTGACCCCAAATACATATTTGCCTTTTACCTATAGGGCTATTTATCAGTCTAGATTGTTTTGGTGTTAGTTGAACAATGGTAGAAAGAAAATAGCTGCTAAATGAAAAAGCTCACAAACAGATCTGTGGATCATTTTTGAGTAATTGGGTTATGATTTCTGGAAAGTTACATTGCTGTTGAATGTATTTTCTGACGCTTTGAGTGTCACAAGCCCAGGGCCATCTAGTCCCATCATATTTTTAAAAGGCAGATATCTCTATGGACGATATCTCCAACACTAGGCAACTCACACCAAAACAATCTACACCGATAAATAGCACTACAGGTAAGAGGAAAAATATGTATCTTTGATTTTGGGGTGAACTGTGAACTTAAATGTAAGATGTTAGATGTAAGATGTTAGACAATTCGATAGCCTTAAATTTTAGATAAAAATATTACACATAACTTTTTATTCTAAGTATTATTGAAGTGAAATTAGTTTTACAGTGAAAACAGTACTTTGGTGATTAAAACATTATTTAATATTAAAGTCAACTATCACCTTCCTAGCTCATTCTCAAAAAAAACCCTGTCAATATTTAATATTATTTGGCAAAAATATGTATTCAATTAAATATAAAATATTTATGTATTTTCCATTTTAATAGAAAAACACATTTTCTTCACATCAAATTAAATACGTTTTCAATTAGAACATTTTTCTTAATTTAGTATCACCTGTACGATATTGCCTGAGTTATCACTTTATCACTAAGCATATACAAAGATATCATATTATTATAACCATTTCAGATGGTTTACCAGTCCTGCTTATTATAGAACTGACAGTTTTATTTTCTGTGTGTCTGTATGTTTGCCTATAATAAGTGCTCATTACTGTGGTGTTTTTGCAGATCATGTTGTGGAAATGTGAGCGCTGTGACATGTCTCTGAAAAATTTGCTATAAAGTTTATGTTTAAAACTTGATGATACTCAGATTTTCTTCTAATTAGACCAAAACACTGGGAGAAGCATGGATGACACTTATTGCTAAGACCGGGAAATGGAAAATCTTCCCTGACAGTTGTATCATTAATGTGTTCTATTGTTGTATTGGTTTTAGAGAGGAGCAGGACAAGCCTAGTAAACTGTATTTATAATACTAATGACACACGAATATATAAACAATTGACAACTCTCACTTGGGTATGTGTAAATAAACCTGTAGCTTAAAGGATGCGATTAAATTGCTGAAGGTGTTGGGGAATAGTATTATATTATTTGCAACTCCCATTTGAAAAGCTTTCCACTATGTACAGAATTGAGATATACTCATCTTTCATATATCAAATATAATATAGAGGACCACACTGTATAACAGCAGAGGGAAAAGGTTAAGAAAACTGACCCAATCCTTTCATGGCTTTATGGAGGATTTCAGCATCGTGTTTGGCGTTGAAGTTGACAAAAGGTTTTACGGAGCCTCTGTATGCCTGGAGGAAGAGAGCAACAGAAATAATTATACATATTGTATATATATATATATATTTTTTTTTACAAAAAACAGTTTTGTGGTGTTTCTCTGCCCTGGTTGGCGAAATTGCTATTAAAAACACTCATGTATGTGTTTGCTATATGTATGTGTTTGCTGAAAAAAGCTTTGTTGTATATGACAACTATATGTTTTTGAACATATAGTTGTTCAGTTTGATTCTGCTTCAATTTAAAGGAAATAAACGAGAATCATATTATTATGATATGCATTATAATATACATTATGTTTTTGGTAAAGTGTGTTGCTGAATAGGAAATGCCAAAATTAAATATTAAATACTAAGTTTCAACAGAAGGTGCTCTCTTATGTTTCTCCTTCGCTGCCATAATAAGTATAAAACTGTGAGCATAAAAAATGTAAAGATACTAATTATTGCTGCAAATGACTGTTGGTGGCAGCACTATAAAAACATATTGGGCCAACCCAGCTGGGTTAAAACATTCTATATCTAAACTGTGAAGTACTGTAAGTGTATCTAAATCAAGTCTGGCTGCTGCTTTATGGCATGCGGGTCAATTAAAAATTGGGCCATGTCTCTGTTGTAGATTGTTCTCCAGGGAAAATGTAATTTGAAGAAAAAAAACATCTGCCTCAGCTGCAGCCTTGTTCCAAACTCTGAGCAGGTGGGAGAATTGGAAGAATAATGCCCATGTCTTCTCAGTAATATCAGAGTAATGCTTTCTGTTTTATTATCTCTTTTGTTGGTTATCTGTTTTCAAGAGAACAACTTCTTCTTGCAAAATGACAATCTTGAAGTGTCACTGCTATACGTTACTGTCACAGCTTTGATCCTGCCTGCATGTGGTCAAAGTTCCAGCAACACATGAGCATATACTGTATTATATATACTGTGTTATAGAATTCCAAGCTTATGAATTCATACTATGTATAAGTTGAAACAATGGTACCCAGGTGTCATGCAGGTCAGTGTCCAACATAACCTCATAACCTTTCCAGGCAGAGAAATACTTCAAAATCTCCCAAACGTTCTTCACGTATGCGAAATAAGATGCGTTTTTCCTTAACAAAATAGAACAACTTTATTGTAAGACCAACATGTTCTGGCTTTTGGCCTTCGTCAGATTCATCCACAGCAAAAAACATGTTGGTATCCCAATAACGTTTTCTTGGATGTAGATGAAGTTGTGCCAGAAACCCCCACCCTGCTTCTACAGCAGGCTATCCTGCCTGCATGCATCATGAAACTGAATTTCAATTTGACACCTCAGTCTCTCTTGAGAGACAATACACCTTTTTTCTACTGTCAAATCAGGCAAAAGCTAATTTTCAAACTCACATTGATTTTTAGGATGTCAGTCAACACTTACTATTACGTATTGTTCTTTCAATTTTCTATTTTCTAGCAGTGTTAGCTTTCAAACTGTCAAAGTGTTTTCAGCCACGCTAACATTGGGGCTGTCAGGATGGTAATGTTAAGCACCACTTTGGTCCACTCTAAAATATCTTCATCACTATTGATTGACTATCGAAATGTGGTGCAGACACTGTAAGGACCCAAGGGATGAATCCTAAGATAGTCAGCATGGTAAACCTGCAAAACATTAACATGAAGGCACTGCCATTGGGACCATGTTAGCATGTTGACATTATCATTTAGTTCAAAGCTCCACTGTACAACCTTACAGAGCTGCTAGCATGGCTGTAAAGTCGCTAGTTTACTAAAATAATGTTTTTTTTGGTGCTAAAACCATGACATTTTGGAGGTACAAGCTTATCAACAACAACATTAAAATAGTCAAAACTTTTTATGTAGATGATTTATAATATATCTTAAAGGTGCCCTGCCACACAAAACCGTTTTACTTGCATTTTTTAAAATCTGTTAGGTCCATATGTGTTTGTGTTTTGTCGTGAATGTGAAAATGAACTGCTACCTCCTCTGTCAGCTCTAGCCACTGAAAAGAAATAAGAGGAGAAATCAGGCCAATTACAACAGTTGGTCAGTCTGACGTCATGTTGCCTGAGCTCATTACTATTCATGAGCTCGCCCAGTTGCGCTGGGTAAAGGATACTGATAACCAGGCTCTCATTGGCTAACTGTTATCCAATCAGAGTCAAGCATCTTAGCTCGTTGAATACTAATTAGAAGTTCCTGCAGGCTTTATTATCACACTAGAATGACTTGAAACAAGGTAACCATTTTATCCACAAAAATGTCATAGAGTCTATGTTAAAACTTCAGACATTACTAAAACGTAATGAAATACGTGTGGCACCTTTAAATCTTGTCTTTCTACATTGTGCATCAATGAGTCCTGTTTCTCCACTCTCATAGTACAGCAGCTTTTAGTGGGCCTAAACAGGGTATACATTTTTAAGCTGTGGTTAAATCACAGTCAATGCTAATCTCGAAGAAGAATGGTTGTTTTTATTACATTTTCAAGTGCCATCAGGGCGCATTGGAACCCAACTCTCCTTTGATGAAATGTAACCATGTGTGGGGCACAATAGACACGTGCAGTTACCATGCACATGGTAATAGAATATGGAACAAATGTGACAGAGAGGAGGATGCTGTCCAAAACACACTCCATCCTGGACAACTCCTCCCACCCACTCCACAAAACACTGGTCAGTCGGAGGATAGTCTATCTCCTGTGCCGCAGTAAATTCCGCCGGAGGCATATCTTTTCACTAATGTCCGTTTCATTCCGCTTTCTTTGTGTTGGAATTTTAAACTTCGGTGGATTTCTGAGGACTATGGTTAACTGCTCCTCCGATCTCTGCAGGGTAAATCCAGACAGCTAGCTAGACTATCTGTCAATCTGTGTTTTCTCTTGCATGACTATTTTGCAGCGGCTCCGTGCGGAGCTTAGCGCCACCCGTGACGACCGGATTGGTTTAAAGAAATGCCAATAAACCAGAACACGTTTTGTGTCAAAACTGGTCTCCACCACATCTCAATGTTCTTGGACAATTATTATACATTAATTACTCAGTGCAATTATTTATCAGCTACATCTGCAGAAGTGTTATTTATTCACTGGTGCTACTTATAATCACACTGTACTTATTAATGTTCGTACTGTATTTATGTTAACAATGCACTACAATAGAATGTGTGCAATTCATTTGAGACAATCTTTTTAACCTAATCTTACTTGTAACCTAATCTCACTTTACTTCTACTTAATGTTTTAATTTATTTCTTACTGTAGCTATGTTACTTTATACACTTATTGACTTGCTCATTTCTTACTCTTATTTCACCTTAAATTTGAATGTGAGCGACTGAAACTATAATAATTTCCCTGAGGGGATGAATAAAGTATTCTGATTCTGACTCTGATTAGACCACCTTCGCCAACTTAAACTGAGGTTCTTGCGATCACTTTACATCTTGAATCAACTTATCCTCATCAGACAGTCTGAGATCTCTCAACCAGCTCGAGAGAATAAAATCAAATCAAGCATATCAAATAAAGCTGCTCCTTCCCTTTTGTGTCAATGTGAGTATGCTGCATGAGTCGCGCTAAGGTTTTACTAATTGGTGTATTGTTGCAGAAAGCTCTTTCAGTGAATTTAGACATACGCATCAAGTCTTCACAGTGTCGGAGAATTGGAAGAAATAGGAAATGGAAATAAAAGGCATCAAGGGTTGCATGTAAATCAGAGGCTGGGGCTGACAGTTATTTGGGATGTGTATTGTTTATGACTGATCATGCAGCACATAGCTCAGCGTGGCTCGAAAAAGCACTGACCTTTCAATAGTCACTTTATTATGCAAACATAGGCTATGTTAGTTCTGGTGCTGTAAACAACACTAGTTTTAATTCCAACAGTTTTTTTTTTCTTCAGTTGTCTTGGTAATTCTTATATCCTTTACATAGTTTAATGATAATTCATAAGAACAGAACATAAGACAAAGAAAGGAAAACACTTACCATCCTGTTTTCTGATTGAAGACAACCGTCGTAAACTAAAAGAAAGTGGAACAAATTTCTGATTTAAATAGTCTGGGTTGGTATGCAGTGAAGTGCATTTACTCAAGTGCTGTACTTAAGTACAAATTCAAGGTACTTTATGCGACTTTATACTTCTTCTCTAACTTTAGTCTCTTTGCAGATTGCATTGCTTTCCTGCCCAGATGTGGTTAGGTTGAATGTTTGTGATAAACTGAAGGATAAATTGTTCCTTTGTGTGCTGAGAGGATTCTTCCTTCTTAAGCTAAAACACTATTCAAAACCCCTCTTGGATCAGTTGGTCTGAAACCATGAAAGTTAACTTTTTAGGGATACGTGGTTCTCACAAAACATATGATTATCTTATCGAATATGATGTATATCTGTAAACTAAACTATCCAACAGTATTTAAAGGAATTAACGCACAACTGTAAACATTTACAACACTAAAATGCAACATACACATTAATGCAGCAGTCATAAAAACATCAGCAATAATAGTGAATCACTGGCAGAGAACAGTGAGTATATTTACTTTTGTTACTTGCTGATACTTATACGAGACTTTTACTTGTACTATTTTCAAAGTGTGGTATTGCTACTTTTACTTTAAGTAAAAGATCCAAATACTTCTTCCACCACTATTGGTACCTAATTGTCTAACATAAAGCCTCAATCCAGACGAATAAGTAACTGTATGTGTTCTTACCAACAGGTGTGTTCTTCTCTCCTCACAGGTGATCTGCGGCTCAGGTAGGCTCTTTATTGTCTGCTGCTGGGTGCTGTCGGAGGCTGCAGCCTCACACAGGAAATTTGAGAAGAAGCATTTCCTCATCCTCATGCGGTTGAAACAGGAGAGCCTGACACCATGCACTCAGATGCTTCATGTGACCTTCCAAGAAGTGACAAGGGTTAAATGTCTAAAAGTTATTTATCTGACGGCCCGCAGCGGTGTTGTTATAGAACGTGAAGTGCAGTGTTTCTCATATATTACCCTACATGTAATGAGAAAATAGGTTTTGTTTACGTTTAGTTTTCTTTGCAAATGATAATTCCAGATAAAATAATTAACTTTACAGAAATATTTAAGAGCACACAAACCCCTAGATTTAGTTCTGTTACTTCTGTTGACATTCAACACGCTGTATACCATTTTGAAACATTCACTTCCTGAAATGATCTAAAATATATACAAAAAAACATAGATGATATGTTTTTGAGCCTCATCAGTGATGGAAGAAGTATTCAGATCTTTTACTTACTTCAACATAAGATACTTCATTACAACTAAAAGTACTCAATGCTGAAAAATGTATGGATTGAGTATTATACTATTATAAAATTGAATTATTGCATTAATGTGTGAGTCTCATTTTACTCAGTCAATGGGAAACAAATTTTATATATCTATATATATATATATAAATCAATATTTAAACAACCTTCCCATCTGAATTGTAGTGGAATAGAATTAAAAGAAGTGGGATGAAATGGAAATACTTGACTAAAGTACAAGTACTCAAATGAGTACATGTGTAAATGACTAAATATACCTTGCTTTCTGCCACTTAATTACATTTTCTGAGCAAACCTCATGAATATGTAAGAGAGGTTATCATTCCTTTTAAATGAATGAATAAATCTGTTTGGAGTGAGACATAATTTAACATGTTTTATGTTTTAATTTGGCGCCTTTCCATTTTGCCCTCAACATCATTCTCTTAATGTTTCATGCTCTACATTTCTGAAGACAACATGTATTCAGGTGTGGCTAAACGTGTGCAGGTAGCAGGAGATACTTGATGCCTCACAAGAGCGACAGGAATCAGCAGAGCGAAGCGCTGAGGTGCAGCTCACATATCATCATGGCTGTCCTCGTCCCTGCTAACCTTAATTAAAGGGAGTCCTTGTGAGGAGATGTGTGTGAACACCAGCTCCTCCAGTAACGGATGCTCACCTTTTCATATCACAGCCTCCCAGACTGACATGAAGCCAACTTCCTTTAATCGCTAATGAACAAGCAGTTACAAATTCATCAGATCAAATGTTGATTTTTTTTTTCTATTCCACAAAATTGCACAGTGTTCACAGTCCAAAAAGTGCCAAGCCTGGTCATATTGAATGAATCATGTACTGTTTTCTTCAGTATCATGAGACTTTTATTTCATCAACAATCCCTTACACACATAAAATGAGACAAATGAATGATGTCAGCTTTGCAATATACTGCCACAAAACTAGGCTACAGTACCTCAAAGATAATTAGCAGTATTTTTAGGTCTGGGAATCAGCAATGTAGAATATATATATATATATATATATATATATATATATATATATATATATATATATACACGGTAATATTCAAACCAATATTTACATAAAGGTCAGATTATTTGTGTCCAAAGTAGATGTGAATAGGTAGAAGAATGTAAAATTAGTTCATGTTTCAAGGAGAACAGTCGTGGCTACATTGCAATAAACTACAAAAACAGAGCACATCATTCGACTTATTTCCATCATAAAATGCCAATTAACCTACTATAACCTACAGATATTCCTTTCATATGAAGAGATACTTTTTCAAAGCAGCTACCAGAAGTATAAAATCCTGTAAGATGGTTTTCTTCTGTTGCTCAGAGGCATAGGCTTGATTTAACAAAGCAGGTGTTTTCATCTGTTCTTAAATCTCACTCTCAAACATGCAACCAGAGGTCCAGAAATTGGACTTAGAATATAAGATGTGTTGTTGTAGTTCTCATCTGAAACATTATCCTCAACTCTTTCCTTGACCAGAATCTCCGTCTCTGCTGTCTGCTGCAGTAGTCTAGTGGATACTGGCTCAGACTCTGCTGTGACTCTTTTCATGTCTGTGTTCATTTGTTTTTTTTCTTTCTTTCTTTGAACCTGCACACACGTGCAGCATTAGCAGACATATGGCCCTCTAAGTTAGAGGAGGATTGAGATGCCACAGATGGTCAAGCAGTGACAGAGGACAAATTTGATCTCAACAGAGGTGAAAAACATGCAGGCATGGGATCCATCCACAATGTCAGACCTCATTAATATGCAGGTCTCTAGCTGAAGGGAGCACACTCTTATTCGTATGAAATAACCTGTGTTCAGACCTGTTGAAGTGAAAATCAGCAAGATTTCCTGGTTTGAAATAGAGAAATAGCGAAGTGTATTCTGACCCAGCATTAAAGTCCGAGACAATGTTTACAAGTTCAACATTTCGGGAATACAGGTACAAGCTTTGTTGACAAGAATTACACAATAAGATTGATACTCCATTTCACGTCTTTACGCTTTGTATGAAGCCAGAGACAGCAGCTGAAACATGGGCAAACAGCTGACCTGGCTCTGTCGGAAGCTCACAAAATCCATAAATTGTCATTTTTACACTTTGGTTTTTGTACAGATTAAACAAAAGAAATAACTTGCTAATTAGTAAGCTTCAGCAGAGATGCCAGTTGGATTGTGTTACCTTTGTACAGAGCCAGACTTGCTACTTCCACCTGTCTAAGTCATTATGCTATAAGCTAACTGGCCGTTGGCTTCAAAGTATGTTTCTATCTTCTCATCTAACTCAACAAAAAACCGAATAACAGTATTCCCTAAAATTTCAAACTATAGATTATACAGAATCCAGAAACACACCTAAAACTAAATGCCTCCAAATGAATAAATAAGGTGCATTCCATAGAACAACAGAAAAGTATCTTGTACAACTAGTTTAATAGTTTTGATTAGAGCTAACTAGCTTTTCCCTGTAGAAACTGTTTACACCCTTTGAGAAATGTTCAAGGCTGAGGCATCACACCCAGAAGCACTCTGAACCATATTTATGTTATTGTTTTGCTCTTTCAGGAAATCAACTGTCGATTTGTAATTAACATTCTTCCCTCAGGGCTATTGATTCCTCTCAAACTATTTAATCAAATACAGGTCAGGCACCTCTGACTAATGATTAAAGATAAATAAAACTAAAAGACATAAAATTAGCCAGTAATACTGAGTGAAAAAGTGTTGAACACCCCTACCTGTGTATAGTAACCACTGAGAAATAGTGTTAAACCCGTTGGCACTTGCAGTTGATTTTATCCTTCCTCAAGGGTCTCATTTACTTTGTCCACGATAGACACAGGGGTTGAGAAACCAAATGGCACACAGCTCTTTTCATATTTCTCATGGGCGGCAAAGCCTTAATATCCCTCCTGCCAATTCACCAATGTGATGAGAGGAGTGCAAATTGCCCTTCTGAATGCATTGCTTTAATCAGCATGAATCAAGATGCAGATTTAATCTCGGCTTGTGCCTTTACTCAGCAATTTAGATGTTTGAGCTTGGCTGTGTAAATTAATCTGAGAGACGAAAATAAATAGCTTTTGCATAATAACAGTGTTTTTAATAACTCAGGAGGATGTAGATGAAGTATCCCTCTTTTGCGCATGCCAGAAAGATAATGTAGTAGAAAAAGACAGTATTTTCAATGAATAAGAACATGTCAGGTTTTATTATTTTTAAAGCCAACATAAGCACTTGAGTCCAAATCAAATCTTATTTTAAAGTCATTTTCTTACATGAATCTTCAAAGCACTCCAACAAGCCTCAGTCCTGGCAGTGTTACGGCAAAAGTGTCCCCATTTTTCACAATACATGCTGAACCCTCTGTTCAAAGCGAGGCTGCCTGAAAGAGCGGGCAGGCTGCAGCATGGATTTTCCCACCGAGTTACTCAGCTGCTTGAGGAGCATCCAGAGAAGCAGCAACATCAGCATCAAGAGTCCGAGGATAATCCCGACATACAAGCTCAAGTTCCAGCCCCAACCCAGTGCCAGGGGCAGCGAGGTGGACGCCACCAGAAATTTTCTGGGGGCCGGCATGGGGTTTGGCAGCAACCCACCCTCCCTACCTCTTTTAAAAAAAATGATCTTCCAAAAACTTGGATCTTCTTAGGTGCTCCACAGATGCTGTGATGTAGCTGCAGGAGCCATTATTCAAACAGCTATGCAACTGGTTTGGCTATGTTATAGAATTCCCATCTGTTCCCATGGTTTACTCCTCCAGGTAGTCTAGACACGCGTGCTGTCAGTGGCAAAGCAAACCTGTTTAGAGTGTGTGCAGCTGCCCATTCTACTGACGTGAAATGGTGGGGAGCTTTCGGCAGCTGTGCTGTCCCTCGCCTGTCAGACTCCTCGCACAAAGCCAGCCTCCCAATTTATCATGGAGAGGGGAGGGGGGGATGAGAGATGTCTACCGACGGCACACGCTGCCTTTACTTCACTTTCTCAGAGAAAATCAAATCACTGATGAATGAGCAGTAAAAAAAATGTCATCCTGTCATGTCACTTACTAATTAATACCTGAGCAGACAAAAGGCAAGCTATGTTTGCTCCATGTCCTAATATTTCCCTTTATACTCAGTTTGAATTCAGTTTAACAAATTTTGGGCAAGTAGCATGATCACTTTAGGTAGCCTACTTTTATGTATTTTTTGTCAATATAGGCTTGCGGTTTATAAGTTTTTTGTAAATTTAAAAAAAAAAAAAAAAAAAATCTAGGTATTTAAGGAAATTATACAAACTTTCACTAATTTCACTAAAAAAAAAAAAAAAAACATTTTCCCTCAATTTTGAGTTTGTTAATCTCAGCATTTCATTTACTCAGGCAAAACCTTTCTACCCAGCATCAATGATATAGTCACAGCTGTTAATTATTTAAGGCTTGCTTCATTCTAGAGTAACTGATCGATAGTGTCTGGTGTGAGAAACTTTTAATTAAAATATTAGTTTACACCAGTGATTTCGTGGATGAACACCAATTGAAATACATTTTTCAGGGATGGTCTCCAAATTAAAGTTTATTCCTATTCTTAAAATGTAATTTTCCAAACACTTCGAGTGTCAAGGGCAGACAAGCCTACAGCTTTGAGTCAGCCTCTGCATAAATGATATTGTACAAACCTTAGCCATGTAGTTTAGTGATTAAGCCTATTCATACTTAAGCGAGTGTCCGTTCAGTGTCGCTTTCAAGACGTCAAACTTTAGCCAAAGCTCAGCATTTAATTAGATGCTTGCCCCAAAACAGTTTTATACATTGTGCCATTTTCTAAAACTCAAGACACTGAATGACAAGCACTTTATATAGTTATAGTATTTCAGGATAATGTACTAGAACTTAAGATGCTTGGTTTATAAATTAAAAAAAAAAAAAGTTTACTGCCCATGGCTGCTGCACCTGTTCAGCAAATTTAACAGGCAGCCTTGATGGCTTACAGTTAATATTGTAATATAACTGTTATTCCAGCTCCCTTTGCACCACAAAATGTCACAATTCACTCCTGCGTACTTTGTAGTCTCCCACTATTCTCTCTTTATTTTTTGTAGAGTATATAGTTTTGTATGTGTAAGAGCATTGTGAGCAATGATGTGCCAAAGAAAAATCTTTTCCTCATACCTGGCAAATAAAGTGGATTCTGATTTAACTGCCTTTAGCCACAGTGGCTTTTATGTAAATTTGTTTACTAGTTCCTGCCTGGAGCAGGTAAGGAATTATAGCAGGCTGGCGTCGAGTTGCCCAACACTTTGCTGAGAGTAGAATTTATTAAAAAAAAGTTAGTTTAACCGAGAGTACTGAACAAATGGCATTTAAATGTTTTAGCACAATAATCTTATTAGTTTTGGCCATGTTAAACATGAAAGTTTAACTTAACATTGTAGATATTACAGAAACTACAAGAGGCATAATTTCCACTGGAAGCATCTACACTAACCATATCCTCTGCTGCCCCCATGAGTCCAACACTGACCATAAAGACAGACATGAAGTCTTATGTTAAATGAAATTTATTTACAAGAGCCATATTTTACAGTGCAGATGGTGCCTTGAAAAAAAAGTCAACTTTCAAGACTTGAGACAGCTGACCATTACAGACTAAACATGCATTCTACGAGGTCAAATTAAGTCACCTCAGGTGAACCAGCAACAACTGCCATCAACTCAACCTTTAAAAAGAAACATTCACAGGAGTTTGACACTAGATCAAAGCAGAATGTTGCAGTGTGGATAAGACCTAAATTTTGTCAGCAATTAAAAGTCAACATTAAAACTGCTTGATTGACCAACTGTAGCGTCTGTATGAATGAGTATATAAAACATCTTAAAAAAGAAAAAATGTAGCGCTACTCCAAGAAGAGCAGGCCATGTCATTTGAAATTGTGACACATCATTTTAAAAAATATTTAAGACCGACAATACAAAACTCTACATGGACATGGGGAGGAAGTTACTTCAGCAGCAATTCGGTTGGAGTGTCAATGAGGGAAACCTCATGGTACCTGGAAAAGAACATCCTTTTAGAACATTTGCCCCACTGCATAGAATTATGAAGTCAACCTAAAGTCACCAACATGAGTTTACCCAAGTCTAGTCAATGGCAAGCGTAACACTACAGCTACTAATCAAGCAAAAACATTCAGTTAAGCAGCCTACTTACTTGGAGCCCTTGTACTTTTCCCGAACAGACTGTTGGGCATGCTGAGGAGCATTGAGGCATGTTTGGTGTAGATCCTTAACACATGGCATCAGATCTTCGAGGGAGTAACCTGACATCTCCATCAAGGACTTCGGCTGAAACAGACAACTTGAGTCATCTTTCTTGTACACATCACAAAATACTACCATTTTAACAAGCTTGCACAGACTTCAGGAGATGCCGGATGAAATTTGATTAAATTACTATATTCAAATTTACCCATGAGCCACCAGTCACTGTGTGGTTTGCCAGGGCGTAGGCTGCAGCAGCTGTATGTGATGGGAGGTACTTTAAGAAGGGATCCGAATCTACAAGACTGAGCTCCCCAAGGTACTGAAAGACAAAGTTAAGGGATTAATCCTTACCATGTCCAAACTGAACTCTATATCTATATCTAACACTTCAATATTGCTGCTCACCATTGCCAGGCTCTCCACTGGTTTGCTAACAGACTGATGGAGGAAGTACTGGGTGAGAAACTGGATGATGGTTGGTGCTGCCAGATCAAAGGAGAGCACTTTAAGCACCATATGCTCCATTCTTAACACTTGCTTCTTGGTGTAAGTGTCATCTGTGATGTACACAAACTCTGCCACCTCTGGGGGGTAGATCTCTTCAAATTTCCTGCATTTGAATATTGAAAGTCACTTTACATAGCAGGGAAGCAAGTCTGTAGCATAAACATTGTAAGTTGAATAGACTGAATCTAAAATAATGACTACATACGAAGCCAACAGCATGGCAGCAGTTCCAACCAGCTGAAGCTTCCCCCTCAGGACAGACATGGAGGAAAGGAAGCGGTCGATGTAGTTTACAGCCAGATAAAGCGTTTCATTCTGGAGTTTGTATTCTTCGCCAACCTCAACCAGCCAGTCTACCAGGATGGCCCTCATGCTGTTGGTGATGTCAGGCTGCTTCTTCATATAGCCTGCCTTAGGCCTGGTTTTTACCTGTAAAGCATCACCAGTGTTACAAAACCGCAGGCAAAGCCCATAGACTTCAGATATTTAGATGCATTTCTAGAAAGGCCTCATGGGAAGTATATTAAAGCAGCAAGACCAGCTGAAAAACTAAAATTCTCACCTCCATCTCCCTCAGGTATGAGTGGATTTCAGCTGCATATTCTGGGACCTCGTTTACATCGACTTGTTTCTCCTCCCCCTCAATCACAGACATGTCCATAGGAGAGTCTGGGGAAAGAATTTACATTTAGAAGGGTAAAATCTAAGAAACTAAATTCTGGTCTCTAACTACAGTTTCTATAGAATTTGTGAATTAGAGATTAAGACTGCCATTCAAGTATTTAAAACCCACCAAAGCTGACATCCATTGCTGATGGCATTTCAATGGTGGCCAGGGGCTGTCGGAGCCGTGCCACAGTATTGATTGTGAGTAGAGACTCTTCTGGGATAGATTTGGGTTTGACTGCTTCAACCACCTGCTGTGGCTTCTTGGTACAGGATCCATCAGGCTCATCGACATGGATCTGGAAAGCAGGCTGCTTGGTAATAGGCTTCTCATTGCAGTTTTTGCCCAAGTCTTCATTTTTACAGCAAGCAGAATCCTACAAGAAGAAAATAGATCAGTTTAGATTTGTCCCACAAGTTTAAATGCTTGCAGACACTTAAGCCATTAGAATTGCTGATACTATGCACAATAGACTGGATAAAGCAAATTAGCATGGGAATAGTACCAACTGGTAACTCGTTTAGGCAGCCAGGAGGCACACTGTTTTGCACTTAAATGAGCAATTAATAGACAACATAGTCTTCAGAAAGCAATTCAGAAACTATAGAATGTCAGGACTTGGGATCGCTCTTCAGATCTGCTGAATACAGCAGTAAAGTTTTAGGTGTACAAGTGAATGGGGATATTAAAATGGCGGACAATCTGGTTAACATTGTTAGCTAAATAATTGCAAGATAAATAAACCCATGTATAAAAAAAATTAAATATGTCAATAAACCCCGACATGCAGGTTATGTTAAGGGGCAAGATAACTGAAATTAGTTAGCCTCCAAAAACTACAATGGCACCCCATCTAGGTCATCATTAGCAAACACTAGCTCGAGCTAGGCGAGCTATTTAGCATAGCTGGTTCCCCAAACTTACCTGTTTCGTGCCGCGCTGGTTCAGGGCTTTGCTCCGTTGGTAGTTCTGCAGGGCTCCCAGGACAGTTCTGCCGGTTACTTGTTTCGGCGGAAGGTTTTCTTGGTTCTCATTTGAAACAGCAGCTCGGGGTTTGAGCGAGCCCCGAAGTCTTGACTGCACATTTTCTTGGTTGTGAAACTCATTAGCCGCGCTTCCCTGTCCTCTGTTAGCTCCCGACATGTTTCCTCTCAAAAAAAAAGCCCAACCCGTCTCCGTTCGCGTAACTAGATACTACAGCTGGTGTATGCTCTTGTAAGAATTTTAAAAGATCAAGTATGGACGATTATATCAAAGCTCGCATTAGCTCCTAGTTTGCTTTGTAAGAACCTTGGACAATCAAAACTAAGCTGTTGAGATGGCAACGACTCTTGAAACTGTGGTGCAGCGCTAAAACACACAAACCAAACCAGACAAAACAATGCACATTCCGCGATACAAATTCCACAAATGTGTGTGTTTTTCAAGTTGCCATACTCGTTGAGCTCCAAGATTACCACCAACCTGCAACCACGGTAGCTACCCTCGGCCCATACACAGAAACATGCAGATACAGATGGTGCTTTCTCTCAGTTCAAGTAGCCCGCGAGGATTGAAACGGACCAATCACAAGCCGCACAGGCAGTGACGCGTTACATGTACGGCAACTGAAAGAGTACAATGTTCGCTTGATTGCAAATTCAAAACTGGTTTGACACATTTGAACCAGTAGATTTGAACGTACGGAGAAAAACGTTATATAGGAGTAACAGCTGCGGGAAAATGTCCGTGGTGGGAGAAGTACTCTAAACTTTCAAAACTAACAATAACACAGTGTAAAAGTCATGGATTTAAATGATAAGCATCAAGTAAAAACAACTTATTATGCAGAATGGCCTATTTGAGCATCATTTGTAGCCCTATGATATCCTTGGATTTATTGATGCATAAATATGTAAGTATCACAAATATTGCAGGTGGTGAAAGTGAAGATGATTTGGATTAGATTGGATTATACTGCTGGGTATCTTAACCTATAATACTCCAACATCATGAATTAGATGATGATTCATATTTTTTAATTAATAATATAAATCTACAAAGTAACTTAAATTATTAAATAAATGTAACAAGGAAAACGTACATTATTGGCTTCCAAAATAAAGCAGCATAACATGGAAAGATTCAAGTAAAGTACAAGTACCCCCAACTGATAAGTACTATGTGTTACATTCCCCACCGCATAATGTTCATGTGTAATTTAATTTGCTCCTACCATAGATGATTTGACATAGAAACATTGTTGAAAATAATACTTTAAACTAAATACTAAATAATTTTGGTTATTCTGTGGTAATTTGACTCATGATGAACACACACCTTTCCATTTTTTGTCAGCAATAGAAGATTTCAGATTCTTTATCTTAGAAAAAGTAGAAATATACCAGAAGATAAAAGTTCTGTATTAAAAATGTAACTTAAAGTACACAACTATTATTAGCAGATAAAATAATGTAAATAATAATGTAATATATGCTGTTAAGTAGTAAAGAGTGCAATTATTTCCTCTTAAGTATAGTAAGTGGCAGTATGAAGTAGCATAAAATGGAAATACTCAAATTAAGTACTTGCTGTGATGCAGTTACAGTGCTTTACGATCTTATTTTTGGTGCTTGGGAGTTCTTAAATTCAAATCAGGTCAAGAGGATGGCAATATAAAGAAAGCAAGCATGGCACATTGAACGAATGAGACTTCAGTGTGTTGAATGGATAAGTTACTCATTTGTCACATATGGCTCATGACCACACTTTTAGCTTTCTGTAGAATTTTATATAATCATATATTTCATAGTATTGTCAATTTACTTTCCATCCGACCCTTGAATGATGCATCTTACAATGGTAACACATTTCAAGAGTGAGAACTCACAGTGCTATGGTAACGATATTATAAAAACATACAATTAGTGAAAATTTCAAACCTCAACCAAAACTTAGTCAGCAATAAAATGAGAAAACTGGCAACCTTGTAGTGGTTTATTTATCACTACCTTTGTTTTTTGAATTCTAACAAAATATATTATGAATATTAAAGTAATGTACATTATTATTATAATTATTATTATTATTAGGACAAAAAGTATCTAAATGACAACATAACATTGTCACTGCCAGTAACTACCATACAACAAAACTTTTGGTATTTACAATACAAAAATAGCACAAATAAAAACACTCAAAGACACGTAAATAATACCCTATGATCTCTAAGCTACATGATATCATGCCTCATTGAAAAAGTCTAACAGGGAATTTAAGTCATAATTATCGAGAATCTCCAGCAACGAGGACACCTTGGTCTTCACATTCTGGCCTTTGAACTTGAATTTGTCGATGAAGAGGTCTGTGATCATTCCTTAGGGAAAGAAAAAAAAATACAATTTACCACAAGCCAACAAGCTCTACGTCATAATGTAGTAGAACTTTACGTTTAGGTAAATTCCTGTCTTATATTTTAGTAATAATTGACAAATGTAAAAAAAGAAAAAAGATACATTGTCGAGGAGTAAGGGAAATCAGTTAATTAATAATGAAATGCAATAATGCTGCACCATAAAGCCTCTCGAGGTGCGCTGGCTGCTTCTTGTACTCCTCAAGGAGATTAGCGGACTCATCCAAGATGTTGCGATACTCAGGGATGAGGAAGTCAGCATTCCCCTCATGAACCTGAAGCTCCTACCAATCAGATAAATCAGAGAGGAAGTGAGGTGGAGGTACAGTAAGTAAGTGGTGTACATTTCCAAAATAAACCCGTCAACAGCACTGAAAATATTTGTGAGAACTCGTAGAGCGTTTAACCAAAGGTGGGCTTGTGGACATACGCAGTTAATGTATTAAAACAGAACGGATTCAGCTTCAGAGTGGATTTTTACTGTAAGACGACACATTTCATCAATACGTACTTTAAGTGCATCGATAAGCTGAACCTTTCTAGCCAACAACAACTGGCATTCCAGCTTTGGATGTATCATCTTCAGGGTGTGACTCACAGACTCGTCGTTGATATCTGGAAGAATAACCAACAGTTAGTTTAACAGGTTTTAATTAATTATTCCCCGGAAATATTTTGTCAGCAGACACTGAACATGATTAATAATATACCTACCATATGAATTGTTCAGGTTGATTTTCCTCTTGGTGGCTTCTTTAGAGAGAACATCACTCAGTATAGAGATGGTAGAGATGTTGTCTGACTTGAAGTGACCCTCCCCTTTGCTAAAATTACAAATAAAATAAAAACATTTAATTCCAAGTAGATTATAAAAGAAATCCCTGCTAAATCTGACAATGAAATAATATATAAAACATTTCTAGGGGCATCAGACAGGATAAAATATAACTAGTAATGTCAAACTATTAAAATGTTCAATCGTGATTAATCACATTAATGCCATGGTTAACTTGCGATTAATCACACATTTTTATCTATTCTAAATGTCCCTTGATTTCTTTTTGTCCCATTATTTTTCTCTCATTTCATGAGAAAAGTGGATCACCTTGCTTTGAGCAAATGTTGTTTTTTTTTTTTTAATTAAAAATTTAAAAACAACATTGGCCTTTGGCCTAATGGAGTGTTCAATTTCACACGTAACATTCTCACTTGGAGCAAATAATCTCTCACACAATGTAACACTGTCCATCAATAAAAAGGTGAAAAAAATACTTTGACGGGGTGGGGGCGGAGAATTGGCATCAGCTGTGTGCTTGGCCATCAAGTGGTATTTCAGACTGGACGTGCTGCGATGATAGCTCAGTTCACAACAACAAAACACACATATCACTTTGGTCTCGTCAATGAAACCATTTGGCCACTTTTAAAAAGTAAACTTTCCATCCAGACTCTTATTGGCATCCATTTCAACGTCTCGCGCTTGCCATCCACTCAAAACGTAACGTTACCACTCTTTGGCCGGCTCGCAAGCCCAAACAAATGTGTCTGGCGTGCCTGTTGTTTTGTTTCTGGTCTAGCTAGATCTGGTGTGGTGTTGTAGTTACTACAAAGTTTGCTAGGCCAAAAAGAACATTAATCTTGCAATTAAAAATGTACGCTGTTAAACTGGGTTTGCGTTAACATCGTTAATAATGCATTTAACTGACAGCACTAGTTATAACCCCTTGTCAGTTAGCTCATAATATCTACAAATGTATATGCAATCCTAGAAAAGCCTTTTAACTGTGTGCTAGTAATTACCAGTAGGTGGCTTCCAGCTGTGTCCCAAGAAAAGTGTTATGGAAATAGAAAGTGATGCTCTCTCCTGCTGGTGTTTTCTCGGGCACCTCTGGCAAACAGAATACCACCCAGGAGTGGATCTCGGCAAAACTGAACTGTCCCACCAGACTGAGCCTGTTCATAGGCCTGTATGACAGACAGAGAGACAAAGTAACAGACATTTTGTAATATTAAAATTATGAGTAACAACTGATAGATGACACCAATGTCACTGGATCTCTTTTTTATAATAAATGATTAAAAACAAAACATAGTTCTCAGCAACTATTGGACTGTTGTTTTACTACAATAACTGGTAAAGCGTTTGGCAAGAGACATTTTTTAATAAATTGTAACAATTAAATGCTATTTTTAGTATAACTTATAATCACACAAAATTGGCTTTTTATTTCACGTGTGAACATATCTGATGTGGGCAGCAATTCAGACGTCCAACATCAGGTTATCATTTCAGTGGGATTAATATTTACCTGGTTTTGGGCATCAACACAAACCAAACTTGTGCAAAGAAACACAAGAATTAAGGACTTAAGGAAGCTTCAAAATAGGATTTGATTACTGAATTCAAATCCCAATTTTCTAACTGAAAGTCTTCACCTTTCTTGGTCTATGCTGTGTGTCCGTTGGTGGAGAGACAGAGGTTTGATCTGGTATTGGCGGACCTGGCATGTCTTGGGTTGCAGTCTGGGGGTAATATAAGCCTGCAGGGTCCCATACTGTCCCTCAATGGACCTCACCTAGAACAGTTATTATGGATGAAACATATTATTTTTCTCCGGTGAATCATCAAATAGTTTGAGCAAATGGAATAGGTGGAGACTGTCTGTGACTCATGATTACACAAAGGAAGGCCCGCTATGGTATTGTAGCTTTTCATGACAGAAGAAGGAGTAACAAAATGCCACATCATGAAGAGTTTTGATGCAAGTGTTACCTTGAGCTCAAGTCTGGTAGTGTTAGCCTGACATCTGTATGTGGCCAGGAGAAAGTTCCCATTAGGCTGCTACAAACAGAAACAAAGAGTCAGACCTCTAGGGCAGCGGCAGGTTCATGACCTTTGTTGTAAAGTATGTTTGTCCTGTGTAGAAAGAGTTTACACAGCTCACCTCTGAATCACATTCGCTGAAACTGACAACAGCTGAGTTCTTATCCACATCCAGCAGATCTATGGGGACATCACTCTGCATAGGAGATTCATTTTTAAGTTACATTTAGCATGTTTACGTCTCCAATATGGGATCAAGAGCATAACTTATTATTAGAAGAGTCTGTAGGCACCAGAGGTTGCAATCACAGGAATTTAACAATGAGCAGACCTGGAGCAGCAGATTGTCGATGGCCGTCTGCACCTCCAGAGTGAGGTTGTAGCTGGCATCGTCCTGGCAGAGGGTGAACTTGTCATTGATGCTAAAGACGGGCACAGCAGAGACGGCTGTGCTGGACTGAGCAGTCTGCTGGTACTGCTCACGGCCCTGCTTGACTTTGACCTGCAGCTGCTCCAGCTCTGCCCTGGAAGGGAACACTATGATTTGTCTTGAAATCATACTTAAGCCATTACACAGTAAGTCAAACACATTCAAAAAGGCACAAGAGCATACTGTATAATAAGAAAATGAAGCTTGTTTTGCTGGTACCTGAGTGCTTCTACTTTGGACTGGATCTCCTTACTCATTCTGACCTCATCTCCGGGGCCAGCCTCAGCCTTCTGGGGCTCAGTGGTCAAACCAGTTACCCATCCTGAAAGAGGTAATAACAGTAAAGCGGAATATACTGTGCATGTCTCAAGATCAATCAATCAATCCAAATGTATTTATGAAGCACTTTAAAAAGCAAGCAATGTTGCACAAGGTGCTGCACAGAACAAAAGTAGAAAAATGTCAGCCTCAGTTAGGAAAGGCCAAGGAAAATAGGTGGCTTTTAAGTAGAGATTTAAAATTAGACAGTGAGAAAGCCTGTCTAATAGGCAGAGGTAGGTTATTCCATAATTTTGAGGAATGTGCTAATATTTACGTGCTCCAGTTAACAGACGCACCGCAGCGTTTTGCACCATCTGGAGACGAGCAACAGATGAGGCCCTGATGCCTTCATATAGGGCGTTACAGTAATCCAACCGTGTGATCACAAAGGCGTGGGTTACTGTCTCAAAGTGCTGCCTAGTAAGAACCGACTTCATTTTAGCTAGCTATTGTAGTTGGAAAAACCCTGCTTTAACCACTGCCCCAATCTGTTTGTCAAGCTTAACATCGCAGTCAATTTTAACCCCTAAATTTGTGATGGTTGTCAAATGCAACAGTTAGATCCAGAAGCACCAAAACAACAATCACCGGAGTCAGTAGCTAAAAATATATCATTAAATACTATTAAAAGAGCAGTTTTGATGCTGATTTTTAAAACCGGATTGGAAGACTTCAAGAGTGTTGTGTTCTTCAGAATAGGCCATTAGTTGACTGTAAACCAACTTTTCAAGTATTTTAGATATTGGCCTGAAATTTGCTGGATCTGCAGGATTGAGCTAATTTTTAATTAGAGATTGGACTAGAGATTGGACTACTGCATGTTTCAAATTTCCAAGGACCACCCCCAAGGAAAGGCTACTATTAACAACAGCAAGTATTAACAACAGCAAGAACAGATGGACATATAGTATGGAAAACATCCTTAAAAAGTCGAGGAGGGACAGTGTCACTTAGAGAACCTGAGGGCTTCAAGCGACCAACAATTTTCTGCAGTGCAGACTGAGTAACAGGTTCAAACTTTCCAAAATCAGCAGAGCAGACAACAGAGATAGAGGAATCATAAGTAGAAGGTAACATTTTAGTCCTAATAGAAGTGACCTTCTCAGTAGAAAAGGGAAGAAATTGTTCACACACAACATGAGAGGCGTCAACACCAGCAGTTGGCTGGCCATTAAAAACAGATCTCCTTCAAATACTTTACATTAACTGTTGGGTTTCAGGAAATCGATACTACATGTCAGACAGTCCCAGAAATGACTGTACATCTATAATCAAATACGAAGTATTGCAGGTTGACGGATACTTTGATAGGCAGAACAACAGACACATTTTCTTCTCTGAAGGAAAATCTGGGAACACTAGGTGATGGTTTTTAATTATTTTTTATCCAACCTGTGTAAGTGGCAGTCAAGACCTCATCATAAGACTCCTTCCCTACACAGCCACCCTGGATGGAAGTCACGCTCTCTGACAAAACCTAAAGTCAGGAGACACAAAGGCCAAAAAAGGTATCAATGCACAGGGAAAAATATAACAAATACTATTTAATCTTGTAAAAAAATGAAGCTGTTGTTTTCTTATACTTGTATAGGGGCACTAACTGACACTGACTGGGTGGAAATTGCTCACATGCTCAAAGCGTAATGTTGGCTCATTGGCGCTGTCAAACCCATAGACTTCAACTGTCCCATCATCCCGTCCCACCAGGATGTCGTTTACTCCATCTCCCATAATGTCATAAGTGTCAATACAAAGAATTCCTGATAGGAGACAGAAATATTGTATTAGTGATCTGTATTTGATTGACAACATGCAAAAACCTGGTGTGGTCATGTAAACAACATACCTCCTTTCTTTTTGTCGTTATCAATCTCCCATTTGGTTGCAGCTGAGCCCTCACCGATCTGGACCAATCCTATATTGCCATCTGTAGTTCCATAGAGGATTTCCTCTCCTGTAGAGAAATCATTGGCAATATGTTAGATCTGTTGTGTGTGTGTGTGTATAAAGCAGTCATTTACTGTATGTTATTGTTCTGGTACACAGCACACAGACAGGTCAACTTACCTCCATCTTTATTGTACAGTTCCAAGACAGATGGAGGGCCAGGGACCTCAATGTCATAGGCAAGTTCGGATCCCTACAGAATAAAAAAAACATGCAGAATAATAAATCACATCTAATTGTATGAGGTAGAACAACTACCTCTATCAAAATAAGAACAGAAAATATACTCTTGGTCTACCTGCAAGACTCTGAGAACCCGATCTTGGCAGGCCAAGACCGGGACGAGCCGAGTCACATTTTCTGAGGACAAGCATATGATATCATTGATTTTGTCTCCAGACAGGTAGTAGTTTTGGTCCTTGCAGTCACAGTAGTGGTTGTAGATGTAGCTCGCACACACAAAAAGATCAGCGCCTGAGACATGCCTAGAGAAGAGAAAACCAACATTACTTACTACAGTAAAAATCACACAGTCATGCATGAGAAAATAATGTAGGGTGAAGGAGAGAAGTGGTTCCTACATGGCGTTAATGCTCTCAGTGAGATTGGCTTCAAAGGTGAGAAACTGTTTGCCTTTCTTGGTGAATCCTCGGACCTGAGAACCAGAACAAACAAAAATCTTCTCCTGTGGAGTTCCTGCAGCTCCTCCAAGGTCCATTCTGGCTATTTTCTGTCCTGGAAGTGTTTTAAACACGGGCTGAAACAGAAAATCAGATTCCTTTCCATTAGAAACTGACAAAGTAAGATTCAACTGGCTGTATGATAAGGAAAGAAAAATCATAACCAGGACACTTACCACTGCTTCTCCTTTCTTCATCCCAAAACACGTTAGTATACCGTCATGATCAGCAACAGCAACCTGAAACACAGAGACAACAAAGAACTGTGATGCTGCAGTGCAAAACAATTGAATTAGAGGACAAAGTCTGATAAGTCCAGGTTAGGCTCAGGCATTTTTAGGACGGATACCTTTTGGGTTGCCTTTTTTCCCAATGCTGGAAGCAGCCTCATAGTCTTCTGGGATGTCACACCAACCTGTGAGGACATAACAGAGGTAATTGTGTAACAAAAATTGACTAAGTTAAAAAAGGTACTTGAGGGAAACACCCTGAAAGCACAGTAAATGTTCAAAAATCCAATGTCAGAATAAAAGACTTGTAAAAGAACATCATAAAACAAACAAACCACCGGCTGTACTTGGTCTGAACGTTACCTGAATATAATCAACTCGATTAAGGTTGATCTCCATCTTCTTCTTCCACTGAGTGTTTTTTCTTAAGGGGGGAAAGTATAGCTAGTGCAAATGTTCCAGGTAGGTTATAAAACGGCAGGAATCATTAGTTGCAGTCCACCTAGGTCTGTCAATCACAACGTATTTGTAAAATTAGAACACGATTGTAATGGTGAAGTGAGACTGGGATTATCTAAAGCAAGGAGATTAGCTCGACGTGCTAACGCTAGCTAGAAAGCTAATTGACTAACACGATTTATTCGCACGCCAACTGTCTACTTTGGTGAATAGATATAACGTTTAACAAAATTTACCGAGCTATATTAAGACACCGGAAGCAAGTAACCGTCTCAATATGTTGTAAACGCGAACTTAAATCATTTTTAACGCGTAGCTATATTAGTTAGTTAGTTAGCTGCAACGTTCCCTGAGACACTTCAGGACCACGTAAACGCAGTGTTCGTTGTCAAGGCAACGCCGCGGCAGTAACAAGCTGCGACATTATTGGATGAGATGGAATGTCAGAAATTAAAGCCCTTTCCTGATTGGTTGTTTGGTAAATACGCTATTTTAGCTCTGAGCTGTATTGTATTTATTTTCCATGATACTGCATGAGTTAATATCACGCTATATATTGGTATATACTCTGTATCAGGTTCACCTGTACAATGTAATGCAATTAATACAACATATCTGCCATAAATTGATGAAAGTTTTTGACGACTGCGCTACACGGTATTTCTCAGGTAATTGAAATGTGGTGCTGTACTGGACTACATTATATTCAGAGGTGTTTCTAATTATTTGTCCTCCCTATTTTTGTATACATGAGGGGGGCAACATGTTAGAAACACCTCTGAATATAATACAGTCAAGTACAAGACATTACTAAATATACCCTCAATGCTGAAACAGTAAACACCTCTATGAAGCGTCACAACACAAAACATTATGGTCATCATAAACATACACTTTATGGCAGAACAGTTGTATATATTGCACTTGGAATTTGTATAGTGTCCTTATATACTTGATACTACACTAGAACAGGCTAAAAGTTAAAAAAGCTTTTTACTAACAAACTATACACTAACAAAGACAAGGCAAGTTGAAAGCTTGTAAGTATAACTTTAGTTACAGTATAAAACCTTAAGTTAAAGTTGTTTGGGTAAGACTACTTTTAATTACAAGAATAAACTTCCCCATGGTAGATATATTTTGGTCAAAACACATGGCCAGCATAGAAATAATTGTAATTAGTATCTATGGATGGCAAATGTGCTTCATTAGTTTAAGATGCATTATGATGCCAAGATCAAATTAAAACGTATTGTAAGCACAAACTACATAACTGTTTTTTGATATTTTATTGGTTTAATAAAAGATCATTTTATTCTTGTCATAAAAATGTGGTTTGTCTGTAGGCAAATAAAACACATTTAACATGGCAGAAAAATAAATCGAAGCAAGAAAACTAAATAAATGAAGCACATTCAAAACAGCTTTCAAACTGAGAAACAAGACAGGCATTGTGCAACTAATTTCAAATATGAATCCTACAGCAAAATGTCTGGTACCTTAAAATATTCTGTAAAATACAGCAGATCTCGTTTCTCAATTCAACACCAATTTTGACGTCATACCTTCATAGATATAAGTTGTTAAGAGTAAGTGGATGACATTGATAGAATACATTTAAAGTTAGGCATTTAGACAAATCAAATAGGATACTTTGAACACAAAAGAAATTGGATCACATAGAAGTTGCAAACAAACCCCATCTTCCAACCATCCAAGCACAACATGATCATTTAAAAAAAAAACATTTTTAACTATGTAGAACCACATTTTAATTTTAAGTTACTAATCTCAGAATGTTAATGTTTCATCATAGAATAAGTGATTTCATGAATAAATAAGGACATAAAAAAAGAAAAAAATAACAGCCAGTGCATACAGGTCACAGTTGTCTACTGTGCTGCATTCAGTGAACGTAACAAAGTTAGGGGTGTCCACTGCTTGAATGAGGTCACATTAACATGGGAAGGAAATATCACCATGGGACTTCAGTGCATTACTGGCTGCTTTCAACTGTACTCATTTACAGAGAAGTTGGAGCACAGGCTGTAAAGTTGACATTCAAAAAACAGTTCCTTCTGTTGATGGCAATGTCTGTCCTCATCAAAGTTTAAGTGGAGGAACAAAAAACAACAACAAAAAAAAAAACTTTTATGGAGTGTAATCAGACCCCTGTGGGGGCGAGGCGGCTGATGAAGGCGATACTGCTGAGGCACATGTTCCTGAAGAAGGTGGGGCAGGCAGGCTTCATGATGAAGTGCTCCAGAAGAATTCGCAGCTCTGTGAACAAGGTGCTGGGGTGGAAACAGATTTGTTTAATTCTCAACTCTGACAGCCCAGTAAAGTCACTAAGGTTTTACATTTCTGAATAGCAGACCACTGTGTTACATCAGATTATATTTCTACTGAAAGTTTAGTGCATGTTAATTTCCAATCAAATTGCGCAAATTTGGCAACAGTCATTATTTTCTCCATTTGCCTCCCTTGTGCTCCAGATTGCTCTGACCAACCGCATAATATGCTTGATGAATCTATATTAGTATGTTTCTGCACACATACACAACATGTAGTAGAGCCTGACTAATTGACAGAATATATAGTGCACTCTCATGGACAAACACTATTGCGACTCTTTTTCTGTATTACCTCAAACATATCTCTGCCAATTCTGTACTGAATTTTCTTGCAGCTTTTTAGCCAAAATATGCTGATACCGCTAAACTGCATCTAAGATGAGCTAATGTTGGCTCCCATGGATGCAAAGAATAAGGTCCCACGGACTATCAAAACTATTGTTTTGTATTATTTAACATCTTACCGGCAGTATGGGTTTCTTCTGGATGTGTAGCGGAGGGTGAGGAATCTGTAGTAAATAAAAGGCAGCAGCAAGCTCCCCTGTCCACTGTCAAAAGAAAGTAAATTGTAATCAATTGTAGATTCTACAATGTTTTAATTATAAACAAACATTTGTTCAGCACTTTTATAAACATTACAACCTGATCCCAGTAATATGCCGATGACAGGGACCTCTGAACACCACAAAATTGTTTTTGCAACTTAAGTTAGGTATAAGTTAAAAATATGGCAATTTTGACTTTTGGTTTCACACAGTATACCAATAGCGGTCTCCCGAGTGAAATTCCGTTGTTTGTTTGACTTTGCGACAGGGCTGTGTTGAACCAGGGAATTTCTGTGTCCACCACAACAAACAGATTTCCCATTTGCATTATTTCAGCAGGGGTGGCAGGTAATTTTAACACCACCATGTAATGGTGAAAAGGTTGTAATTTCACGTAATTCTGCAAGATCAGGCTGAAACCTCGTTATTAATCTAAATCTGTGCAGTAACAAGAAAATAGAATAATGCCTTGTGCAAATTTGGCAACAGTAATTATTTTCTCCATTTGCCTTCCTTGTGCTCCAGATTGCTCCGACCAGCCGCAGCACCAAAATGTTTTAATATGCTGGATGAATCTATTTTAGTATGTTTCTGCACACATAATCTAATGCAGTCCAATACAAAGACTATCTGGCCTCTTTACTCTAACAGTTGCCTTGAAGATTTGCATATGAAAATGTTTGGTCAGATTCTTATTGGATTTCCAGGATTGCATTTTCATGTACTTCTGTTTTCGGTTTCATGTACCGGTCTGTTTTGTTGCTCATAATCTGAGCATAACATAAGATTGATTAACTGGTTGGATAAGCAACAACAAAAAAAAAAAAACACAATCACTTCTTCCATAGCGTCATTGATCAAAGAGCACATATTGGTAGACAACGTAAATTATATTACAATGCAATAAGGATCTGAAACGTCTCTTCCCAAAATTAATTAAAAAAAACACAAAAAAAAAACACTTTCTTCATGTGTACTTACCTAAAGAGCATAAAAACAGTGGCTGGCATCAAGAAGATCTCATTGCAGGCGATAAACTTCAGGATGTTCTGCTGATTTGATGTTAGTTTGTCCAGGAGGTTTCTGATAAACATCAGGCTGTTGGGACCCACAGACTGCAAAGAAAGATTAAAACATCAGAAGCAAACAACAAAAAGCTGCAGTTAGTCTTAAGTAAGGCACAGAGTTTACATGATACAGAGAAGTAATCATAATCACATTATCAATCATCAGCTTTATTAGATCCTCAGGTTGCATTTGGGTCTCTTGGCAACAGTTGGTTAATTGAGTAGATAACTAAAACACCATTTAGGGTTAAACAATGTTCAGCAAAAGGCTGTCTGTCAACTATCTAAAAGTCACAGCAGAAGACTGCTGCTTAATACTCACATCCAGGACTTTCTTTGTGTAGGTAGTTGCATGAAGCAAGGAGAAGAGGAAGACTGGAAAGATGCTCACTGGACACAAGTGTTAAGGATCAATCAATCAATCAATCAATTTATTGTCACATTAAATTGTACAAGGTACAATTACAGTAACCTAAAAAGATAGAATAAACCCTCCATAATGATTTAGTGCAGCTATTGGCGTTTTTCTCATGCAACAATTGTTTTAAAGGTCCCATGACATGGTGTTTTTTGGATGCTCTTTGATATAGACCTTAATGGTCCCCTAATACAATATCTGAAGTCTCTTTCCCAAAATTCAGCCTTGGTGCAGAATTACAGCCACTAGAGCCAGTCCCACAATGAGCTTTCCTTAGGACGTGCCAATTCTGAGTCTGTAGCTTTTGAGGAGGAGAAGATGATGAGATCTGAGCTTTCATTTATCATTTTCATTTATTTAATTCATTTTACCTATCACCATTTTTAGCCACTGGGGGACATATTAATGTTAAAAAAACCTCAAAGTGAAATTTCATGTTATGGGATCTTTAAGGATTAAAATCATGGGATTATCATAGGACTAATCAGAATTACTCAATGCGCAGAGTGAAACCATGTTATATAACAGTTGTATGATTTTAGAACTTCAATCAACTGTAAATCACTATTTGACTTTCCCTTATTATTGAAGAAAAAAAGATACTTGTGATGGGGTAGGAGTTGACCAGGATGAGTGAGAAGAGCAGGTAATGGCAGCTATCCTCCTGAAGAGCTTGGGCCAGGAAAGCTCTGCTCAGCTGAAAGCGTGGAAGCCTTTGATGCAAGCGAAGGGCACTGGTGAGGGCGTTCGCCAATAAGGCTCGCTGATAGAAGTTAGCTGCGGCATAGGGTCTAAAATAAACAAGCAGTCAAATATTCTGACATCTACTTAGGCTGGGAGAAAGAAGAATAGGGTGAATGCAGTGTGTTGATGATGTGCACTGTCAAAGAGTACTCACCCCAAAATTGGTAGAATAAACATTACTGAGCAGTAGACGGTAAAGAGTCGTGAAAGCCACATTGCAGTTTCCAGCTTGTTACTCATTAAAAATTGCTGTGGAAGAAAGAAAAAAATAAACAAAAGAACAGAGGTTTTAGGAAATGTAAAGCAGTGTTAAACCTGCTCCATCTATTATGATGTAACATCATGGGCAAAGGGTGTCCAGTGTTAACTGTGCTAGGGTTTAGGGCAAAGTGCTGGGACACAATCAAGACATGTTGGGACTTCTGTTTTCACTTGTATACTGACAACTGATTTGCTGAAAGTCTCAGACCTCTCCTTCATGCTCTCTCATCATTCAGCATTAACCAGCCAGACTGGAGTGTTTGCCTCAAACAATTAAGTGATTTTCGAAACTGTTGCAGATTATTTTTCTGTGGATTCATTAATCGCCGAGAATATATCTCAGGAACATTAGTAACTATGCTACAATAATGCAAGTGCTAAATGAAAAAAAAATCCAGATAAAATGAAGCTGTGCATTTGTAAATGACAGCTACAACAACAAGAAACACCTGCACAATATTAAGCACCGCTCTGAAATAAATACCACCCTTGAGAATGTATGATGTTTAATTCATGATGAAACAGTTCAACTTTCAATACTGGGGTTTCCGGGGCCATTTTCTCAGAAAACTCCAGAGCCACAGAAGACATCATACAAATATTTGTGGAGGCTGAGTAGTGCGCCTTGTGACAAGAATTTTTGTTATGTAGTATCAGTCTGATCAGAGTGTACCTTACAAGTAAAGAAAGAGTTGGAAGGGTGTGGATCAAACAGACAACTTACAACAGGCCCTAGCTGGGGAGGAGGACTTTGTTGGTTTGTGTCGGCCATCTTTGGAAGTGTCGGTTGCTCTGTTGGGGGGGAGAAAAAAAAAAAGTACATTATGAAGCAATACTGACAAGTCGTACTAATAGGAGTCACAATTATCAAACTTTTTTTTGGATCTAATTAGCATAATCATTTATACTCTAACTTTTCACTGATCTCAAAGCAGCAGCTGCCATAGCTTCTCCTAGGAATCATACCTGCATTTTTTTTTACTGTTATTCTTTTCCTATTAACGTAACGTTAGCTTGTGACTGACGCTAGAGGTGAATCATTATGTTTATAGCAGTAGTGGAATGTAACAAAGTACACAAATGACAATGACAGTATGTAAGCACTCAAATGGCGTCTACAATCACCAGATGTCAATCCATTAGAGCACATTTGGGATGTGGTGAAACGTTAAGGGAGATTCGCAAAGTGGCTGTACAGCAGACAAATCTGCAGCAACTGCGTGATGCTTTAATTTTAATTTCAATGGACCAAAATCTCTAAAAAAGGAATGTTTGCATCACCTAGTTAGACAGTTCTGAAGATTAAAAACGAGTCCAACCAGATGCTAGCAAGGTGTACCTAATAAAGAGGCGGGTGAGTGTATATTAGAATAGACAGAGGGAACAATTTCTGCATTGTTCCTTTTAGCTAATACTTTAGTACATTTTCCTGATTATACTTACATACTTTTACATAAGTAACGGGTTCAAAGCAGGATTTTTACTTATGAGCGAGTCTTTACATTGTATTTGTTGCATTAGTACTTTTACTTACGTAACATCTCGAATGCAGGACTTTCACTTGTACTAGTGTTTTCACCGTTTGGTATGGAGTAGCTACTTCCCTATGATTCTTCCTCCACCACTGGAGCTAACGTTTATTCAACTGAGCAAACCATAAAGACACTGTGGCTTTTAACAGTGAAAGTGTTAGCTACTCTCAATGAGACTAGCTAACCTTCATTGGTACTGACGAACTATAAAGTCCATAATTTGCTGTAACCAAAGAGAAAGATAAAAAGCTAACGTTACACTCAGCTAGCTATGGTTAACGTTAGCCCACGCTAGTTTGGGTAACGTTAAGTAATGACTACTTTATTAAATGAAGGACCGATGCAAATGGAAAAGACTACGCGTTACTATTGTTTAAAGTGAATCAGTATAGACACACGTCTGTAAATAATTAAAGATTTCTGTTGTTGGTTTACTGATGCTAACATTAGTAGCAGGTGGCTCTAGAATGTTCTCCCTGTTACCATCGTTACTAGCATTTAAGCTAAACCCTCCGGTAACGTTAGCAGCCTCGTGCATTTACGCTTGTTAACTGTTTAAAGTAGCTCGTACAGAATGAATCTTCCTGGTTGATTACATATATAGCCGTAATAAAGCACACAGCTTACCAGTATTACAGCGTCGAGGTTGCGTGCTTACTTAAACGTGTCAGGCTAGTCACCACACTGAAGTAAATGATCAGCTGGCCTTCAAAAGGAAAATGTCTCTCGCGAGAAGGAGAGGGTCTGGGTCACAGACAACACTCCCCCTAGTGGTAAAGATAACGAACTACAACAGGACTTGCTCCTTTTTTGATGGAAGAATAAGGTTTTTTTCTTTTTAATTCTGACAATTGGGACATTTATTTACCAATAAAAGGCGCAATGCACTCAAAAAAAGTTTAATATATGGTATCTTATACAATATTTATCTTTTCATAACTGAATCGTTCGCATAATCATGAACATCCTTTATTAACCATTCACTTACACTTATACACATACTTTAGGTCTGATATTGTCCATACACAGGGTATCTACTTGCAACCTGAACCCAGCAAGATGCCTACTGTTAATCTGTTTATTTTTATGATCCATACACACTGTTTATCAGTTTTTTTGGTATTGCATATTTATTAATATTTTGGATTTGCACCTTAATATTATTTTATATTGTAATATTTACACTCTTTATATATGCACTCTTTCCTACTTTGCATTGCAATGCCTGCACAACAATTTCATTCAGGACAAAGTTATATCTTATATTATCTGAATTTATTGCCAGAAAATAATTTCTGTGCAATACCAAACAACTTTTTTAAAAAATTTAAAACCATGTTGTCCAAACTCAGTTGTGCTATAAAGTGTTTTTGTCAGAAAGTTTTGTTTAGTCTCAGATTCAAAAGAACGTATGTATTTGCTGATTGGCTTTATTTATTTATTCATTAATTAACAACTCATATACAAAACGTAACACTTTAAATTCAACAGAAGTTCAGACTATATAAAAGTGACAGGAGATACAATAATCCCTACATTCTGCTGTTTATGCGTTATATAAAGATGGATGTTGGCATGTTTTGATATATTTGGAAAAAAATAAAAGGTTTTAACAACCAAGGCACTTCTAGGGATCACATAACAAGAAGACCTCATCAACGTATCTTAGACGGTGATATTGCACTAAAGGAAGATATATAAAGATCTATAGTACAGTGTATGTTGAGTTACCCATTTGCATCACATCTAAAGACATAAGGAAAAAGCTTCAATGTGCGCCTGCGCAGTGGTCAACGCCCACATCTTTAGAGAACAAACTGACTCCTCTTTTTTAGGCTTAGCTCTGATCTGATCGAGAACTTGGACAACGATTATCAGGCTTTTTTTGTATTTAATTAATCATGTAGAATAAGAGATTCGTCAAATATTTGTTTTATCCAAATTATCTTCTACTTCATTGGTCATTTTAAATGTTATGCTGCAGGTTACCACAAGAGGGCGCAGTCCACCAGACTATCATGTCCCTGCAGTTTGGCCTATAGCCTGTGTTGGATGATTATTTTAGCTTTAAGTGCACCTTATTTGGTCGCAACATGTTTTAAAATCTTACATCTGGCTGCTGCTGTAGCGCATATATCCGCAGATTATTGGCACGAGTGTCGCAGGATGATGTGTTTGCTGCAGATGCCATTTGAAAATATAGGCAGTGTAAGCACTGTAGAATCTAATTATTTCTTTGCAAAACCTAATTAGGCATTAAAAAAGGTTAACGCCAGCGCCTGAAACGTTTTTGTTTAATAATCCCATTACTGACGGCTCATCATGTATAAAATCGTGCAGGAGGACACTAAGTTTCCACTTGTTAAAGGGAATCTCTGAGAAATAGTCGCATATTTTTGACACTATCTACGATTGGAAATTAGGGCTTGTAATTAAACTGCGGAGACTCAACACAGCACACAGAGTAAGTAAGGCTGCAGCGGCGCATGCATTTTCTATGTTTAATTGATGATTCTAACTGCTGCATAATCAGTGTCTCTATTTCAGTTTTTTTTTCTTTCTTCTTTATAATTTCGTCTAATATGTCGGGCATGACAGAACTCCAAACAGGTAGCGCACAGTGAGAATAGAGCTTGATGATTTTTTAAGCGTCAGCTCCTCTCGGACCATTACCAGTCACTAGAGAGCTCAAGGTGAGAATTTAAATGAGACATTTTCTGCCCGAGTTTTAATTTGCCCAGGCTTCTGAGGAAGAACTGTCAGATCCCGAGACACGTTTTCAGAGACAGAATATACTAAATTATGAATAGGGTTGGTAGGGATAGCCGACAGAATATTAAAGGAATGTGAAGGGTTGCAAATAATCACCCATGTCGTTGTAGCCTATAGAGCCACACAACGAATCAACAAAGACATATGATAAAAATATTAGTCCTGATATGCAAAAGTTAAAAAAAAACATAATTTTTTTTGTTTCGTATAGCCCAATTGGGACGAGTAGGCCTATGTTTCATAACACAATGTGTTGAGCATTTCATTGAAACGATAAACCACTTGACAGAAATATTTTTCCGTTTTTTTCTTTAATTTTCGAGCAGTTTCGAGGTTTTTCTCTTCTTTCCATCGGTTACGTAAATACATACAATAAAGACATCTTATGATAAATAACAATTTATTAAAAAAAGGAATAAATGGAGACCATATTCGAAAACAAAATTTAAAGCACAATTACTGGTTCTTTTAGACAAATGCTTTGATATAAAAAAAAGAAATGAAACGAAAGTCAGATGATGAAATTGCATAAATAAAGTTCTGCAGTTTAAGTCGAACATTTCGGTAAACTCTATAATAATAAGCTGCAATTATAATTATTCGTATTATATTTTAATCGAGACTTTGATTATTACTATCACGTAGAGCAACAATACTAAGATAATAATAATCCAATAATAATAATTTTTTTTTTCTCTGGGTTAACAAAAAGATGTCCGACCTGCGCTCACTTTATTCCTCTACATTTTATTTAACCGTTTCCTTTAAATCTCTCAGAAAGAAAGAAAGAAAGAATAGAGAGTGAGTGACAGACCAAAGTGAAAGCCTTCTAAAAGAAATAAACCGTGGTGTATACTCAAAGGAATGCGCTTGTAATCGCTCTATCTCAGTCTGTGGATCTATTCGGACCAAAACAAACAGGCTGGGGTATAAGGGATGAAAATCGGGACAAGCGAGGAAGACGACCGGAAGAAAGAGCTGGTTTGATAGGGAGGAAAAGAAGGACACGGTTCATTTCCCTCAAACTGGTTAAAGAAACAATAACGCGAGGTATCAACAGACTTCTTTGCCTTTTATCTCTTTGTTGCCTGATCAAAGAAGGCGTTCACGATTATTTCATGATGGGAATGAATTCCCTGCGAACTCTTTACGCAGTTATATTTGTATTACTTTGTTTAGATTGGAATAAAAAAAAGAAAAGAAATTATAGGTCTAGATAAAAAAATAGTTAGTGTAGGCCTTATCACATTTTGCTCTGATGCTTTTTACTGACAGCAAAACAGACTTTGAACAGACAAATAACTGCTTAATTATTGGCAAAACAGTTCAAAGTGACAACAATTGCAAGAGAACCTCTTACATTTGCTCTCCTCATAAGAGTTATATTTACAGAATGGAGGTCACAGCTCTCGTAGTTTCAGTTGCTCATTGGTTAATTTGGTGGTTTACTGTTTGAAATATTCTAATCTTTCAAACATGTTGACATCTGCCTTCAATATGTGCAGGTAAGCGAAAAGTAGGATTACGCTTCTATAAGATGTGAAGCTTTTAAGGTTCAAGCAAAACAAACAACTAAAGGCTCCTTTAGGCTCGTTTCATCAGGTCATGTAAAAATGTTACATAAACCAGGTCATGTAACATTTTTACTAAATGTATTGAGGGACTCACTTGGAGCTGTATGCTGCTGTCAAAATGTCCAAATCCAACATGTTGAATTTGGTTATTTGTCCATCTGTTGACATTAAGACCGTCTTCTTGGGGGGGGGGGGGTTGTCTATGTTTTCCTGTAGCATTCACTGATCAGATTCAGACTCTTGGCCTCTTAGCTTTGATCATAAGCTTTTTTTTCTGCATGCATGTCATCCATTTTATAGAAAAGGCTCTGGTATATAAATCATCTGATGATGCTATTTTTTCCATCGAGGTCTTTGCTGTACTGTATATATTTCTTCTCAGAACTCATTTTCTATAAACCCCTAACCCTTTCAGCATCTCTAAGATCTTTCATTAACTCCACACTTGTCTCTCCACACGTGTGCAAAGACAAAACCTGCGGTGAAACCTTGTTCCTGATTGATGCAATTGTCACAGAAGTGAATTCAGGACCAAGGACATGAGCTTTCTGCATGTTTTGGAATGTGAAGAGTTAAAGCTTAATACAATTAACATTCCTTAACAAAAGTGTGCACAAACATTGTGTTTATATTGATATTTTGAATGCATGGTCAGGAAAGAGCATCCTTTTGGTTTCTTTGTAAATGAAAATCAAGATTATTAATTAAATATTTCCGAAATAAAATTACTAAAATATTATGTACATAACAAATGTAATCACTGCAATATTCCTTGAGGGGATAGGTATGCAAAAAAAACAACGTATTTTTTATCTTTGTTGATCAAAACAGCATGTTCTGGAGTCTGGAGGGAATCTGGTGCACACAATGCACCTTCAACCAAAAACTATTGACATAGAAAGCAAAGGGGATCCACCAGAAAGCAGACTTCTCCCTTTTTGGGGGTAAATCTATGTTTGTTTCTGGGTTGAATGGAGGTCTATAATGGAACTGATGGCATCAGGATTGTCACCACAAATGGTCTGGGCGTTTTGCAAGGCTGCTTGACAGAGCCTATTATGTCATTGGTCACGTCCCTCCACTCCTTGCTCGCTCGGGCTTGAATGGGAGTGAATTAATCAAACGGTTTGAGAGAGATCAGCCAACTTAATGCACTTTGTGTCAAGGTCTACAGCGATCCGAGACCCTCGGCCTCCCCTCTACAGTACCTGCATCTGAACATGTCCACATATGAGCTGCAAACCAGACAGAAAAACATCTATTGTGCCACTCGAAACTGAACTGATTGTGACCTTTTATTCATTGGATCTTTAAAAATATCTCTTAAATTATTCCTACAGAGATTTGTGGTGTTTCAATAGTGAGTTTACATATTAAGTGGCAATTTCCATCCTTGGTAAGAGAAATAGTTTATGATTAGGGCAGGCTACATTTCTGATGTTATGGGACTGTTGTGATGATCAGCAGAGGACTGGGAAGGACAAAAGACCTTTACTATTAAAAAGGTGGTATGATCATGCAATAGCTGATTTAATTTATCCCAAATAATTGACAGATTTCTAACCAATAAGAGCCCATTACATGAAATTAAATATTTGTATTCTATAGAGGGTTTTTGTGTCTGAGGATTTACAATTCTTTTAATGAGTACTGTTAAGGGAAATAGCGTGACACCTCTAATTGGATGTCATTCATAATTTGGATCATTTGTGCAGAAATTCACCCTCGAGGACTCCTGGAGTTCAGCACACCCCACTTGGAATACAAGGCTCTTAAAAAGTGATATATGTGCTTAAAAGATTAAATATTGCTATATATAGACTGTATTTTAAAAATCAAAGCATTGCCATCATGATATTGTTTTTCAGGAGGGATATATAGTCCAACTGATCCAAAGTCGAGAACTGTAACGTTATTGCTTCATCAAACACAATCAAAACGGGAATTAATCAAAGCACTCTGCGTCGGAGCAGTATGCATGAGCATTGTTTGGCTATAATGGATGGCTTTAAAATGTTACGTTATTATTTCCCGTCATTTCTGGAAACAAATTGAACATTTATTGCATATATATTAAAAATTACACAGTCGTCGAGAGAGGCTGATGTCTCTTTTATTGAGGCGCACCGAGAGGTGAAGTCTCCCCGGATCAATTTCCCTGTCTTGTTACTCCCGCAAGAGAATGTTTGGAAAATGCCTGCACCGCTAAATTGATTCAGAAACAAATTCATAACTTGGGGGGTTTAAGCAATTTTGTGGAGCTCAGTTTTTTTTATACACTATCTTTTCTTTTGTTTCGTGTTTTGATTGCTTTAAGGAGCCAAACAAAGTTTTATGTCAATCTGCTTCTCGCTGAAACCGCTTTATTCTCAGTTCTGCCGCAGTTAGTCCAAAAAATGCATTTAATACACTGGGTTTTGGGTGGCTTCACAAACATAGCCATTAGGCAGCCACAATGCTTTTATTGTGCACTTGATCTCAAAATAGAGGCTGGTCTGACTGCAGGATCCAGACGAACCTATGGAAAAAGCCTTGTCTTTGTCTGCCTGTACAGAGATGAATGGTCCGTGTCAACCAGATGATTAGTTTGCACTATTAAATTGTCAAAAAGGAAGGATTTTCTCCTAATAGTGCCTTTTCGTGAAGAATTATGGAATTCAGAGTTGTTTGTGACTGCCGGGGAACTTGCAGGGCTTCGCAGGGGCGAGGGCGAAGGTCAAACAGAGTTCTCAGCGCTGCGTCCAGTGTGGCAGCATTCAGTCTCAGAAGGGATGTGGAGACAAATGTGCGCCTATTTCATACAATATGAGATGATGAAGCTCTATTGTATCGGATGAAGGATATCCATAGGCAGTGACACTGTTATTCAACAAGCTAAAGTGGGATTATCCGCCAGTGCATCCGTGAGGATTCACAAAAAGCGTAGAATTCGTGCGTAAATGCGCACGCCAAGAGTTACTTAATAAAAGCAGGGCATCAAAATATCAACAGATATGCTATTTAAATTACACGAATCAATCTTAAATGGGACTTAAAATCATTTTTTTTATTTCAAAAACGTTGCGTGCTGCATTGGTGCACAATTGCAAAAGCAGGAAGCGCCAGATCTCTCCCTTGAAAATGAGCTGTCTTTCTTCATGTCATGACTGCCATGCTCCACCCGGGAAACCCGCTTCTTTTCTGCTCAACCTCTATTCTAGTGCCAACGTTTTGTGTTAAATGTTAACAACTTGGCCCGATCCATTTAATCGCCAACAAAAAACCTGTGTTGACTCTAACACTCGCCTCCTTTGTGCCCATTATGCGCCTGCCCTCACTTGAAGATTTATGTATTTTTGATATTAAATTCCTTCTGTCATCAAGACTGCTCTTGTTTACTTTTCTTGACCTCCCGACCTCGTTCCCCAAACTTTCCCATATTTAACGCGGGAACCCCACCCTCGCCCCCAACTTCTTCTGGTCCACCACAGCTGAATGCTGTGTGGCTCCTTTTGTTGGCATGTGCTGTTTGCACTGTTCTTGAACTTCAGTGTGCTGCCCTGTCCTCATCCTGTACTTTGAACCATGTGGAACAATATTCCCCTGAAAATTGTTGTAAAACTTATTGTTTTCAAACTTAGTGGCTTAGTATCTGAATTGGTCCAAACGATGTGCCAGTATTAATCGACCATTGCATGTGTCTTGGATATAGGAATGACTCCGAAAAGTCGACCTTTTCGATCTAAGGAGCCTGATTCGACTGCCAATCCCACAGTAGAATCGTCGTGTGAATAAATCATGATATATAGTCAGATTTGGTAGAAATATCAGCCTATTAAATAATAATACTTAGAAGTAAGGGTACATGTGCCAAAATCAGAAGTGCCGGTACTTATTTCAGGGACTGAAATCCATTATAAATGAATTGATTATGTTTGCCAATGGCTGTCAGGACATCATATTTAGGTCAGAAATGTAGGTGGTAAATAATTAGCTGGTCCCTTAAACTGGCTTTCAAATCTTCACTTGATTTGTGCGCTTAAGTCATAATCTGCAAACTGCATTCATCCAGTGTTGACGCAGTTGACGGATGCCCATATACCTTTTATGCCATATATGACGTCCATGTCGCCTTTACAAGCCTCCCTCTGCTGCCCAGCTTGCTAATTAGTTAAACAAACGCTCATACTAATGATCCCACTGGCCTGGTGAGCGTTGGGGTTTTTGTTCGCCGACTTTGCCCCAGCTTCTCCTGTTGGAAACTTGGCCCCGCTGACCCGAGCTATCACGGCGCTGTGGAGACGGCTGGGCCGCCCTGTCCGGAGTCCAGGCCCCCAGGGGCCAAAGGGCAGCATCCAAGGCCCGGGAATGCCACCACCAGCTGCTAGCGATGACACCATTTACAAAGGGGGCTTGGTGAGCAATCCTTCTATAGGTTGTCAGTGTTGTGACAGTGGTGGCTTGACATTTATTTACTCTCTCATCGGACCAAAAACGGCTGGTTTGGTTTAAGCTACGGCGTTTAAATTGCTTCTAATGTTTGAGATGTTTTACGTAAATCAAGTGGGTACCTCTTTCCAACAGGAAACCCTTCATAAGGGTTTATATGTCATGGTTCATAAACTGTAATTGCTTTATTATAGCCCATGTAGACCCAATCATTTATTGATGCTTTAGATCAGTTATAAGCATCAATAAGAACAAATTGTGGGTTGACAGGTTTTAAAAAAAATTATTTGACAGTCTGACCAATTGATTCCAGATTATCTGTGTCAAAATTAAATTATTTACGTTTTAATAACACTGACTGACCTAGTACAAAAATAACTCTGGCAACCCCAAATGTGATAATGCATGGCTTATAACTGATCTATAAAGCCTCAGGTCCATTTATCAATTTCTTCTTAACACAACTGCACACCTGATGATGAAAACCCTTTATTTATGATGTCTTACCATGATAAGACTTGATGGCTTATTAGCAAGTGAGACATCAATGGACATTTATACCAAATAAGTACCAGCAACACTAGACAAAAGGGATAATTCACAACCTAGCAACCAAAAATGTGGTCTTATTGATGTCTTCATACCGCTCTAAGTGTTAATAAATTAATTGTTAACTATTATAAGCCCTTTATAAAGAGTGCATTATTTTGGTACCCAAAATGGTACAATGATCACGTTATATTCATACATTGTGTATAAATGCTGATCCATTAGTTAGTTTATGCTTAAGTATTTGTTGGTTATAGATATTAATGATGAGATATTATATTTATGAATAAGTCATTATAAAGTTTCAATCATCAGATCTGTAGTTGTATGTGTTAGTGACAGATTCATAAGTGGATTTAGGTCCAGCTCATCTGCAGCCCTTTTTGTTTTTTAGAAATAAAATTCCTAATGGTCAGAGGAAGGTTTGACAACTTGCCAACCCAAAATGTATTGTTTATGGGTTAACTGATTTATAAAGCATTATCAAATGCTTTATTAATTGTGAATAAAGCCATTAAGTTACAACGCATAATCCCTTAGGGGTGACTTAAGTGGTAATAATGCTCCTCATATTTCTGTGTTTATTCACAATAAGCTGATTAAAAAAAAGTAGGCTACAATATTTTTCTCAACACATTGTGGGAACTGTGGTAAATAAAAATATGGGTGCTAATTTGTTGTTGATATTTATACGGTCACAGGTTTAAGGGTCTGTTTTAGAAACGATGCTTCCTTTCCAGTTTTTGTAGCCTACTGTTCTTCTTCCTAAATTCAAACGTTTTTCTTTCCCCACAGCGCCGCGCGGTTAACACTGGCCCATTACACGTTGTCGTTTGTGGCTCTTGGTGTTATATGGACAATGTTTGGCCATTTACCCGGACTGTGTCTGCGCGCTCCAAGGAGGTCTCGACAGAAATGGATACTAATTGCGGGGACTGTACACTGCTGGCTGGTGGAGCGCCTGCAGGCAGTTGGAGGACCTGCTTGTCACCGCCTAATTGACAAGGGCTTGTCTGTCCTAGGAGCAGCTGGTCCTAAGCACTGGCGCACAATCGCAATCTTGACACGGCCTCCACTCGCCCGAAGGAGTTTTGAAGGGAAACGCCGTTAAAGGGAGATTTATTGAATCTCCCTTTGGGTGACGCTGTATTATAAGCAATATAGGCTTATTTCCGCGGGTGAAAAAGGGAGCCACACTCCTGGTATTAATAACAGAAGGTGCCAATTAGGCCAGACAGGTGACATTTCTTGTGACATTATGAATCACTGCAAACAAGACAAGCGCGGTAAATAAAAGCTAACAGCAGCCCTGGTCTGAAATCGGTTTTAAGGAATCGTTATTTTACTTTACGTAGCTACATGACACACAATGAGGCTATATGCGCAAATCGGATGAATGCAGGGGGATGTGTTGCACCAGCCATTCAGCTGGCTCACTGGCGAGAACACAAATAACATCAACCCTCACAGTAAAATAATCAATTCACTATTCTGGCCTGTTTCTATTAGCCAATGTCTTTACAGCTGAATGCATCAAGAGGAAAAAGCCAAGCAAGTATTGTTTTCGTCTGCAAGTGGAAAGGTTTTCTTCCACTTTCCCACTGCCTGTAAAGAAATGCTGCTTTTCTGGCCCTTTTGAACTGAAAATCGTGATTTTTTTCCCCTGGTGTTCTCCGGACGCGCTCCTTTCTTTCTCAGGAACAATGACAACACTGGAGCACCCCGCCGGTGCGCCACAGTTGGGGATCCCCCGGATTGTTTTGGACATCTTTGGATTTCATCAATCAAAATGACTGCAGTTTTCCATAAAAATGCTGAATTTGGTGCTGGAACCGAGCGGGCAAGATAGAAAATACGAAGCTGTCCTTCTCGATGATAAATTGCCATCCTTTGATTGAGCAAATAGAGAAATACGTGCCACAGTACTGAGAAACAGGAGAAGATCGTTAAACTCGTGCTCTTGCGTCAGATCATGCCAGAAATGAATTGAGCAGAAACATTAGGCTGTAAAAGCAACTGCATTTTCCCAAACCTAGGCAATCTGAGAGAAATATAAGCAGGATAAACATTAAGAGGGCAGGACATGTGTATACAAACACAACAACAACATCAAACAGTTTGCTATAGCCACTATTGGCAGAATAATTCTTCTTTTGGTTTGCTTTTTGGAAATATACATGAAACAGCAAGGTTACTCTGACTGACTGACATATATGAGACTACACTGCCGTTAAATATCATCCTAGTAATATTGGTGTTTCTTCCAGGATACTGGGTGTAACATAAAGAGCCATAAATATATAGGAGTATATAGTGGTCTGGAACACAGGAAGCTGATCCAGTATTGCTGCACTGCACGTTTTCCCACCAATAAACCCCTGTTAACATGGAAATGCCACATCCCATTGACTAAAACCAATTATCTGGCATCTCGCAGCAGCTCTCGTTCGAACAGACCTGGGATGAAATTAGAAAACTGCAAAGTAAAACTTTTAATTTCCTGAAAAAGCAATTATAAATTAACGGCCCTGCAGACGCCTCTTAAGGTGTCCTCTCTAAATGGCTCTAATGCTGCAGCTAATTATCCAATATTGACATTTTGTCCCGCCTCAGGTCAGCAGGTCAACAGTTGGAGATTAATGGCACTGGAAGAAGGTTATAGGACAAGGAACCAAGGAAAAAACACTGTAGTATTTCTATAATATCAGTACTAGCTTACTTCATTATATTTTGTCTTTGTTTATGACCTTAATGTACTTTGTAAAGATTTCTTAGATTTTAAAATTACTCATAGGACTTATATAATGTGTCTGTGATAGCCAAAGCTTCTGTTTTTGACCTTCTTGTATTTAATGTTGTTTTAAATATCCAATGTAGGCCTATATCCAAAATAAGGATTTATAGTATGTATTTGGTGCTAATGCTGCGTTCCAGGCAACCCTTAACTCATGTTTTCACCACCTTCTACCCATGAAAGTGCCCTGGAACGGCAATCAAACCCTAGCCTAGCCTTGTGAACTCACACTCCCAGTTACAGTTTTTGACACGTCACACACACATTAACAACAATGGCGACCCCTGTTGATGCTGTACAGATGCCGGCGATTAACAGTGAGAAATAAAAATAAATAGACATAAATAGGCAAAGTAAAGAAATTCCGCACATTGTAATCAAAACACTACACATACAATTGTGTACTCCTACAGGTTAGGTTTATTGAAGTAAGCCCAAAATATGTTGCAGACTAGAAAACGCTAGTATCAGCTAGCGCTAGCTAAGGTCAATGTTAGGTAGCTGCTAGCTAACGCTAGCAAGACGGGTTTGTGGTGACTTTGGCTGGAAGTTGTGAGTTGTGGCTCGAAGTTGTAACTTACGGGCTAAAAACGGTGTTTGGAACGCAGCATAAGTAGTGACCTTATCTTATAGGTTTAGGTCTTTAGGTTGCTTCTTTATCCGCACAACTATTCCTGTTTCTCTGTAACCGTTCCTTATGGTCCATATTGTTTATTCTTTATGGTTTTATAACGTGTATTGTAGGATAGATAAACATATAGCAGAGTTGACTGGCTTGTCGAGCTTGAAGAATTGTTTAATTTTAGAGCCCCGGCGTTTCCTGAGGTGAGGTCTGCATTGGCTGCTAATAGAGATCTAATTGATGGGCCAAGTCCCGTTTCCGTGCTCTCTCTCCCTTTATTGCGCCCCGGCGTCTGCTGTAAAATAGGTCTGTAATCAGATTTTGCCTATTCCTCCTGGAGCAGGATGAGAGCTCAGGGCTGCAGAGACAGAGATGGGCAAAAAAAAGAAAGAAAAGAAAAATCAAGTTAAGACTTGAGTAGAAATTTGACATACTGTTGAGGTTTGATGAAAAAGAGAAAAGTGAGCGTTAATATAGACATTCTTCTGACCTTTCTTTAAATAACCTACATGATTCTTATAGAAACTTCTCATATGGCTGTGGCACTCTTTGATGAGTTTTACAGTGACCATCAGGTTTAATATGTCAGAATATTGCTATATTCTTAGGGGAGTTATAGTTTTGTTGCAATATTTATATACTGAACCCCTCATCTAAAATTCAAACTTATAAGATTACTATAGATCTTCTATAAAAGGCTCTGTTATTGCTGCCAAATGCCTTCTATAATGATTATTTTAACATGGTTATATGTGCTTTCATGACTCAGACTCTCACTTCATGATCTAATCATATTCCACACAGGCCAGCCTTGGTTCATACCAGTGTTTTGCACCCAGAAGGTACAGAAGATGTCAATCAAATCAGACTTGAGACTGGCAGCAAGAGAAACAGAGCGATTCTCTATTTTTTTCTCTCCTCTGCTTCTCTCTCCATCTCCTATAGAGCTTCCTGGAAGGCTGCGATTGGCCGGCTGTCTGGGCAGTGATAGCAGCCCTGGAGCTGAGGATGATTGATGATGGCGAGGGCAAGGCCGAGCGCTGGCAGCATAAAGCCCCATAGACGCCTCAATAAAGAGCCAGGCTAGTGGAGAGCCTGGGCCCCGCTCAATAGGGCCCCTCCGCCTCAGAGGACCCACGGCTAGAGGAGTGCATAGAAAGAGAGAGGGAAAGGAAGAGAGGGAGAAGGAGAGGTGCTCTGTTGTTAGATAATCCGTTTAACTATCGAGCCAGCAGCCGTCTGAGGCTGGATAAGTGCAGCGACGGATGTGTGTGGGGTGAAAATAGCAGGGGTTGGCTGGTGGAGTGCTGGGGGGATGGAGGGACGAACGACGTGGAAAAAGAGAGAGACAGACAGAGAAAGAGAGGGAGAGATATATCATCCAGTCTCAGGATGCATAATGGGGAAAAAAGGGAAGCGGATGAACACATCTGGAAATGAAATGTGCAGGCTGCTTTTCACACTCGCTAGAAATGATCACGAGCCTAAAAAGTTGACCACAGGAAAGTGATTGAACTGAAGGATATCAGCCATCATTCAGCCTACAGATGCATAACTGTGGTGACCTTTGCATTCAGCAGATCAATGAGACCCTGCTAGGTTGGATTCCATCGGTGCAGCGTCCACTGCTGTGGCCCCAGACCACATGCAGCCCTGTTTCAACCCCCAGCGCACAGTTGCTCTGAAAAGCACAATTAGGCAATAATCTGCTCTTACCAAGCCAGCTTTCAGTGACTCCAGCATGCCTACACGATGTCCTGCAGATCCTCCTGGCTGGAGTTGGCAGGATGAAGATCTGAGAGAGTGGCGGGGTCGGAGACTGATGGCCTGATGATTGTCTTTAATCTGCAAGGTTTATAGAGATCACAGATCATCAGACACAGTTTAATACCCTGCATATGTTGCACTTACATTTGAATCCAACGGACTTACGTTTTGGAGCATATTAAAATAAAACTGAATTAAAGTTCCCAAATGCACTAAAAGTCTGATTTGTTGTTGCTTATTAATACTAAAATGATCTCTAAAATATTGATCTAAAATACTCTGCATTCTAATGTTCTTAATAATAATAATAAAGTTGCCAAAACAAAACTGCTTATTTGTTTTGTTTTTGAATTTCTGCTCTTCCATGCATTAATTAAGGCAGGGGTCTTCAACATTTTTTAAGCCAAGGACCCCTTAGCTGAAAGAGAGACAAATCAGGGACCCCTTACACTGATTGTATAAAATGAAGTTGCATTTTAAACTGGACCCACAATTATGTGTAGGGTGGCCAAAAGCTTTCATACACAACCCATTCTCACTCCGAACTCATACAATACTAATGCTTGGGCAGTGGCTGTCAGAGTCAAATACGACATAAGGATCTCCCTTCTAAACCCAACCGTCCAGTTCTTGTCCTGAGTGTCACAGAAACGTACCTTTTATAAGCTCACCCACAATCTTTTCCTCAATCTAACTAGGTCAAAAGTGACGCCAATAGACCCAACCAAGCGCATTAGATGTGCTGCTAAAGGAGACTTTTAGCAAAAATAACAACACCAAAGGCACCTGACCAAGCATATTTTACACGATGGGAGTGAGAATGTGTTGTTATACATACGTTATTTGCAATGGAATCCTATGCTATTAAAATAGCTATGAAGACCTTACCATTTGCGTGTAAGTGAAGGCGCCATCTTGGGAAAACAGTCATGATCAGTCAAACTATTAGCTGTTACTGGTTAATGGTTACATGGCGTTCGTCGTTCGACTGGTCATGACAGTTTTCCCAAGATGGCGCCTACCTGTATTCTGAACGATACTGTCTTTATAAACTATCTTTTTAATAAACTGTCTGTACACACACAAAGTTCTCAATGCTGCGCCTTACATGTAGGGACCCTCATTATGCTACCGTGGAAGTGTGGTGCTATTTTGAGCCTTGGTAGTGGTATAGAAATAGCAAGTTCTTTTTACTTTTGCGTGCCCCAACCACTAGCTTTACAAGCTAATTAGGGGTTTGCCAGAGAACGACCGACTCGGTACCCATGTGTTATTAAGCCCTAGGTTCCTTTTGTGTCAGAATTGTCCTTCAATGTTAAACATACATGTGGCACAGTGAATCCTTAGGATGAACTGTATCTGTAGATTGCCTTTACCTATGGGCCAGTAAACCTATCATCAGTGGGGATTTATGTTTGCTGATAATATATTGGATTCATTTCAGGACTCTTTCACATTGACTTTTTTTTTTTTTTTTTAATTAAAAAAAGTGTTGTGGCCCCCCTGCATTGACTCTAAGGACACCCTATGAGTCCCTGACCCCCATTAAAGATCCCTGGATTAAGGAGCTATATGTATACAGAAGTAAAAAAAAAGGCTCAAGTCAAGAGAACTCTTTATGTACTTAGTCTTTTTAATTCTAAGTCAGAGCAAATTACAAATCATTGGAACACAAGCCGTTCAGATCTGTATCCTGACTTTTATGAAAGGTAGTTTCAGTGGCTATGAACTTCAAACACATTTTACTATATATTGTTTTCTTAGAAGAGCTCATAACAAAATGTTTGAGGTGGCACTACAAATCTTTCTTGGGTGACTGATAGCAAAGACAGAGCTCAGCACATATGACTCACTATTACACAACCTCATTCATAAATTCAATCAGAATGACACAATTAATTAATATTATTTGTTACTTTTGCAAAAAGCACATTTCCAAGATAAATGGCAGCTTGACCACTGAAGAAAAATAAACCTGCAGGCTCTTTTATTTCCGGGACCAGGTTTTTTGGCTCCACAGGCTCAAGTATTCAGGCAGTCAAGACAGACAATTTAGAAATCAGGATCAAGTCAGTATTGATTGACATAAGCCTGTCCTAAGCCAAGCCTAAATTCTACAGATCTGAATTTATGTTTTAAAAACTGCAGAAACGATTGATACGGCAATCTTAGCATCTTATGTTGGAGAGTGATTGTTGAACACATTGAATGTTGTACGATGAAAACTCAATAGATAAAGAACAAGAACAGCCAAGAACAAATACAATGTCTTTGCATTCAGGATGCTTACCATACACGTGTCCCATACAAATCTCCTTGCTCAAAAAATGACCATCAGGGAGTTTTAAAGAACTACTGACCTGCAACGAGAGGTTACAGAGAAGCTGAAAACAGATTTTAGTAAAGAAACACAACCTTTTGGTTATTGGAAATATTGGCCAGTTTTTTCATAATAAATAACATAAAATGATGGCAGTAACATAGATCAACACACCTGTTCAGGTGCATTCTGACACTTCACAGTGTTCACGCTCATCTCTGCTAATATGTGACTTATTAGGTTTAACAAGTCTTTATAATCACACATTTATTAATGGATCTAAAACTGCCTAACAGCACATTACACCTTATTGCTTTACAGCCAATTAAAGCCACACAAAATCTGTGTGAGCAGTTCAAAAGCAATAGGTTAATGAAAGCGTAACAGTCACAGTCGTGTCTTTATTGATTTGTGATTAGTGCAGGGGGGCTTATTCATGGGGTATCCATAACTTGATTCTGCCTCAGATTTTAATTGCCTAATTGGAGTGATTATTTAGCAATGGGAAACCATTCCACCTGTTCCTCCTCTGTACTTCTGGAAGTGCCAACGGTGTTTGACAGTCATGTTGACACGTACAGTTATCTTCTCCACTGTCGGAAGAAGTATACTCAGAACCTTTAAGTAAAAGTACAAATGTAACAACTTAAAAATACTCCATTACAAGTAAAGGTCCTGCATTCAAAAGTATAGAAGTATTATTAACTAAATGTATTTAAAGCATGAAAAGTAAAAATACTTATTTTGCAGTAAAATATCCCCTGTGACAGATATTATTATGAAATGTATTGTTAATACTGATGCAGAACAGGAGTTGCCATCATAGAGGTCCGGGCCCTTCAAAAGGTCCCAAGATAATTCTGTGGGGTTGTGAGAACCCTCTGGAGTTTATTCATAAGTGAGTGCTTGCGTCACTTCCAATCCAATCCAATATTATTTATAAAGGACATTTAAAAACAACAGAATTGAGCCAAAGTGCTGCAGAGTCAAGAAGCAAAAAAGGGTAACAACAACAGAGAGACACAATTTTATAGAAATTAATAAAAACACAGGGACTGATATACGCAGAGAGAAACAATAAAACCATGGATAAGGAAACTCTCATACTGGGTTAAAAGCTGTATGAGTATAAATGAGTCTTTAAATGTCAAAACAGGCAGTGTGGGGGCCGTCCTCACGTGGAGGGGCGGCTGGTTCCACAGTTTGGAGGCGACAGCTTAGAAAGCTCAATCCCTCCCTGGTCTTCAGTCTTGTCTTTGGGACCATTAAAAGAGACTGGTCAATAGACCTCAATGACCCGGAGGAGATATGGTGTGGAGCTAAGCCATTTAAAAATTTAAAATAAATAATAAAATGTTAAAATAAGTCTTAAAGTGCACAGAAAGCCAATGGAGGAAGGCCAGGATGGGGAAAATGTGCACTTTCTTTTTTGTTCCAGTTAAAAGACGAGCAGCAGCATTTTGGACGTTAGGCCATAACTTTACATGTATATACTGTGTTTTTAATAATTGCACGTTTCTGTTTCTGTGTGTATAAATAGGGTAATAATATTTTGTACAACCTAGAGCTGTTCTATAATAATATTTTGAGCAATTTCCTTTTATGTATAATCTTAATCTCAAAAAGTAACTAGTAATTTGATGAGTAAATTAGTAAACTAACTAGCTAACGCTTCAGATTATGGTCCACAATGTACATCATAATACTATTTATCTACAGTGTAATGATTTGTACTAATGGTACAGATACATACAAGGGAGCAAAATATGAAGTTAGGGAAAAAGAGGGTAACAATCTGAGAATTTAAACATAATTTATACTGTAAGTATTTCTGAACTAACGGACGCCTATCCTATTCAAAAGAACCACAGAGAAGATCTTTTTTTTGTATTCCACACACTTTTCTTCCTTGTCAAACCAGGTGCCTACATTACCCACAATGCAACCTGACCACAGACAGTTGTTATGCTAGCAGCTAATGCAGCCTTGAGTCTCTAGCGGCGATGAGGCACTACAGAGGTCTGGTAAGATCACTTCTTTCTAACTCCACCCCTCCAGATATTTTCAATTGCAAAGGTGTAGTTTTGTTCATGTATCCAGTAGTACTCCCCAATATCTGTAAACAGACTTTGATGAGCAGAATCTAAGAGGTCCCCTTTAAAATTCTAATGCATTTAGTTACTTTTCACCACGCCTCTCTTACCCTGTTATAAGGTTAAAATCAAGTCAGAATGTATTGATATACTTCAATGTATTTATATCAAGACATATGCATCCAAAATGATATATGATTCATAACATCCCCTTTCTGACTGACATGGAAAATATGTGTTTATTTGCACCTTGAACAAATCCAATCCTGATTGGCCCTTCAGGCTGAGCACATTACCCAGCACTGAATTATTTCATATTGCGGCTGTTGTTGTGTGCATTGTTGGTGGCCAGAGGTTAGCAAAAGGCCAAGACAAATCCAAGCCACCGGCGTTGGCCGCATGGGGAAATGTTGGCAAGCGAGCCAGAGAATAATCATAGGCTAATCTGATTTCCAGGTCTGATAATGGAGGCCGGGCTAAATAAGAAATATTCCAGGCAAATTTGTGCAAATGAAAAAGGATTCCTCCTGACATAATGGTATGGTGCAAGGCAGCCTCTAATGAGCAATAATCTGTCTAAGAGCTTCTCTCTCTCTTTCTCTCTCTCTCTCTCTGCTTTGGTTTCTCTCTTCATCTTCTATCTCATCCACCTCCTTCCACCTTCCCCCACTCCGGCTCTCATCAGCTCCTTCTCTTTTCCTGAGGAGCTGCGTGTCACAGCTATGTGCCACAGACATGAAGGATGGGAGAGGAGTATCTGCACAATACAGGTGCGTGCAGTAATATTTAAGACCAGTCTGTGGATTGATACATTTAATGAAAATGTATCACCAAGATATATAATGTACTACAAACGTCTCCACATTGACCATTGTTCCGTTAAAAGTGTAATTTTCTTTAAAGAAAACCTGCAAGAGCAGTTAGAATATTTGAACCTCTTTCCAATAGAAATAGCTATTTGTAAACTCACTTAAACAATTTCCAGAATGAAGTGTATATTTTTCTTATTTTTCATGCAACATTGTTGTTTGATATATTTAAGATATCGATACTCATTCCTGTAAATGAAAGAAATATTCCAACAAAGACAACAAAGAACACTGCAAACTTGTCAATGCGAATGTAATCAATACAAGATTTAAAATATTTGACTTTCAAATGTTTAATGAGTGAGGAAATACGTTCAATGTGTTCATTAGACTTCAGGATGCACACCATGTCTTTTGGTAATAAAAATGAAAAGGCTAACAAAATTAGAAAGCTCTTTAAGATCACTCATGGCTGCTCTGAAGGTATATTCAATATTTCCCAAGTTTCGTTTTCACAAATCCAGTCCAAACAAAGATGGTAGCCAGGAATACCATACTGTACAATGTGAAACAAAATCCTATAATACATATAACCTATATATTGATGTGTCTTTACAATATTCTATGTATTTAATACAAAACATGTTAATATTTGGCTTGTGTTTTACAAAAAGCATGGACATTCCAGGTACCTGGTCACAATTTGTTTTAGCGTGCAACAGATTCAAATCTTTTCATCTTCATGGTTTAAGGAGTCTTTGAGAATACCTCTAGAACTGCAGTACGCTTCGGTAAACAACCGTCTGGGTTTGCCAGAGATGGTAAGGAATTTATATTTCAGAAAATTAGATTCATAACTCTGTGACTTGAGTGTGAAAGGCACAAACTGGGGCTATAGGATACACCTAGCTAAAACTAATGAAGCCTACTACAACAGTCCTGCAATAAATCCCTAATGAAGGTTATAATGTTCAGTTTTTAAATTGATTCAACCATATTTTGGGACGTTTTAATTTGTGATGCTGTTGAACTGTTTTGCTTTACTGACAGGTGTTTCTACTATTTAGTCTACCCTCATTGAAATAAAAAGATTGGACAAAAGTAGTTTAAAACAACAAACCTCATTATTATTGCCGGGTTGTTGTATTTGACTGCTTTAGCTTTAGCTAACTGGCAACTGAATGTGGGATTCAACAATAGACAACATTCCCTAAAAAAAAAAAATTTCTAGTTTGCAATTTAAAGCATAGGGCTAAAATCTAGGCTTGAACATGATGCCTTGACAAAAGCCCAGTATTTTTTTCCAGGTTAATAACATACGATACCCTCTATGCTCTCTTTCATCATACTGAATATCCCAAACAAAAACCAAGCCACAAAACGTGACCAGAAATGAAATGGTTCTTCATCTTTTCAAACTCAGTCCTTTCATTATTTGATGGAATCAAATTTATTTTCCACTAGGCTATGTTGATTGTTCAAGATAAATAAAAAATATAAAAATTCTCTTTTTTTATAGATCTTAAATGTTGAAAAACACCAAAATGTCGATATCATAGAGGTCTTTTTTATTAGAGCACTGATGCAGCACCCTGTAATATGTGTTATAATGTCAGCAGCAGCAAGACAATTTTAACTCTAGAAGAATAACACCCCTCTTCCCCCCCCTCTCTCCCTCTCCCCCTCCCCTTGGCCAGCAGCAGCGGCAGTTTGGCTCTGTGTTCCTGACAACTTCCATAAATTATTGGAGATTTTCATATTTCAAATTTCATCTGCATTCATACAGAGCGGCCAGAGCCCCAGTGGAGGCTAGCGTCGGGGTGTCGGGTGTGGAGGCAGCAGAGCCCTCGGTAGCAGCGCTGCCACCGGCTGCCTGGCTCGTTGGCCCCAGAGACCCTTGGCTAATTGAATTGCATCCCCTGATTAGATTATCCTTGCGGCAGCTTGCTGCCAATCTGAAGTATGGGTGCCTTCTATCCTACTTAACCCTTCTGCCCCCCACCCGCTGCTGCTGCAGGCAAACACACACACACACACACACACATACACACACACACACACACACACACACACACACACACAGGCAGAGTGCCCAATATATTCATGAGCCATCAAAGTTGGCCAGTTTTGTTATTTTTCTTTTGCATTGTCTAGCCTTGTAAAAGTGGCCATCTTTCACCGCCTGGCCCTCACCACTGCTCGTTCTTTACCAAACAGCCGACCCTGGCAAACTGCGAGTGTCATTACTCCAAGTTTGTTTTTTTTGTTTGTTTTGCTTTTGTTCTCCACGGATTGTGTAGCCAACTCTTACTGAGGCACTGGCTCAACACAGCCACAGCAACACATAGGTCCACTCATGATCAGTGCTTATACTGTACACTTTATTCAAACTCCATGTCTAAAGAGCAGTTTTGTATTTACAATATCTATGACAACTTAATTATCCTCTCACTTTTTTATTAGTATTTTAACAGCACAATTATAGCTATTACATACGTATATGATGCATATATGTTTCTCATTTCTTATCCTTCTATTATACTGTATATATATAGTATAAAAACATGTTATTGTTATTTCTCTTAGCTATATTATGCATTATGCTTTCATTTCAATGTGTGGGTTTACATTATGTTAATGTATGTTAACTTTGTGCATTATATCCAAAATTGTCTTGCTTAAGCAGATTGTTTTGCTAAAAATACAAAGCATTGAATGTTTGCCTGCACAACTCATGACTGCAATAAATGTATAACCCGGTCTGTAATGGTATGGTAGTGTTGTTACACTATACAATACAAATGTACAACAAAACCATTTGCAAACAAGCAGTGGTGGACAGTGATTAAGTAAATGTACTAGTACTGAACTGTTATGTCAAATGTTTGTTTACATCAGAAGCCTACTGTTCATTGAAATTGGCCAATATTCTGAAATATGATTGGTTGAGGCAATGTAAAAATGTTTACAGTCAAAAAATCTACGGATCAAACTTTAAATGGCAATTTTAACTTTCTTTTTTTGGAGAAAAAGTAATTTGTCTTATGTTTCTGTGTCACAGCAATTTTTCAGGTCACAATTCATACATCTGCAAACAATCATTCATTAATTATTGATTATTATGACTTAATTTGATTTATTATTTTATTATTTAATTAATTCATTAATGGGTCTCTAAGATATCTGAAAATGGTGACAAAAGCCAATCCCAAAGCACAAGTTTAAATACAGAAATAGCATGCTTTGTCTGACCAATTAATGCAAAAGTCAAATATATTCTGTTTATATTCATAGAAAACTAAGAAAATCTGCAAATATTCACATTTGAGAAGCTGCGAACCAGTTATGTTTGTGAAATTTTCCTTAAAAATGGACAATTAATAGACAATCAAAATTTAAATTTATTCAGCTTTTAAATACAAGATGTGATGCCACAGTGTAGTTTCAACATCCTAACTGGCCTCATGTGATGACCCTGTGATAACTGCCAACACCCCCCCCTCGGGCACTAGCAAGCCATGACATCTCATGCATTGTCACATTTCAGTTTTGGGCCGATGCATAACCCAGATGAATATGAGTGTTCGCCGAGGAAAAGTCATGTTCTGATGTAATTATCATCTATTGCTTCCTGTAATCATATCAGATCTCTTTTGAACAACAATCTCATGGTGAACGTCTGGAATGGAGCCCTCCTCCCTGTTTATTGTTCTCCACTCCGGTAAAACACAATTGGATTGAGGACTCAAATATTAGATTTTTTGCTCTGTAGAATAAACTGAAATCCTATTTTTGCTGGAAATTATCAATACATCTTGGAAGGCAAAAGTAAGAAGACACAGAGAAAAAGTAGACCCTGGGTAGAGAGAGATGGAGGAGGAAATAGATGAAAGATGAGTAAGAGTTGATGGGAAGACTTTCACCAACTGAAAAAAGGATTTATTGACATACTAGGGTCAGATGTATATGCTACAGTTTGTAAATCACATCAAAACGGTAAAATACTGTTCCCGCAGTGAAGATAGTTGTTGTGAGCCTGATAAAGTGGGTATATTGAAATGTGAAACTGAAGCAGTGTACAGTAAATAAAAATACCATTTTATGGTTGCCAGGAATAAAAAAACAAACAAAGGAAATAATTATTTTTTTTAGGAGCACAGAAAATTCATTTTCTGAGTGAGCACATTTTTAAAGTTACCATGTCAACTTTTGAACAAGGACAAAAACTAATATTGCAATAACCAGCAGTTTGGTTTTCACTGAGCAAACACACAACATAAAAACAATAAGACTGTACTAACTTAGATTCAGTTCTGAACACAGTTTTCTCTGTTTTCTTTTGCTGTGTAAATGATTCAGACAAAATAAAAAATAACTTACTTAGAGACTTTAAAACGATGCAGCCGGTCTGAATTATTTTGGCATCAGGACCGGCAAAATATTGATGACAGAGTTTGAGGCAAACCAATAGCTTTAATTTAATAAGTAAACTCATACAGTAAACATGGACAAATCCATCCTGAAATGTGATTTTAAACTGTGGAGCAGTCAGGTATTTTACAAATGGACAATAATAGTAAAAATATACATACATATTAGACTTGTGCTACTTGTACTTTGTTTTTAATCACTTGCGACCTAATCAAACTTTATTGTTTAAAGTGGACATATGCTTTTCCTTATTTTGTGCCATATCTACAATGTTGTAATGTTGGATTTTCATGATAAATGTGGCCAAATAAGGAGGTAAACATATTTTGGGGAAATCCATGTGAGCTAAAACGTTTTACAACTAAGTATTACGCAACTCTAAGCTGGCCTACTATGATTGGTTGTCTGCTCCAGGTAGGCAGGATTTTTTACTGTAGAAAGTGCTACTATATTCTATTAGTGTCAGCTTCTAACTATAGTAGCTTCATATCTAATGACAGAAAACAATGTCATCTGGGCTGCTAATGTCCCTATTTCTTGTCACATTACAGCTGAAACATGTCCGATGGGGGCAGTGTTTGGTTCAGAAGCCTTTCTCTATTTTTGATGGTAGAAAGTGCTTTATTATATTAAAGTGATGGTTTGGAGTAAATTCACCCTAGGGTCCTTCGCACCACGACCTCGAGCCAAACAACACCCCAGAAGCTTTTTTCCATCCACATGAACTGGGGTAGACTCTTCATATTCATGTGCCATCTTGAAATGCGTTAGCCAGTAAGGGACATACAGGATATACTGCTCTGCCTTTCTTGTTTTTGAGCTAAACAAGATAAACTCACATATATGCTCTGGTAATGGGTATCGTTGCTTCCCGGGCCTGGCAAGTTTGAAGAAGGAGACATGGAGGACCACCCATATTCAAAATCCAAATTTCAGGAACAGGAGTGTTCTTCTTCATCCAAGAAAAAGGAGATTGAACAGAGCAAAAGACAGGCTTTTTGAAGCGTGAAGGCTACCGTAGCTGTGATATGTACAGTACTTGGAACTCCCTAGTGATATATGATATCATAGTTGATTGCGATATATGATCTCAACACTAGATGGGAAAAATGACTACACATTGGACCTTTAAAGCATGTAAACATATTGTAGTGCAAACACAAAATGCAAGTTTTAGCCTGAATGCTATATAATAGTTGCCCTTTAAAACTCTTTAAAATTCTTCTGTGTGTGAATATAGTGCAACGTTTGACAGGCCGTAACGTTTTCTGTTTCTCTCTGTGACACCTAAACTAAAGAGTGTTTGTGGATGATTAAAGGACATAAAAAGCAAATTGTCACATTAATTGACAATTTGCTTGAAGTGATAAAAATATTTTTTTTAATTCATAATAAGACGATTGTGGGTCATTTTAGTCCTTGACAAGAAAGTGATTCCATCTTAACATTCTTTTTTATTCATATTTTTGAGACTAAAACAAAGCTTAGATAATGTGTCTATGCTTTTGAATTGGACCTCTTTTTTTGGGCTTGTGTTTGGGATTATAATTGAGGACTGGTGATTGGATTCCTTGAAACCAATCACAACCGTCCTAGGTGGCGCTAAACCCCGGATGCAGTGATGATCCCCTTGCAAAATAAAGAGCGGAGATAGCTGAAAATGAGGGGCATCGGGCGCAAGAGAAACACACCAGATATCAAGCTTTATCTCAATAAACATCCACTGAGCCAGATAAATACAGCAAAAAATACAACGCGTCTGTTATAGAAGATATCGACAGTGCATTCACTTTAAAAGAGGAACAGGGAACCGCAATCAAGGCAATTGTCGATCGGAAAGATGTTTTTGCCGTCCTTCCTACTCCTTTGCTCTGATTGGTTGTAGGTCTATCCAACTGAGTGCAGGCCCCATAATCACAGCCCAGTAGAGCAGTATCAGACTCATATTCTGACTAGAATCTGAGTATGACGATGTCAGGCTAACGATTGTGAGTTTTTTCCTGTGTTATTTTGTAGTTTTTCTGCTCTTCCATGTTATGTCTTGTTTTACTTCCGGTCATCTGCTGTCCCGCCTGTGTGATTACCTGCCCCCGCCCCTGTGTGTTGCACCTGTGTCTTATTGTCTCCCCTGTCTTGTGTATTTAAGTTCAGTCTTTCCTTTAATCCTGTTCGAAAACGTCTGCTTTCCTAGTGTGCAACCTTTAAGCATTCTTTCCTTGTTTCCTGTTTTCCCGAGTACCCTGTTTCCATTGGATTTTTGACCACCTGTTTTTTTTTTTTGGGGATTTACTTTGCCTGTCATTTCTCGGACACTGCTGCCTGAAAGTTTTATTAGTGTTCTAATAAAACCATTGTACTTTACTCATCTGAGTCGTGCATTTGTGGGTCCATTACCTGGTGTGCGTGACCCAAAGTGTAGCTATTTGTGTTCTTTTCAAATTAAGGCTGAATGATTGAAATGCGTTCACCTGTTTTGGCCCGGCTGGAGGCTGAGGATGCTCAGGCATGTGCAGAAGGTCGGCAGCCTCTCTGCTTCCCTCAGCCGCCATCCATCCATCCAGCCAGCTCTCCTAAGTCACTTTTCATAATTATTGAATTACATTCCTGGCAACCCATTAAGCAGGACATTCTCTTTTTAACCACCTGCTCTTCCCCCCCTCCTCCACCCCATTTTACGCCATCAATCTTTCAGCGTTACCGAGCCCCTAAAAGCTTTCTGACTGCTCCATAATGGGGGACAGCGCGGGGTCAGGGGGTGCTACAGGACTGTGTGCTCAGGAGCAGTGATGCCTCAGCATTTGGGTGGGGAGCAGGGCAAAGGGACGGGTGGTGTGAGAGGGGCAGTGGGGGTCACTCTGTGCAGCCATGTTGTAATAGGTCACTGACTGGACCTTTGGCTGGAAACAAGAGGGGAGGAACCTGTTTGTATAGGGGATTATGTGATTCTGTGTGTGTTACTGCATACCATGTGTGTATGTAACCTGTTCAGGTGTTTCATAAATAAAAATCTGCTCTCTGAGATTCTCAGTCAGATATTATAAATCTCTCGCATTCATTTAATTTCATTTTAGTAATGAAGTATTGTAATTTACTTCTGTGGCATCTTTCCACAGGTTACTTTATCCAATTCTACTTCAGTTTATCATTTCCTACATTTCCCAAAATGTCTTTTTTTTAAAGTTTTTTTTTTGCATTTATTTGACAAGACAGCTGAAGATGGGGAAGGGGAAGAGAACAACATGCTGCATTCTGTGGTGGGTAAAAGCAGATGTGTAATGGTTTATATATAAATAGGCCTATACATACATTATTCTATACTTTAATATGCAGTGAAAATGGGTCATCACTGGAATCCATTGTAACTGTCCTTCAAACTAAACACATGCCAAATCAGTACCAAGGTCAATCTCCACCACATGCTGCTCTGGGACTGGAGGAACATCTAATGTCTAAGATGTCTAAGAAGTAAAACATATTCAAACTGTCATCAAAAAGGAAAACATGGTTCCAATGTATTTGTTGCATTTTATACAAATAGGATGGGAATGGGATTTTTGTTTTTTAGCAAAAAACAGCATGCATACTGTTGACATTATGTTATGTACATTATGTATTTTTCCCCACTGATGTCCATACATTTTATACTGAAAATTTAGACACTTGAACACATCAGATAAAATGGGGGAAAGTAAATATAGTGCACTATAGCAAATAGGGTGTGATATTGAGCACAGCAAGTTAAGATAAGCTAAATCACGATGGAAACTGTTGTGTAGCAGTACAAAGTAGGTAAGAGTGCAAATATTGAATATCAATATATGTGTACATAAAGTATTAATAAACTGATTTTCACAAAATCCAAAATATACAAATATATAGAGATAGTGGATGTGAAATGTTGGCAGTGAAGTTATTAATCACAGATAAAAAAGGAACTAACACAGGTTAAAGGTTTAGTATGCTCAAACAAAGTGGTTCATACAAAGCGTCCCAAAGAGCCATGCTCAAAGGCGGCCATCTTACAAATGCTGTTAACTCCCACACTTCTTGACACACCCTTACCCAAAGGCATTCATAGTATTGCACTCTGTTGTTCACATGGAAACAGAAGTCCGTGTGTGAAGAATGAAAAAATAAAGGTTGAGAGAGAAATTAAAATCCTGCATACTATCCAACCTCTGCACACTTGCATTGGAAATCAAGGTGTCAACTGTTTATCAGATCCCAGTGTTGAAAATAACAGCCAATACAGAAGAGGCAAAAACAGCAGTTTGTTTAGTGGCCACTTAAGGCTTGCTCCACAAGGGATCCAATTCCCATACACCCTCATGTTAAAAAAAAACATTTAACACAGGAATTTCAAGTAGGGGGCAGAGTTTGTGTTCCCCAAAGAAGTTAATATACATAAGCCTTTCACTCAGGAAACAAGTGTTCATGTCCCGGGAGTACTACACAATCTCTGAAGGTGATGTCAGCTTCCCCAGGTAAAGTTTAAACACAGATATACACATAGTTACAGACATAGAGAATTATGATTCATAATAATTTAGCAGTTGGTATGATGAATGGTGGCAATTAAAGTAACAATTAAGATAATGGAACTATGACTAGAAATAATAGCACTTCAGGGCGTAGCAGGGTGTTGCGGGGCATATCAGTGTGTTTACATATGGGGGTTCCCATGTACCTTCTTCCCCTGCCAGCCTACCAAGATCTCTCGCTACCCCTTTGCCACCCCATGTAAAATTTTCTAGATTCGGCACTAGGCATGACAGTCACCTTTTGTCAACTAAATGTAACTGTAACGGCTACTTAAACGACCGGGACCTCACGGTATTCTGCAGCTGGCTCGCAGTCACCTTTTATCAGCTAAATTTAACTGTAAAGACCACTAAACTTAACTGCCATGTCTTGTTTTAACGTGACCAACTGGCACACGCTATAATTTTGTAAGATATCATACGAATTGTTGTGGATACATTTTCATATGATACCATTCAACCCGTTCATGAGAATGCATTGCCCCTTTAAATTAAAGTCTGGACTAAGAAATAAAGGTAGTTAAAGGTGCCCTCATTGTTATTTCTAATCATACACAGGGAAACAAAATGTGTCCTCCGCATTTATCCCATCCTATACTCCTATACATAGGAGTAGTAGGCAGTCGCAGGTGACGGGGGAGCAACTGCACTTCCTTTTATGGTCAGGAGGAACTGACAAAAGCACTAACTTAACATGTTTCTGGTGGTGAGAGGAAACCAGAGCCATCATTGGTGCCTACAGAGGCGACAGAGCTACCCACCATGCCTCAAATAACGAATTATGACACAGTAAAATTATATAGTGGGAAAGCTACTCTACTTTTTGTTGTCACATACAGAAATAAGCAAGGCATTTCCTCGCATGTGTTATTTTCCTACATCTGGACATCTCATTGAGTGTTATCATCTTCAATCTTATATTCTGTTCAGGTCAAAATGTAAAACAAGATGCCAACATGTGGATTCAAAGATTAAATCTTTTAGAAATAGGTTTATAATCCTAACTGGTTCCACCCATTCTGGAAATATTTCTACTTTAAGGATACTTTAAATAAACAAAGGTTGCAGATTTTATTTATTGTTCAGTGTGATAGCGGTACAATTAGCCATGTTGAAAAGCTAAATGTTTCGACACTCATCACATGAACATCACTGACGAGTAAAGCATTTTGGTATTTTGACGTGCAGTGAGCTTTTTACTGTGTTGTCCAGGAAATTCTACTAAAGTCAATGTTAAGTGAATAGTAAGGTTAGGTGTGTGTTTACCCTGCTGGCTTATTGGCTCACCTGTCAATATCACTGCAGGGAAAATCCATAAAGCCTGCAAATGTTATCTCAACATCCATCTTATGGGTGTTTGTGTGTTCACTCATGCCTGCAAGGCTTTAAAGGTTACACAATGTTTTACTAGGATGTACATTGTGTACATGAATATACAGTACAATTCTATTGCATGTATATGAAATATGTCTTTTTGATATGTGTTTTTCCATGTCTTATGAGGACAAGTGCCCTCATAATAAAAGAAAGATGAAAAGTATCAAAATCTGATTTAGGTTATATCTTATGTTTAGGACTTGAGTTCAGGGTTAACGCTGTGATAATCAATGTTTGGCCAATAGTGCCAAGATGATATGTTAGCCTTATAAAGCAGTTATGAGTAATATTTAAGCACACCAACCCTTTTGCCAGCTAAGAATTTTCTTTTTCAGTCCTAGGGTTTTCTAATTCTTTCTTTCAACAATATCTGTGCATGGTGACTACATAATGTTTGAGGTTAGGGAATCATTGTGATTAAGGCAAATAAACAATGTTTATGATATGATTATGGGAAAGATTGTAGTTTTAAAAAACGGTAGTCATTGCCAGACCTACAGTATCTCCTATGGTCTGGCTACACAGCCTATCTAATGATGGTATGAGGGAAAAACTGCTCTGGTTTATTTGTATTTCTTTAAACCAATCACAACGGTGCAGATGGAGGGACATCCGGTGCACAAGAGACACACACACAGTGATGGAAAGCATGCCCACCTGCACAGCATTATTTTCTGATTTGCTAAAGAGCACAATGCATCCTGCACTGGAACTGAGCATTGGCCTTATGTGGAATTGCCCATTATGGACGTAATTCATACTATGTAGTAAATAATTTACACGTCCAAAAGCAGCTCTGTGTTGCTCTCCACCTAAACTCCTGAGAGTTTAGTTCCTTCAGCTGGTAAATGCAACATTAACCAGAAAGCTGCTAACTTATTAGTGGTATTGGCGCTGGGCAGGTAGCTTACAGTGGGTTTATCAGCGTGTTTCTGCTGAAAACAAACTGACTGCTGCTACAGGAAAGAAAGTTGATGAGAGCACTAAGACTGAACAGTACAGTGAAAACCTAAAATATTAGCTAAATAAGGCTACAAGGCACCATAGAACAGGTGTGTGATATTTGTCTGTGGATCATTACAAAGAACTCCTTTCACTCAACCCAATTTAATATTCATTTGGTTAAGATTAGTGTTCATGAATGAATAAATAAACAAATGTTCTCACAAGAATAGTATAACAAATGTGTGTGTACGGTTACAAGTAAACAGTAACAGCGCAGATGGAAGGCTTATGCCTAACAGCATGCTGCTCATTACCTAATGCGCAGATCCCAACACATATTATTCATCTTTGACAGCTTGCCGCTTTGCATCACACACACACACACACACACACACACACACACACACTTAAACTAACAGGTTGTCATGAATTGCTACATCCTGTACAGCTGCCTAAATAACATGTACTGTATGTATGGACATATACTGAATGCAAAAGTGACCTTGCATACTAAACCATTCAGCATATACTTATACACATACACACACACACACACACACACACACACACACACACACACACACACACACACACACACACACACACACACACACACACACACACACACACAGGAGTAATGAACAACCTTAATAACACCTCCAACTTTTCCTCTTCCTCTCTCTGTTGGCTGTTTAAATTCACATCCCCCTTTATCGTCGCTCTAATCTGATTACCGCTGGGCTAATGGCTCTCCTTCTGCTCCTCCCAGACGCTCTGCCCAGACCTTGGAACACACACACACACACACACACACACACACACACAGTGTGCCACTGCAGAGGAGGAACATCTGCAAAGTAAGGCCGAGGGAAAAGAGCTGAGAGAAAGAGGGAGAGGTTGGTGTATGGTGTTTATATGCATATGGCTGCGTGTTTTTGGGGTGGTCAGGAGGGGGGAGGGTAGTGGATCAGCAGCCAACTGCACTCCAAAACCCTCCCCTCACTCTCCCTTTCTCTTCCCTGCAATACCTCCTTCCCCCCCTCCCCTTGAGTAAATCTATAGGGAGGGATGGCAGAGACAGGTGCATTTCTCCACAAATTGAGTTAGCCAAGACATGCCACATCCAATTGGACTAAATTGATGTGAGAGTTTGTGATGTCTACCGTGGGTATTACAGCAAAGGTCAGTGTGCCGAGACAATGACATCAATCTGGTCCACGTGGCCAAGCGGCTCGGGGCCCCGCTAGCCTCTTGATTCAGATGCAAACCTGCAAACACAGCCAGGGGAAGGAGAGGGCGGACAAATGCTGGTTGCAAACTGGTGGGCATTTGTGATTGCTTTTGAATAGCAGCTAAACAGACCTCAACACACCCTGGTTGTTGCCTTTGGGTGTTACATGCTGCTGATGGCTAATACATATTGTTGATACCCTATAGATAACAAAATTATGAGGACCAATTAAGTTTATTGTTTTGATCGTAAAGCTCTAAATTAAACTGCAATCAAGTATAAAGAGTTTTAAAGCTGTATGTTTAATGCAAAGAATAACTCAAATATCCAGTGATATTCAGGTTAGGCTGTTAACATCATGAATCCAATCTTAACAGGAATAAAAAATACCGTATGTACTGGTATTGGTGGGAATTCTGGCATCTGCCATTGAACCAATTTCTTCTTTATGCTGACATAAGTAAAAGGTGTTCCACGCTAAAATAACAGAACAGCCATGTGAACTGTGCTTTTTATAATCAAATATATTATATTATATAGAAGCCCTCAATGAACACACATATTGCCTATCAATTTCACATCCAACACGTGAGTGGTGGTGGTTTAGGTCCACTTTGCCTCTACTCTCAGGAAATCCAGTAGAAACTTCATCATGCTGTCACCTCTGCCAGGGCCTGCAAGCCCAGATTTCAGGGGTATGGCTTTCATCCAACCTCTATTCAGAGAGCTATTTTCTTTGATCACATTAGCTTTATTGCTCCTCTTATGGTTCCCTCTGTCTTCTCACTGTTACTCTATATCAGCCCAGGGCTATTGGTTTTCATTCTGTAGCTTCAATCTGGACCTGGACCAGGCTCAGCTGGACCAGTTTACGCTGACGTTAATTCATATAAAAGCTATATGAACAGTTCAACTCCTGACTTCAGCTCATTCCATCATTAGATTTGACAGTGTATTAAAAGATAAATATACTGTAAAAAGTAATTTGTGGATGAACGTAGCTTTTCTGAAATTATTCAAAACCAATCAATATTGTTCCTGCTGCTGTGTATGTAGGTTTGTTTGACTTTATATTCAATTTGATCTAATAAATGAGCTCAAAATGACTAATTTCAAAGGAAAGTGTCCGAGCCGATTAAACCCAAATCATCATCTACTCTCTTCGACAAGTTTTCTCGGAACGCACAAAGAAGGTTCAATCCATCCACAGTCAGTGGAATCCCAGACCAGAGATTTGTCTGAGAAAGCAGTTCACTGTCATTTGCCAGAGAGTGCTGGCCTGATGCATAAACATCGTTCCTAATATGCCAATTCATCATCAGGCAGCTGGGGGATTCTGGTTGTGTTCTGATCAAATTTGCACCCAGCGATGATGAGGGGCATGTTGGTTTTGCCACCGAAATGTGCAGATCCAGCTATTTGTCACATCAAGCTTCAACACCGGGAGGCAGAGGAGGAGAGATACACTGCATAGAAACAGAAGGAATAGAACAGCAATCCACTTTTGAAAAACTAAGACAGATGCCACAGATTTTAAGCCATGCAAGCAACTTAGTTGATATTTCAACTATCAGATAGACTGCAATTAAATGTTACAGAGACATTCATGGACCCCAGACAATGAATCCTAGTGACTCCCCTGACTTTTCCTCTAGTGTCACCATGAGGATGGCATATGTGGTTTTGAGGGAAATGCCTCACCAAATATTGGATGGATTGTCATCAAATTTGGTAAACACATTTATGTTAGTCACAAAATGAATCTTAATAACTGGCTTTTCAACAATCCCAATCATAACTTCAAATTGAAAATGGTTTGAGAACCTAGTTATGAACTAATACGGGACCAACAATATTCCCATCAGCCTTAGTAGTGTTTATTGCTAATTAGCAAATTTTAGCATGCTATTATGCTAAACTAAGATGGTGAACATTGTAAAAATTACTTGCTAAACATCAGCACATTAACATTCTCATTGCAAGCATGCGATAACATTGCGATGCTAGCATTTATTCGAAGCACCGCTGTGTCCAAGTACAGCCTCACAGAGCTGCCAGTTTGGCTGCAGATTGTTACAGCACCATACTCCATCAGAACTGCTGATGGTGGATGAGCTTCATAACCGAACCCCCCCAAATCCCACCAACAGCTTTGCAAAGTCAGAATTGGGAAGGCTGGGTCTGACAATTTTTGGTACTTTCCAAAACCGACATTCACAATCAATTAGCACAGGAATTAGCGAAGGTGACTGAGTTAGCAGGTTTTTAACCTTATCTAGCTCTTTTCTAGTATGACCCAGCCCTTAATCTTGTACAATAATGTTGAGATTGCTTCATTAGCTGTTTCCCAGAGTTTGAGTTTCACAGAGGTTAAACATAAACTTGGCTCCTGTTGAAAGTCTTGTTTAAAGGATAAGGCTGCTAAGGCAGGGTTTTTTTTTTTTTACCTTCAACAAGTCCCATGAAAACACCAAAAACAACAATAGTGTCTGGTCTCAATACTTTCCAACTTCCCTAGCATAGCACTTACTCTCAGTCCCAAGCCCACAGTTAACTACTGAAGTCTTGAAACTTTAAAAACTGGTCACAGTGTGAACAGTACTCAAATAGGAGTAAACGTGCGTTTGTTGGGGACTATTTTCAGCAGCAGATTTGGTGCAGTAGAGTGTTTAGGAAGATGTATGCAAGATTGACTCAAATAAAGGATCATGTCACACAGTGTAACAGTGGGGCTCATTGACTGTATTTTAAATACTGTTTCGGACAACAGTGGAGCTCTATGTCACAGAAGAATAAGATAAATTAAGCTTTGGAAACATAGAAAATACTTGTTGGGGTCAATTCATGGTTGGTTTTGGTGTTTGCATGTGATTTGTTGACAATAAGAAAAACAGACTATCACAGACAGTTGTCATTACTTAATGTCCTCTAACAAGCAACTTATCTGTTCTCTAAGCTGTGTGTGTTGCAACCCACTAACACATATTTTCTGACAGCATTATAAAACACTCTAGGACTCCCATTTTGTGTACCAGCCAATTTACCATCCACATATATCGATTTCTGCCGGAATACCGAATCTATCTTGTCCAGCTCTGTGGTGCAGCATCATCTTTCAGAGTGGCCTTCTGGGAACCGGAAGTGAATCAGAGTCTGCAGTGGACAGACTGACTCTGATGGCTCCCATCTGGCTGTTCTTTAAGGATTTCATCCAATCAAATTAGGCTTGATTGATCAACAGGCGCTGCCATTGGATGGTGGTCATGGCAATATAAATCACCCGGTGCCATCAATATGGATGGCTTTCCTGAGGAAGAGCAAAAAAACTAAAACAAAGTGTATATGAAATTCAAGGAAGTTGACTTCCTCATGGCCAATACACAGCTTAGGTTCTGTTAGTGAGCAGAGAGATGAGGTTTGGATCATTGTATTCAAAGATGGATGTGGTTTATCTTAACCTCGGATAAACAAATAAGGAATAATTACCTAATCCGCCAGCTGTTCTAATATATATAACATATTAATGTTATATCAGCTCTAAATTTGATATCAAATTGAAATTAATATTTGGATTTAGTTTTATCAGTGATATCAAAGTCTTAACAGTGATACAATCCTATGAAACAACATTGACTTAATTCTGACTTGTTCTGCATGGCTTTTTCCAAAAACTTGAAAGCGGAAGTAGTACACAGGCCTCCATAAAAGAAACTGTGTGATACCATTTAGACACACCACTTCTGGACAAAACATATTGTCAATAATAGGAGGTAAACTCTTGAATAGCTTGCCACTCCCAATAAGAGAGTGTCATACCTTAAACACCTTTTAAACTGACTTAAAACAGTGGCTCCTAGAAAAATGAAATGCAGTAAAAAGTCTGTATCCAAATAAAATGGAGGGCACAACGAAACTGCAAGCAAGTAATTCGGTTATCTGTCCTGTAGGAGATGAGCCTGAAAAGAACCTTTTAAATTGAGACATTTAAGCACTCTTAAAATGATGATGATGCAATAAATAAGGGACACACTACCTACATTTGTGCTTAGTTGAACAAATTAAAACTCTAAATGTCGCTTATGCTCCTCAGTCTATTCTGACATGAATGATTAAGGGGTTCAGGGGTCCTGTTACCTAAACTTGCAAAATATGAGAAAATTACAGCATCCATGACATGGACTGACTAAGGGACACTGAGTTTATATGTGTGTGCATAAAGTGTCCTGCACAAACAAAAGTGTCTTTAGTTATAGCTAGTCTTGTTATAGTTGGGTGGGGCCAATTTAGGATATACCACCAAACCTTCAGAATGATGTTTTATGTTGTCCCAACATAACTGACCAACAGCTGTGTGTGTGTGTGTGTGTGTGTGTGTGTGGGGGTGTGTGTGGGGGGTCTGTAGGAGCTTTAAAGAGTATGTATAAGCTGTCCCACCCCTACAGGCGCAACACAGCAGAGAGAGAGGAGTCATACGCGTCCACATAGAGCTAATCAGCCAACACATCTGTGTGGGTAGACCATAAGTGTGTGGCGTTTTTTTTAAAGCTGCTTTTCAGAGATGTTTTTCCTCGACTGACAATGATACACGTTTTATTATATTGTCAATTTATTCATGAAAACACAGCACCCCAATCAACTATTGATTAATGATTGTTTTTGACTCCTCTATTCTATTTGAAACAATACTGGGCAGAGTATCCTGTTGTGTGCATGTTATGAATATTAGAGGCCCTTGTTGGGACTCTTTTGACTATATGGTTTATGCAGATGGAGGCTGGGGGCAAAAACACAGAGTCTAATGTACAACAGAGGCCATGTGTTTAGTCATAACACATCAAAAGAATATGAGATGAGGAGGGGGGGGGTGCACAAGGCGAGACAAATTTGCAGCTTTAGAAATTGATAGCAGGTGTTTACATGTGGTATCTTTTGCATAGTATAATGTCGAAGCAGGGGTGTGCAATAAACATTACAATGCGTTGTATAATAATCAATATAATTCACAATGACCATGACTTTTTATGATGGATTGGGAGACACGGCCTACTGTAATTGCTGCCCACTCCTCCCTCCCTTCTTCCTTCCTTTCACCCTGACGCCTCCGCTGCTACAGGCCAGTCTCTCTCTTCCCCTTTTTTGACATTAAAAACCGCTCTATCATTCTCGATGCGCCGCCTTGTCGCCTGCCGCTCAGATGACCATTAATCGCTTAATTCCAGTAAACCTACGTGAGCACAAAAGACCGCTGTCTGCCGCTTAATGCATGTGTGATTAAGCTTTTAGGCCGACCACACGGCATTATTAGCCAGCAGGTCCTTGTATAGAGGGCCAAATGCCTTCAGGGGGCCCGAGGGTGGTGTGGGGTTGAGGAGGGGTGGGTGTGGGGGTTGGGGGGGGGGGAGTTAATGACACTGACCCTCACTTCCCCAACAGCTATTCAATTCAACAATAATAACGGGTCACGCAGCTGATTTATGAGGCTGAGGCTAATAATTGTCAATTGCTAATGTGGGCGTGGGGAGGGGGGAGCAATGCCAGTAGACTATGCTAAATAAAATATGCCTTGACCCCACTGGGGGTGAAATGCAGAGAAAAAAAAAGGAGAAGAAAAAAAAAATGACAGATGATGTTTCCGATTGCCCCCCCCGGAAAAAAAGCATGTTGCAGCCTAACTGCGTCTAAAAACTCAACGTTGTTTGAATTAAAACGTATCGAGCAGCAACATCGAGGCCACACTCAAGCCTGCATGCTCCATCCGTCCGCCTGCATGTCTGCAATAAATTAATAACAACCAACCAAAGTGTCGTGGAGAGGCGGATTCAATTACCAAGTTTATTTACAGGGAAAATCTCATGAAGGCCATTGACCAACGTTAAACAGCGCGGGATGAAACGATGACAAGAGCCCCGATAAGAATTTAATTCCATCTCATTTCAGACGATTTTATGAATCAAATTCTTGAACACTGGCAAGAGATTTAATGATCACATCTTGGCGAAATCTTATTTCAGAACCGGTCGATGGCATTTCTCTGCGTTAATGTCGACTTAGAGGTTGGAGTAATTTAGTAATTGATTCCTTGCCTGACTCTCGCTCGTGCCAAGGCCGCGTTTGAGGGTAATATGTTTCCTAATCTTATCCCCCGGAATACGATTTTTATGGTAATCCACTGGCTGGTCTCCTGGTCACTTGGGAAGCCCAGATAAAGGCCCATAGGGGCCGGAGAGGCCAGGAGAGACGAGCCGTGCTCTGCAGGAGCTGGCTGCAGAATCTGGAAAGCAACGAGACGAATGTGAGATAACAGGAAAATATCGCACACACAGAAGAGCTTGTAGTACATGAGAATAACACATTTACACTTTTTCCTTGTGTAGAATCTGTAAATTAATAATTTCTTTAAAATAGGCTAATTAGTAAGTTGATAAGGGTCATACTTCTGCGTTGCCTCCCCTTTATTTGCATGGCAGGCGGTGCCCGACCCCAAAATATCGTTATTTTTGAATGTATAATAAAATATATAGATGCACAAACTCTACTTTCTGCACAAACATCTAGATTAAATGAGAGCAGGCAGGTTTGTCCTCCACATCTTTGCTTATCCCCATCACGGAGGCGCACACTGCCCTCAGATTTGTGCCAAAGAAGCATCAGGTAAAAAAAACAAAAAAAACGTCAAATAACAATAACAAAACGAGCCTGCGCGCAGCAGACTGAGACGAGTAGTCTTTTGTGCTGCACGTTTTTTTCTGCAGACACCGAGAGAAGACACCAGCTTCTAATTGAATCTGCCTCTTCTCCAGATGTCACTTTCCATCTGTGCGCTCGGAAACGCGATGCGCCTTTTACGCACCGGCCTGGAACAGCTTTAACTCAGATGTTTGACTTTTACTCCTCTCTTTTGTGCCACCATGTTTTTTTATGTGCAGTGTCAGATCTGACAAGAAAGGCAGCTTAGAGATACAATACAATATAAAAACAGATTATGATTTATTACAGAATACTTTAATAGTTTTTTTTCGATATTAATTTAATTATTATTGTGGAGTTGGAACAGTAAAGCCAGTGTAACTGTCCCTGGTTTAGTTTTAGCTCAGATTTTATTCACGCACTTTGCAGGTGAAAGCTTGCCTTTATCCATCCTGTCAAATTGAGACATCAGAATAAATTGCCACGAGAGCATCCCCAAAATGATTTTTTTTTGTATCTGTTCTCGAGCCCCTCCCCTGCAACACGCGGCCTTATTAATTCCCGTTTTGATAAGCGTAGGATTTCCTCGGGCGAAGGAGTGAGACGTTGTAGGTGAAATGTGACAGCGGGACCCTCCCATCGCGGTCTCTCTCTTTATCCTCCTCTGTTTCTTTGCCTTTTCGGGGGAGTGGATCCATCCAATCCATCCAGAGACAATGGCATTTTGTTCCTCTTTTTGTCCCTCCTGTCGATCCGCATTCCTATATTGCTGAGCAACGATAGTGCGCACTAAATGGAGAGGAGTTGCCCCCATATCCCCGCTATTGTCCGGCACTTGCCAGGGGAATTTAGGGTCTTGCACACATCGCATTTTCCTGATTTATTTAAGTGAAGGCGTATGGTTGAAGCCCTTTATTTGCCATATAATTACGAATTAACTACCGCTTTACTTGACTTAAAGGCCCATTATGTTACTGTAAATCACTGTTTGCACCACTGCTGCTGTTTAGAACCACACACAACAACACAACCTGCAGCCACCAGGCCCCTCTGCAGGACGTAAACTGTATGCACGTTTTACATTTTGCAAAAGCTGAAAAATCTAATTTATTAAATCAACTCGGACTGCACAATCGCGCCTTACGGATGAAACATGTTCAAAATATCAAACTGTGGCTTCTTCTCTCACCCGAAAGAATTAAAAGATGTTAAAACTATAAAAGGAGGCGTTTCAATAGCTGGTGGACTATAGTCTAAGGACTATAGACCGCAGGAATAAAGAGCGACCTTAGTGAAAGAAACCGATGGCTAAAAGCTATAATTGTATTTGCCTCGGCGAAATATCAGAAAAGACTTCTCGTTTCTTTGAGCGTTATTAGATTAAATCCCAGAGATGGGTTCTTTTCTCGCTGCCAGACGCGTGGAGGGAGGACGGTGAACCATTTGGCTCTTTGGTTTCAATAATCAAATTAACCATTTGGTACAACTTTTGGGTCCCAGCTCGTGTGTAGAAAAAAAGGGAAGGGGGAATAAAAAAAAAAATAGAGAAAACATTTACATAATAGACACCGGGTTGTGTCAAGAAAGAATTACCTTTTTTTCTTTTGGGCTCTTGTTGATCTCTGAAAAGACAACACGAAAGAAAAGGGAGAAACACACAGCAACACGTCAGCAATTGTGGAGCAAAATAATTGATGGCAAATGCGAGCGGGTCTATTTTACCAGAAAATACGGGAGCTGCACCTTGCAGCCTGGAGCCCGCACGGGGGAAATAATCTCACTTTCTTTTGTATTCTCAAAACAACTGAATATTTCATTAAACGGCAGTTTTTTTACCAATATGAATTTAGTGCCAATATCGAGGGAAGACGGGTTGTTCCTCACAGTTTGGAGGCACCGACACGTGTGTCTGAATGTGTAGCCTGTTGGAAAATAAAGATCTTAAACGGAGGTGAAAGGATGATTTGCACTGGAGTTACCCCCACCACATTTTAAAACTCAATTTTAGACCAGTGACCCCAGACATTGACCTGTACGTGGTTTTATTTTCATTTTTATCTCAAAAAATCCTACACGTTTATTTAATATCTGCCCAGCCTTCTTTAATTAAGATGAAGAAATAAGATCAACCTTGTGAAGGATGAAATCAAATCAAAAGAAAAACAAAAAATTATAATACAATCTAATAGGTTGTGAGATAAACGGTTTATAGTATCTAGTGTCCAAAACGATGCCCTAGCCACGTGTGAGAAAAACACTGATATATAAACTCACTATGGAGCATGCACTCAGGTAGGCTATATTATAGTGATTTTTTAGTGTAAGACCACCAGCACACAGAGAAATCCCTCAATCAGGCTCGACCAGTGGTGAACAAATCCAAACATCCAACTCTCGTCTGCTAAATGTAATTGTTGCTCCATAATTCCTGTCCTTTTCATGTTTCCATCATTTGGAAGAGAAAAAACCCGCAGTTTCAGACGAGGACTTGAACTCGGTCCAATGAAAAAAAAAAGAAAAAAAAGAAACACGCGCGTGTGTGTGTAAGCGCCATACAAAACGGTTCACCTTATTACACAAACCGAATTAACCACTCAGCCAATATTGTGAGCCTAAGAGGTCCGATGACTGCCTCGCCAGTTCGTTACTTTCATTAGAAAGATGTTATTTGCAGAATAAACGGAATAATGAAAGTAATAAAGACAATTACAAACTCATTTGAATCATAAAAACACACCCGGAAGTTTAGCGGAGATTATACTGCTGCAGTGCAGAATGAGAAAGACGTTGTGTTTATTTGGCAAAAAGGGCAGTGTTAAATCAAAGCTGCAAATCGTTTATTACTGGGCGTAAAATGTAATAAGTTGAGACCATTTTAATATTTCATTTTATGGATTTTAGAAGCAGAAAGCCCCGATTTAAAAGTCTAAATTACTAATGAAAAACAATTAAAACTGTAAGAAGTCGTGCAGTGCAACGTGAATTAAAACAAAAGAGAAATTCAAACAAAGGGGGTATTCGGTACAGTCTGAAGCACAGTTATTATGGGGGGGGGGGGATCACCTGAACAAGCCTTTTGTAATCACTTAAACCATATAACATCGTATCTCTTCTCTAAAAAGAAAAGGTAAAAAAGTATAATGTGTGTCGAAGCTGAGTAATTATACAATAACAGTCACACTTAAAGCAGGTGACTTCAACTCAGTTGCAGATTTCTACTTGTCAAAAAAAGGAGATATTTAACCTCAAAATGTCGTTTCAAAACGACAACATCGGTCGTTATACCTGTTAAAGGAGCATGCTTTGCTGCTTGAGTGCAGAGGACCACAGTCATAAACAGAGAGCAGACGGCCAGAGAAGAAGAGGCAGAGGGGGAATACTATGTGAAATCCTGCCCAAGGTATACGTTCGCTTAAAAGGCTTAAAAGCTTGGAGAAAATTGGATCAGGGAGAATCGTCACCCAACTTTCATTATTTCCAAGTGGTGTGATTGAATTAAAGGGCAAGATGGTGGTTGGAGAAGAGTGGGGTGGATGGATAGAGGGAGGCGGTGGCGGCGGTGGTGGAGGGGTGCGTAATGGCGTGGTATTAAATTCTAATTAGAGATGCAGGGGATCAATGATAGGGAGGTTGGACAGCCCGGGCCCCCAGTGCCAGCCCAATAGACTGATGAGTTATTGTCATGTAAAAAAGCGCTAGCAATAAGACCAAACGCTTTGCTATTGTCCAAGCGGAAAGAGCCAAGTTTATTATGAGGACTATATGCTCTAGAGACCTCGGGCTAGGCGGCTCTTAGGGGGCTTTTCATAAAACAGGGCTAGGTTCCTATAAAGGAGGCCAGTTTTGGAGCAGGCGCTGAGCAGTGAACATCTACCCACCGTCCAGCCTCCTTCTAACCAGTTCAAACCAAACAAGTCATCTTTCCCCCCCAACTCAGACCGCGCGTCCTCCTCAATTGTATTTTGATTCTTGTTTTTTTTTTTTTTTACTTTCTAACCCAATTTTTTGGGGTAGTTTTCGGTTGACATTTTTTTTCCCGGGAAGTGCAGCTTTCTAACTCCACCGAGCCTTCTCAAATGTATAAAATGGAGTATTCTTACCTAAATTCCTCTGCCTACGAGTCATGTATGGCCGGGATGGACACGACGAGCTTGGCATCGGCCTATGCGGACTTCAGTTCGTGCAGTCAAGCCAGTGGGTTTCAGTACAATCCCATCAGGACCACTTTCGGGGCCACCTCCGGCTGTCCGTCCCTCACGCCGGGGTCCTGCAGCCTGGGGACCCTGCGGGACCACCAGAGCAGCCCGTACGCCGCAGGTAAGCAGCGACTCCGGAGCCTCAACCCGGCGTATTATAGGACGCCTTGATTGCATTTGAAAATGGAAATGTGTTTAGTATTTACCAAACGAAATTTGCTTACACAAATGAAAGAATTTATCACGTTAGAAGCGATTGCAGGCAAGCAGTAATTCGGTTACAGGGTTATACTACCCCAGTCACACCCAAAACCGCCAACAGAATTATCTTAAGCTGCCAAAATGATAGGCATAATTTATTTACTTTGAGATGAGACATAAAGCTTCGAAAATAATTAGATAACCAAAGACTAAAGCTCATTATTGACACCAAATTGGAGTTACAGTAGCAACAAGCGAGGCGGATGGGAACATTATGACACGTTTTCAAACTTGAGCCTCAATCTGAGGAGCAACAATTAGTTTAACATCACAATTAACCGCATCACAGGTCAGCAACGTTATCAATTCAGAACTAATTCACAGGTAATCAAATGCATAATACAATTGAAAGCTTTAGCCCAGCATCCATAACCGGATTTTATACAAAACATCGAATTTGAATTTACTTCAATTTAACATCATCACAGTTACACACACTAATATGTCACACTGCAGGAATGGGGGCCACTGCACGTCTAACGGTGACATTTTACTTCGTTTACAGTTCCCTACAAACTGTTCACGGATCACGGCGGACTGAACGAGAAGAGAAAGCAGAGGCGCATCCGGACCACGTTCACCAGCGCCCAGCTGAAGGAGCTGGAGCGGGTTTTTGCTGAAACACACTACCCGGATATCTACACCAGAGAGGAGCTGGCACTTAAAATCGATCTGACTGAAGCCAGAGTGCAGGTACACTGCCACTTGCTCTCCACCAGACGCCATCTGACTTCCATTGCGCACAGTTACGCACGGGGGAATTTATGAGGCGATTAAACATTCTAGCATATTGAATCTAATCACTTATTTTTAAAAATATTTCAGTTAATTAAAAGCTTTACTGCTTTGACATTAGTCAACTGCTGGCGCCATATAACACGTTCTCATGTATTAATGTGCAACATAAAGACGATGTTTTTCTTAGAGACACTTTAAACATCAAATGCACTCATAAACACACTGATGTAGAGATAATCAGCTGTGCTTTATAGCCTTGTTGGTTAAGGTATAGCAATACATCATTTAAGATGAGCAATGATTTCTTTATTTTTGATCCCCAAACAACCCTTCATGGTGGTTTAACTTGCGCTCTTGCACCCTTCCTCAATTTTCCAGGTGTGGTTCCAAAACCGGCGTGCCAAGTTTCGCAAGCAGGAGCGAGCAGCTGCAGCGGCCGCAGCGGCTGCCAAGTCCAATTCTGGAAAGAAGTCCGACCTTAGAGATGAAGACAGTAAAGAGGCCAAATCCACCGACCCCGACAGCACAGGAGGACCGGGCCCGAATCCCGTCCCCACCTCCAACTGCGGCGGACCGAGCCCCACCGGAGGCCAGGTCAACACCACCGGGAACGGACAGGTGGACCAAGTGAAGACCTCCGTGTCCACCGGCATGGGGGTGACAGCAGCGAGCCAAGGCTGGGCCACCGCTCCTGGGACCATCACTTCTATCCCGGACTCATTGGGCGGACCGTTCGCAAGCGTACTGTCGTCTTTGCAAAGACAGAACGGAGCCAAAGCTACATTAGTAAAGACCAGCATGTTCTAGTGAAGCTTCACAGCGAGGGAAGAAAAACAGCAGGGGAAAAGAGATACGGTTCCTCATCCTCCGGAGACTGAAAAGCAATTGCCCATGATAGACTTAAGGACAAAAAAGAGCAGTTCAAAAGAAGATGACAACTTGGTTATTTTATTTTTATGCCTTGCACCGTTTCTTGTGGTCAGTTGACACTTTTGCTGTGAAAATATCCATCTTGACAAGTCAAATTGACTGATAACTTTTGTTTTCTTAAAAAAAAGCGTTAGTTGGGTTAAATGTTTTCACTTGTTTCCGGCCATGTCTAAAGACTGAAATCATGAAAAAGGCAGACGGCATATTACTGTACTAATATCAACAAAATTACACTTCTGTTGAGATTCGTCATGCGTAAATTGAGAACAAGACAACATATCTCATCCCAAAGCAAAATGTCCCTCCTGTTTTAAGATGCAGACGACACATTTACTGAACACTGGATGAAGTGACTTGTTAAGATGAGCATTTTTTTTGGCCAATTTATGAGCCAACACAGACGTATGCGCAATGGAAACGCGTCGTGCCATCAGTGAGCAAAGGAGCCTCGTTGAGTCCCATTATGTGTCAGAGTTCAACAGCTGCTTTGTTTGGTAGAGAGACCTTTAATATCCATGACTGAGGATGCTCGCTCACAAATCCACAGTCCGACACAACTACCCAACGAGACACTGACACGATTCGCTTCTCTGTTCTCTATAAACACAACCTGCTGTTTGGAAATAGCCTCTTTTCAGCTGTGTTTTTGTTTCCAGGGCGACTGAGAGTTTAGTTTCTTTAAATAATCGATATGAACACAATTATTTCCTCGAGAAAAAAAAGGCACAAACTACTGCAATGTTCACCTCTAACAGGAAATCTGTGTGTTTCGTGTGTCTTTCTACGGCAGTGTTTTTGTGGCTCAAACTGTATAGTGTTAATACGTATAATTGTCTCCTATAGTTGAACCATAGGCCATACTCCCTCGTAGATCGATCATTCAAGTCTTTTTGATGTTTTACAAAATTCCCTCGGAAGAATTTATTTTGGGTAAAAAAAAAGGGAATGGATGCAAACATTGTATTTATTTCTATATAATTTGCATGTTGTCTCTTTGTCTGATTTTACAATGATTTCTTTTCCATTTTGTGAACATTATGTAACATGTTTTGTCGAGGATCTGAAAGTTATTTATATGTAGGTAATGAATGCTTATATTTAAGAAGGAAATATTTCTACATGTGCACATAGTTTTCCAGGTGTACCATTGAAATGGTTGTTGATGATAAAAAACAAATAATAGTCCAAGTTGCTTTGTCATGTTTTCTTTGGACTAATAAGAAAACCCAGTCAAGTTATTCGTTATAGTATTACAGCTTTACTCATTCTCCAACAATCCTAAAATAAGCGGATTTCTCTGTCAAAGTTTTTGAGAGATTTCAGCACCATGGACAGCTTCGCACCGCTTCACAATTTATTGAGATTTCAAGGATTATTTTTCCTCAAACAGAGGTTCAAATATTTGCTTTTGAATTAACATCATTTTACCCAGTTTCAATACAAATGTCAACAAATGAAAGATAGAAACAATTTCATTTTTCCTAAAACAGGTATTTTTAAATCATTTTAAAGAATATTTCATTTTTAAGCTCATCATCTCCCTGGTTGACTTTCTTAGGTGAACATTTTAAAGTAGGTGTTTGCACCAATATCTGTGACACTAACTGTATCTCTGCGGTCACAATTTGTGGTAACAGCAATTATATTTTATGACCTAATCTCAAGATATATGGGGTCACAGTTTTGGATTAACAGATACCAGAATTTACCCTATGAGAATATTATGGATGCATCTTTTTGGCTACATGGTAACACAGATGAACCCAACACCCAAATCTATAACCTTAACCCCTAATCTAACCATAATCTGACTTTAACCTTAATGAAAACCAAATGGATATCTAACACAACAGGCAGAATTAAATGGAGTTTATTCTTAATTGGGTCTGTTTTTAGCCTGATCTGTTTAATTTTTTTTTTCTGTCATGAGCAACCTTTTATTCTGCGGCTTTTGCCAGGTCTCCTTCTGAGACTTCCCTGGTTAAATAAAGGTTAAAAGATAAATCACTAAACAAACCATCAGGGCAACCTGCAGTAAACACTATTTGAAACAAACTTCAACACAACACTGGTTTCCAGAAAAAGACCCGACTTTCAGTTTCCTCTTTAACACAACTGCCTGTTGTTAACACCAGTGACTCAAGCTGCAGTGTCAAATGTTTTTATTTACTCACATTTACGTTTCTTCCGTTAGTTTAAATAGTTTAGTCCGTGCATTATATTTTTTGAAATAATTAAAAAGAAAAAGAAAAAAAAAAGACAGAAGCACAGCTTTAATTTATAACATTTTATTTATAAACATACAGTATGCTATAAATGCCATTGCATTTAAACATCAAATGAATCTATATTTCGGATAGTGTTCAGGTGAATATTACAATAAATACAGAACAGACGTAAAGTTTTCCTTCCCCAACTATCCTGTTAGGAAAACTGTCTGAATATAGAGCTCCGTCTCAAAGATCCTGCTATAAGAGACTCAGCCGAGATTTATTCAATAACTAAATGAGAATAAAAAATAAAATACATAACCAGAATAGAAGCTTAAACATACTGCAGATCAGAGAGATGAACCCGGAGGAGAAGCTTGGCTATAGGACGCAGTTCAGGAGGACGACGCTGCTAGTTTGCTTTCATACAGCAAATCATTTGGTTTTAGGCGTAAACGTGCATTTTATTTTTAAAACATCCACAATACATAACCGAGCTCCTCTCATACAAGTTTAAAAAAAAGAAGCAAGTGACCTAAAATGCCCAGCTGGCGGCACAGATCTTTAGTTTTAATCCAACCAAATATTGCACAGGTGCAACAGTTGCTGGTATGAGTGTTCATATCACCTTTGCTTTTTTACTAGATGCAACATGAACCGGTGATTTTGTGTTTTGCAATTTTATTAATGAATCCTACCACTGAGCAATTATCAAAATTACCTCAATTAATAGCATAGAGAAGTCTATATCTCTCTAGAATAAAACATTCAAAATTAAATCCATGGTTTGCCCTGCAGTATATATTTTTCCAAATAGACAACAAATGTATTCCTTTGCACTGGTTTTTATCACTACAGATCACTGAGGAATAACAGGGGGGGGGGATATGAAATTAAGGATGTTGTTCATGTAAAATAAGCAGTACTGAAGTAAAGCGTGATGTAAGGGAGGGCTGCAGCCTGTCTTTCTGCAATTTAAGGGTTAAAATTTGGCCAAATCCCTCCCTACACCCATACAAATGAAAAAGAGAAATAATACACCATTCAGCTGGTGTGTTTTCTCCTGCATCATCTGGCTTTCCTAAGGCACATTATAGTCCTGACTCTCCAAGCGGACCGACTGGCCGAGGTGCAACCTGCTGTGACCCAAAGCACAAAAACAGCTCAGAGTCATGCTATCGTCCTAAAGATGAAACTACATCTGCAATATGTGTTTATATTAGAGGCTAATTTTATTTAGGAGTACAGAACAAGATACATTGTTCTGTAGGAAAAATAGTGACTTACATTAGACATGTCTGTTGATCTAAATCTTGGGTTTGTAGTGACTTTTACTGCACTTTCCAAATGTTTTTGTATATATTTTGTCTTTTATCTAGCAGTCAATTAAAGGTGAATTCAATTATTAATATTTTTCAGATCCATTCTGTTTAGAGAAATAACAAAATCCAACCTGAGCTGCCTGACCACATATTTAGGTCTCTCTAGCTTTTGGATTTTAATCCAAATAAAGAAAACCTTTCTCAAATGATAAAAAAGTAATTTATTAACTATGTTATTTTCTGCATTTCCATCATATGGAATTGAATGGCAAATATTCTAACGTTTTCCAACAGGAAAATAAATCCTGATTTTACTTAACCACCTCAAAGACATGAACACCATATTCTTTTCCTTTTGTTTGCTCACTCTGACAATATAGGACGTTAACATTATCTTTGTTTTTAGCATCCGTTAATGTTGTTGTCTTTTGTTTTCAACATGGCTGCCACCCCAGAACAGTCTCTCTCTCTCTCTCTCTCTTGCTGCATGATGAAACAGAGTCTGTGGTAGTACGTGGACCAATCAAATCCAGCTTTCACTCACATATCAGATGACATAAACATGAAGAATATATATATTTTTTAAACATTTGTCTGTCCCCAGATCCCTTATTTGGCCCCCCTGACTGATCTTCATTGGTTATTGAGCTGCAGACGATCCGAAGATCCGGACACGCTGTGAAGGACATGATTTGTAGATTATCGGGTTAAAACAGCGATGGGGTTTCTTCCATGAACCTTGTGCTTTTCTGTTGAGCGTCACAACGTGGTTGGCTGTCCGGCCGCTTGAAAGGAAACAGAAAGAGAAGGAAATAGGGGTGTGCTATTTCATATCATTCACCATAATACCGGAATATTTTTTAATATCAAGATGAAGATAATGGCAATATCCCGACTTGTTGACGTTATTGCCTGTTAATTTGGCAACTTTAGATTAGTTGTATTATTTTTTTAATACAGAATCTCAATCCCACCCTGAGTTACTGTGTTTACAAACTAAAGAACAGAGATATACATAGTATATATATATATATTTTTGAATAATTCAAGACAAACTGTTAACATTTACACTTATTTTGTTGCGAGTGTATGTGGTTGAAATTAATAATAATATATTGTTCAGTATTTTGATTGAGGCTCTGATATGATTTTGTGGGTTTCTGATCCCCAAATCATAACATCTGCTAAGAAGGTTATTTAAAAGTGAGCTCTGTGGTTCAGCATGAACTTTTGCTCTTGTTCAGACAAGATGAAAAGGACAGAAAGTTCCCCCCATCCTCTCTCCCAGCTGCTACATCACACGTTGCTCTTCCTCCATATGCAGCTTCAGCTCCATCCCTCTACTCAGCCAAGCCTTACTGTGTCTGACACTTCTTTATTAAAGCTGCAGTGGGTTGGATTTTTATATTAAAAATACACTCGTCTTATCAGCCACACAGCGGGGCTGCAATAAAGAATAAACCTTTGAAATACACCTTAAATGTTTTATTATAACATAATTCAAGTCTACTTTGAAAACAATAAATCAAACAAAGCTGTGTGTGTTTTTCGAGCTGGTTTATGAGCACTGTATTTACTGCTGGTGCTACGACACCGTCACCTTATTGGAAACCACAGTTATTCATCAGTGAAAATTTGAAACGTGGTCGACATTACCATAACATAAACATTGTACACTGTAATATTAGAGAATGATTAAACTCCCTCTTTATGAGTATTATGTAACATGGACGTTTTTCATTTTATTTCTGGTGGTTGTGTGTTTTGATATTCAGGATGGTGGTTGAGTTGCTTAGAAACCAGCTGACAGAACCTGACATTCATAATTAATTTATGTTTGGACGGATGGATGGAAACATCCGCAGACAGAGAGAAAAGCGGTTAGACAAGAGAGAGAGAGAGAGAGATGCAGGACAGAGGTTGGGTAAAAGATACAGAGGAGAGTGAGGGGGAGGGACTTACAGCGGGAGTGGATGTAGCACTGGTGGCAGTTGAGGAGACCGTTTCTGATCCGGACGTCCGTCCCCGTGGTCGTGTCTCCCAACTGTCCTTTACACACTCCGCACTGAAGAGAGACAGTGGGGGTCATTTTAATTCATATCAATTATTCATGAATTACTTGTTATTACAGGTGCATCTTAAAGCGTAAGACTATAGTCTTTTTTTATTTTATTTTTTTTAAATCAACGGAACAAGACCAAATCCGTAATCTGTGAGTGTCTCGATGCTTTCTGACTTCCCTAACTTGTATGCAACACTCAGCCACCAGACCATTGGCTTCAACTGAAGATATCATTGTTAAAATATAATGTCAAAAACATTTAATTTCATTTTTAAGAATAAGAGTAATTTCTCAAACAAATTTTGGGGCTGGACAGAATTTTAGCAATCTCAAATGATCCAAACAGGACTTATTAGTACATTTCTTTGGGGACTATTCTCAGCTGCGGATTAATACACAATTGGTGCTCTACTGAGTATTCTCGGCAGCAGGATGGTGTACTGTATGTGGCACTGACTCAAAATGGTGTCCATGCTCATGGCAGTGAAGGAACAGTGAAACATTGAGGCTCATTGGTATGTCTCTAATAGATTTTGTACAACAACTGAGCTCCATGGCACAGAGGAATAAGATATACCAGGCTTTGAATACACACGCAATAGTTAATACACAACAACATAAGTGCGATTGTACAATTGCATTCATACTTCTGATGGGTAATTAAATGAATAAAAGAATTAAATGAAACAGAACGCTACTGGATCTTGACACGAAAAGCATTTCTTCTTTCCGTCACCGACCTTAAAGCAGTGAATGTGGAAGTAAAGACTGAGGGTCTCTATGATCATGGCGGCCCCCTTCCCTAACGGCTGCCCACAGCTGGAGCACAGTTTCTTCCCACTGACAGACCTACAGAAGAAACAGACAGAAAACCTATGACACTAGGAGGGACTGTAAATGATGTAAAGTACTGATTACTCAGTACCAGTTAAGTTCTTTTGACACTGAATATGAAAGAGAAACACATTTAATAAGCTGTTCATTTTTCTGTGTATTGTTGTACTGGAAAACTGATACAGAGTACCTGAATTTATGGTCAGATAGATTCCTCTGCATTTGCAATATCCAGCAGTGGATTCAGTGAACAACAGTAGATGTATGACATTTATTTTATAGAAATACATGTGAAGGTAAAGTATATATAAATTATATTCCATCTCTTGCCTAAAATGTTTCAGACGACTCCTTCTGCTGCCCTTTGCTATTTTGTCTGTTGGTCTTTGCTGTGTTTGTTTCTTTGTGTTTCTACTGCTCAAGGTCCTTGTGTTCAGTAATGTTCACCAGAGTCTGTCTTCTGTGTGCTATTTTTCAAACATTAGTAATTGTATTTTAATGACCTGGAACTGCAGATGAGCAGTTGAATTTCGAGACAACTCTGGCACATTTGCAGTAATGTTTAGGAATGTACATTTCACTGTAAAACAAAGAAATACAGGAAATAAATGAATTACAACTGTTTCTATGTATTGTATTGAAATTCCCACTGCATTCATCCTTGCTGCAGTGGTACATGTCATGAGACGGGTGGAGAAATGTAGGCAGCAAAGCAGAAAATGACAGTGCAGAAATGAAAAGCACACCCCTCCCCCCATGTGGGCTGTTTGTAATGCAGTACCTGTTAGGTGTTGGAGGCAGTGTGTCTGGAGGTGGTGGACATGCTGTGGGGCTTTTTGATGAGCTGGGGCACATGATATTATCTATTGGACCACTCCTAGAAATGGATGGCAACATGGAACATGATGATGAGTCACGGCTACAGTGACTCTATTGGCTGCCACAGTCAGACGCAAACCAATCCAAGCCAGAACAAGCTGAACAACCGAAATCTACTCGATAATGTTTTTCAGGCTTACTTAAATAAATGCAGTATTATGTGTGACTGATTCTAATGAATGTTTTTCTTTTCTTGTCACAGACTGTTCCTTTATGTGGAGGAAGTCTATGGGGGTGAAATACAGGTAAAAGATGCCACCTGCTGGTGAAGCTGAAGTTAAACCATCAAACCCTTACCAGTCATTATTCTGGTCTTTTGACAACGTATGTATTCACAGCAGTGATGACACATGAATGCAATCTATTTGTCTATTTTAAGCAGTGTTATGATTCCCAAGGGCCAGCCTTGACACATAGAGGCATCTTATTAAACAAAAGAAATAACATGAGGAAAAAAAACAAATGGAAGATTTCTCACAGCCATGATATCAACACTTAACCCTTTTTTTAAAAATCATATTGCAAATTGAAGATATTCTCTGATGGTGTGATAATAGTTACATACTGGTGCAATAACCTGGGATTAGTTGTGTCTTATACCCCACACCGTCAGTTAAGAACATTCTGTATAATTGAAACAGTGTGCTCTAAACTTGTATTAACATAAGAAAAACATTTATATACAATTGAACAGGACTCAACTCTGGCTCTAAAAAAGAAAGAAAAAGACAATGAAATCCAGTCAGAACCTGGACTGACGGCTTCTCTCACACACATTCACACACCTCCTGTCTCCTGCGGGCCGGTTGGGCTTGTTGCTGTCTGCTGAAGGCTCTTCTTGTTTCTTCACAGGAGTCGAGGGTTTGCTCGGCATCGCAGGGAGTTTTTGGCCGTTCTGCAGACTGTGACCGAGTGTCTCTGGCTGACTGCTGCTCTGACTCACCAAGCTGAGGTTGAGAAACACACTACGTTAAGGTTGATTCTGTTTTTGCTTTTCATAGTCCATATTAATGCTGACTGATCCCACTGAGATCTACAGTGTTTGTATGGTGATATCCTGACAAACAGGGCTGAGAGAAAAGTTGCAGATACACAACACTCAAAATGATGAATACGGGACTGACAAGGATGTAAATTTGATATGTTATTGTGTATCTGCAGGTGGCCATTATAGTAAAACAGATTTTTTTTCTAAGTTGTTAGGGGTTACTGGTCAAATTTGTATTCTTCCTTGGCAGTTTCCATCCAATTAATTGAAATACCCTTGTTACACTAAGGCCAAGTAAGGCCTCATTTCAAGCCACCATTGCTCAGAATGTCATCTAATATGTGTAAAATGCAACATTCAACACATTTAGTTTGCTAACCTTCTGCCTGTTTTCATGCTGTCGTCAGCGGTGCTGATATCACTGGTCCTGTCATTTTCTCTTCGTTTCCATTCAACACTCTCTGTGCTCGCCTTCTGTACCGTACAATCACAAACAGGAAACAGTTAGCTGAACAACCAACCCAAAAAAAAAGAAAAAAAAAAGAACACCTTGCCTACTCAAGTCATTCTAATCAGTTGTCACCATGAGTACCCTCCTGAATTTATACAAAATGAAAGCATGCTTCAAAAAGAATATCTATAATCAGTCAATCAGCCATTCACCGAGTGCCTCTCCAGCAGTTCTTGTTTGCGTTCCCAGTCACCAAGCGAACGGACGATGGTGTCCTGGGGCTCCGAGGTAGAGGAGACCTCGCCTCGGCTGGGGGAGGGCAGGGCTGAAGAGCGGGGAGTTAGAGGCGTCACAGTTTCCTCCAGTATCCTACGCTCCTGTTGTGATGGGAGAGGTGGGTGAGTTTTCAAGAACAACTTTAAGAAGATCAGTCAAGAAATACTTTTCTTTTTGGTTTAAAAATACACAATTCACACATGTTATACATTTAACTGGTCCTTTCATTCAGTACACTGAGTCCGAAATTATCCTGATTTCAGATATTTTGAGTGTGAGTTACACCAAAAAACACGTAACAGGTGCAACATGTACCCTCAAGCATAAAAATGCACACACCTCCTCGTGGTACTTCCTCTCCTCCTCCGCCACCTCCCTCTGTGCTTTCTCCCACTCCTCCTTCAGCTTCTCCTGCTCGCACCGGTACTTCTCCTGTTACCATGGCAACAAATACATGACATACAGCACAGAGCCTCAACAAAGACTACACAGTCTGCAGGTGGATATTTTGGCAGAAAAGAGATGATGCGCAGAAGTATTCATCATCAAAAGGTCTTTAAAATGCTTCAGTCTGACTGAGTGGATACAATTATCTCATATTAATATAACCAAAGAAGGGACTGAGACCTGTAAATCCTGTTGCAATAATTGACTATAAAATGTCCCTGTGGGATTCCCTTATCCATATCCGTATGTTTTTTAAATATAAGGCTGAACTTAGCAATATGAATTAATGCAAAGGTAGCTTGCTACTCCTGTGTTATGGCTAAACACTTGCTCAGATCTCATATTTGCGTGTTAGGAATAAAAAGCAAATAAAAGAGATCATAAGCAGGCACTGCGGACGAAAGGCAAACGTTGGGCATGCAGAGGTTCCTACACAATTTTCAATTTAAAAGGTTCCTTCAATTTTTTACAATTTAATTGAAGTGTTTCCTTCATGTACACTACTACAATAGCAACTGGGCAACATGACCACCAACACGTCCGATTATTCTAGACAAGCACGAATCTCACGAGACTAGTTTTTCCATTCTTTTCAGACTTGTGTAGGAACCCCAAAAGAAGATTTAGAGAGAAGGCAACTAAAGCAAGACAGATGCCACAGCACACAACCAACCGGGGAGGTAACAAGCACATTGATGTACCAGACATTCATCCATTTCAGCACATCTCATCTCAAACAAACAACTGGAAAGAAGATAAATCTGTACTCATCACTGTTGTTTAATTTATTCATCAAGATTTTACTGTAGATGAGTACAGTATTTCATGGATACCAATGAATCCTTTAAATGTTTAAGAATATGTGGACCTGAGATGGACCTCTGATTGGTTGAGGAGAGAGAGGGTGATGTGGGCAGCAGCAACAGCAGCAACCTTGGACAAAGTCCTTGTCTGTGTTTGTGCTTGAGATGGAGACAGTGAGCAGATAAAACCAGGTTGAAGGTTCTTCCACTGCACAAAAATCGCCCCCTGGTGGTCAAAGTGTGCATCAGCGTGGTTGGGGTGTGCCTTTGGAGAAGGATATGCTCAATATAAAACAAACATGAAGGCAAGCTTTGCAAGTAGCAATGCAATGTGGTTAATCCATCTGATTCTGAGCTGAGCACAGACTGTCACACAGCAGCTTACTGTGCCACTGCATGATTTATAGTTTGGTAAAGATTTTTTAAAGATTTGGGTTAAAACTGGACTAAATTAGTTGAAAAAAGTGAAAGGTTTCAGCATCTAGTTAATAATATAGTCACTGAAAAGCTGTTTTAGCAACAAGTAAAGTATTGAACAAAATGTTTACAAAAACCTGCATTTACAACTCAGATAAACAAACTTAGCCCAGTTTTAAGCATAGACATCTTTTTGGGACACAATGCCTGGCTTACGCATGGACTCATGCGTAGCTTATTTCTTAACAAGTCATCCCAAAATCTGCCTTCCATGCTATATACAACCAATGCAATTAGCTTTAACCTAAAGCGTCGTTGACCCAAATTCAACTATGCGGGCTGTGCTAATGAATTGCTGTGCCCATTGAGATGCATTGTACATTTGAGGCCAATAAAGTGAGTGGAAATTTAATTATAGTTGATCCCAGAAATCCCAGAGTGTCTGTGTTGTACTACGTTGTATTTTCCTATGTATAATCTAAGATATGTGATTATCCACTACTGCACAAAACCAACTTTCAATGGGTTTGACACACATACCTGTATGTTGTCAGATCTTCATGTAAGGTGCAGTTCCTGAATGCTCAATAGCAAATTATCATCTTTAACCTACATGTATTGTGCTGAACTTGTAGGTCATGTTTGAATAACATACAAACAACAAATAAAAAAATCTCTCCCAGTTTGTGGGAAGAATTTGCCTCAAAAGTATCTAGTTTTGTATCTTCCTTTAAAGTCATCTTTTATTTCCCTCTGGGCTGAGGGTTATTTATATCACTACGACTTATTTGTACATATTACAAACTTATAGCTATTGTGCACCCAATCCTCACAGTGCTGGTGCCTTGTCTTAGCCTGACAAGCCAATTACATTTGCTACCACTAGGGTGCGTCTAGGCTAGCCTTCTCTACCAACTAAGCTCCAAAAGGAAGTGTAACCCTAACCTTGCAGACTCGTGCGGCATGCTTCACACTTTGAGGCATACTGTGTACCTGCAGCATGCGCTCCTGCTCTTGCTGCCACCTTTCCTGACGCTTTCGCTCCTCATCCGGGTCCCAAGACCAGCGGTCACCCCGCCTGGCCTGGGGCAACACCGGGACTGACACCTGATAGACCCCAATACACACACACTCACAAATCAACATGCACAAATGCACACGGCACACAAATATTCATGCTCACAATAACACCCACCCACAAACCAACCCCCATTCACACATAAACACACACACAAAACACAGACTCTCACCCCACCATAACGCCAATGAGAGACCAATGGATTGATATGGCGCCAACACCCACCCACCCACCCCCACACACAGAGATCAACACCAATATGCACACACATTCACCACAGGAAAAGAAGAAGGGAAGGGAGGAGACAGAAATAGTTGATCTACCACAACAGCACTATTCCAATGCTAGCCAAAGGATTCCTACTAAGGAGAGAGAGACAGAGAAAGAGAGAGATGAGCTCAAATGAAAACGAAAGCAGTCTCGGCCATTTTCTACAACATCCTCATCTGGCATGCTACATGAACAGCTGTGTGTCCTATGGTATGAAGAAGATCATTGCTGTATGACACAGTAAGTTTACCAACCTAACCTAACTGCACTAAAAATCAATGTCTGATTCAAGGAAACTATGAAAGCTTGAGATGCATGCAGTCTTTTTTTTTATATTTTTCTTGATTTAGGTTATGTTTCCATTTAGATGAAAGGCTTTTTCTAAGTTACCTGGTGATTTTTCCTTAATCTTACCTGCATGCTAAACTTAACATGTATTGTTGTAATGTTTTTAGCATTTGACTTGTGATTTATCTCTGTGTATAATATGCAGTATGTTAAACTGCACTACTGTAACCCAGGAGATGAGCCAGATGAGAAGCAGTAAATGGGGTTTTCAGAGTCTGACCAAAAACATTATGGTTTTCACTCACGTTTCCACGGCAATCCTTCTCCGTCTCTTCTGTAGAGGAAGTGTGAGAGAGAACATTAGTTAAGATATAATTTAAACAACTATTTTGGATACAGGTCATCCAACTAAATTCCTTTTGATGGGACAAATATTTTGGAAAATGACAACTGTTTGATAACTTAAGCAGTAAAAGGTGCTAAAGAGAGAGATTGGTGACAGAAAACCAGTCCACCAAGAGCAGAGTACTACATCTGTAGTTAACCAAAAATAAGTTGTCTTTTCTTGCCCTTTAGATTTTATTTTGTCATTATATGTTGGTGTGTTAAGCTATAAATTTCTAAATTTTCAAAATCACTTTGAGTAAGTGTGATCCAGATATTGAGGTAGACCTAATAGTTGTAGCTTTTGGTGGAAAAGATGGTAATGTAAAGCACAATGAGGCAAACATAAGACTGGTCATTGATACATTTAAGTAAATCACCCATTAATAGGTCATCTATGATGATTTCAACAAATTGTCATAGGTGACCTACTTCACTTGATATTTTGGAAAGATTGTCCAATCCACATAATGATACCAATGCAACTTAAAATAAAGTAAACTATTTAACAATGTCAACACAGGTACACGTGGAACATTTGGACACCATTGTAAAAATGAGAAACTTTAGAACACAGTTACAACAGCGAGCTAGAGAAAACACATGACTGATCATCCACAACAGTCTGGAAATGAAAGATGGGAGTGAAGGGCTGTTGTCTAGCTCTTGAAGAAACACGAGGGAAACCCTGTGCGTTCAGCGCCCGGGGACGGAAACATGAGCTCCACCTATGAATGAAGGGGTTTACCTGGTGGAACGAAGAACTCCCAGCGTAACTTAGGGTTGCTGGTTGCCAGCGGAGACCTGACACTGTTTGCAAACTCTATAGTGACATACAAAAAATGTGGGTGGAAGGAAAGGAGGGAAGAAAAGGAGGGAAAGGAATGAAAAGGGATGGACAGATGTCAAAACCAGGAGTTGGAATGGACATAAGAGAATTGGGGAAGTCAAAATGGGGAAGGCTTTTACTGTTCTGTTCCTGTTATATTGTAAATGCATTGTATTTGGAAAAAACAATATATAGTCTTTAAAAAGGTTAAATTCAGTTTAAGTAAAAAAGTCAAGTTTTTTTCTACCCCACTGCAATTTCAAAATTTTTTACTTGAGGGCCAAAACGTCAGAATAAAAGGCAGGAAACAACTACATGCAGTGGTTTTATTACACTATCTGGTGACATATATTTATACATATTGGAGTTGGATCTAGGGTTAGGTGATATGGAGAAAATTAAATATCACAATATTGTTTACCAAATACCTTATATCGATACTACAACGCTATTGTAGTGTTGACTATTGGTCCTTTCACAACATATTAACACAATGATATTTTTGATAAATAATTAACAGTAATGTGAATATAATGACTAAGTGGCTAAAGGCTTATAATAGAACAGCTAGAACAGTCAATATCTATCTTATATCACAATATAAATATAATATCAATATATTGCCCAGCTCTAGTTGGATCCCAGGTCTAATTAACTTGTGTACCCATCTACATTAAGACAAGTTTATAGGGGACTTTAGTGCCAATTAAAGATATGTGTACGTTGAGCAGAAAAAAAGTGAAGCAGGAGTTTATGTAGGTTCATGATAGTCACATATTATTGAACACCATTTAACTGTGATTTAAACATCCTTGGGTACAACAAAACAGAAAGAGTGTCAGACTGCAAGGAAAAAGGGGAAAAAGCCAGCAAGAAGGATATGCTAATTAAACTCCGAAACCAAGGAGATGTATGGAAAAGAAGCTGCTGGCTTGGTATTTGGATGTAAAGAGTTCACTAACCTGCTGTCGTTTCCCTTGGTGGGTGATATTCAAATGATCCTGGTGCAGCTAAGCTTGGTACATTCTCTCTTCGCTGTGGCAACTCGTGGAAACTGGGAACACTTGCCTGCAGGGAAATTCAAAGATTACCCGTTGGATGGCTGGGTTGTTTGAAAGTGTATATTAGCTTGGTTAGCAGCCTCACCTGTAAAGTTACGGGCTGACTTTGCTGTGTGCTGATCCCTGACTGGACAAGGTTGCAGATGCTTTGACCAGATGGTTCAGTTATATCTTGTTCTTGTTTGGCTTCTGACAACACACACCGACAACACAATTATAATACTACTGTAAAGTAAAAACATTTTCTTTTAGCATTTTTTCCTCAAAGTTGTTTTTTTCGTGTTTCCCCAAGGTTCTAGGTGAAATAACACCATTTATCCTGTAATAACAAGTTTATGAGCAACCACAAGGGGTCAGTGTTGTTCAGACCTGCAGGAGGCATTTCTTGAGCTGCAGCACTTGACTTCAGCTCTGGAGCAGCCACTGACTGGCTTTCAGTCTTCCCAATGCTTTCTTCTGGCTTCTGCAGCTCCTATAAGTGTCACAGATGGTTTGCAAGTTGAATAATAAAATAAACAAGCCTGAGATCAAGAGGTTTATGTACTGCATCAGGTATAAATCCAATAATTAAACAAACTGGCAAAAAAGCCTTGCAAGATTGTAAAATGCATAAAGACAGAGAACAAAGCACAGTAGTAGGGTCACACAGGTATCTTCACAATTTTTGAAAACACATTTCTAGTGTTTCAACTAATAAGATTAGATAATACTTTATCCCACAATGGGGAAATTCTACTAATTGAAGGACATGTAAAGTAATGACTGCAATATAATTGCTGACAGGAGAGCATAGTAGGATGTTTCTAGCACACTAATCACACACTTTTAATCAAATTGAATTTTATCCTCAGGTTTTTGTTGTAATCAACTTTAAAAGATACTAATCCTGACCGATGGCAGCGAGGTGGGCCGGCTGGGTGGTATCGAATGCTGAATGATTTTCTCGGCTTGGACGTCCTTAGAAACCGGTTCTGTGCCACTTTGTGCCTCCTTGGCCTTTGTTGACACAGAGCTTTCTTCTCTTGTTGAGGTGTGTGGACTGCATGTTGGTAAGGCTGCTGACGACGGAGCATCTACAGTGCTGTTGCTGGTTTTGGAAGGGGATGCCTGAAAATGAGGAGGAGATTCCCTTCCTTGACTGTCAGGAGTGGAAGGAACGTCGTCACCTCCTATGCCGTTGACTCGGAGAAAACCATCCGCCTAAATCATAAAGAACAGGTTTAATATTGGCTCTATATGCACACTGCAGAAGTCAATAACATGCTTTAAAAACATTAAAGATAACCTAAGAAATGCCAAGACAGTAATACAGCAACCCTGTACCAAGTATTGTGTTGGCTCACTTTTGATATGTTTGTCCTGATTATTTACAATAAAACCAGAGTTGAGAGTGTGATGACCGGTGAAAAATATTCTCTTTAAATGGATATTGTCACTATTCTGTTTTACTCCAAGGGATTTGGGATTATTTATTTATTTAAAAAAATGAGTGCATATGAGTAAACTTGGATCTGTATATGATTTGTAATATCATTTCTTAAACTGTTATTTTCCAGTCTTACCTTGAAATATGACTTGGGTGGATGAAAAATTGGTTCATAGATACAGTATGAAACATATGTAGGAAACATTTCAGCCTAAATTTCCGCTACAATCAAGCTGTTATAGCTCAACATATTTTAAATAGTTAATCAAATGAATTGATGACAAATAAAGAAATTAAAATAAACCCTATGCCTAAAAACCCAGTGCCCTCATTTGTGTTCATTACCAGCGTCTCATTTCTGTTGGTTATTCATCTAGCTCACAACACCACGCTGGCCTCTGTGACAAAGAGGCTCCTAGTGAGTGGTAACTTAAGACACAGTAGTGGAGTTGGGTGAATGCAGACTCTCAGTCTGCCCCCCCTCCGTCTCCACCTTCTCATCCCTCTCCTAGCAGCCTGTGTGGGCCCTCTTTGTCCGATGGAAGCCCACTTCACATTGAGAGGACCCTACTTGTCAACTTCTTAAGTCAATAGGGAACAGAGGGCTCCATTCAAAGCCAGGCTCCTTAGACCTCTGACAAGACATTCCAGAAAAGCGCTGTGCTTCATTTGGTCTGGTAATAATCTGCCCCTCCCTCCCCTCCACACCAAAACACAAGATCTCATTTCAAATATTCCCATTTAGAAATTTTTTCCAGAAGAAAAGGAAATTAATCCAGTTGAGAGTACTTTGAGCTAAATTGAAACATGACATGCTTCTTCTCGGAGAGGAAGTCTTGTGTTTTCCTAGAAACCAGCCGGCTCATCACCATGCGGGTTCTGTGGCATTGTGATGTACCTGCCAAGAGAGCTGGAGAGGAATTTACCCACCCGCCTGTAAGGAGGGCAGGCAAAACTGGGTAGTAACCACATGTACAGTGGTACAGTGGTAAGATTTGAACCATGCAAACAGCAGGATTGTTGTGGTTAAATCACAATCATTTCATCACGAGTAAGGAACCTAAACAGAGTAACACTGTGAGGCGTAGTTGGGATATTTTACTGTGAAACAATCTACATGGCATTTGGAAGATGCTGGTATCACATATTTACAATAATGGATTCATTTTTTATTGTTGGGAAGTTGAGATAATGACAAGTGCTTCCGAATAAGTCTTACCTTGCTGGGCCATGGTTCTGCCGTTGTGGGTCCGGAATGGAAGTAAGGCTTGGGCGTCAGCAAAGGCACCGGTTTAGGCGACAGGTTTCTGGTGGATGGCGGCTCAGATGAGCGAGATCGAATCTGAGGCCGCTGGTTTGAAGAGTCTTTGGGAAACTCCTCGATTTGCGCTTCCAGTGTAGACGTGAACTTCGGAGCCGGGGCAGACAGCTGGCGCAGATACTTCATGGGTCCGTTGGGGTCCATGTCAAAGGGGTCTGGGGTCGTTGGGGAGGCGGACAGGGAGAGAGGGAAGGGTGAGCCGGAAAAGGAGGGATCAGCAGACAGGCTGCGGTCCAGGATCTTTGGCAACTGTAGGCGTTCCAGGACTGCATCACTGATGGAGAAACGCTGGGCATAACGCTGGAGGATGAATGATGCCTCCTCTGGGGTTCTGGCTCTCCTGTACGCATCCCGCAGCTCATCCTCGCGACGCTCCCTGTTGAAGAGGAAAAGAGGTAAAGAGAGGGGATAAAAGCAAAAGCGCTGTGTGAAATGTGAAGCAACTGATATGACCCATTTTAATTTACATTAAATAAAGGTAAATCATGTTTGAAGTAGATTTGATAGGGGATAAATCCTATACTATTACCCATCATATCTTCTTCACTATCAGTTGAGCTGACCGGCTCTGCCTCTTTAATTTTTTCTCAGTACCAGACCTACTTAAATTAACTCGCTGTCACCTTTGTGCCCACTAGCAGGAATTAGAAAGAAGATTAAATTCTCTTCCATGAAAAATACTTAGTTTTCCTTAATACTAGTATTGTACATACACTTTGTTGTTTTAGCTGAATACAAATGAAACGTGTTTGTATTTGACCTACTTGTCCTGCACTATCTCTCTGTAAGTCTTGATGCTTCTCCTCCTCATGGAGGTACAGGTGCCTCCTGACAGCAACTGCTCCATCATCTTCCTCTCCTCCTCCTTCTTGATTAGGTCCTGGGAAATACTCCTCCTCCGATTTTTCCATCGGGCCAGGTCCTGACACACATCACAAGTGTTTCAGTTCCAAGTGAAACAAGGCAAGAGGCTTGGCTCAGCAGCGTTATGAGACCTGAAGCACTGGTGTGGCCTTAGAAAACTGATTTAAGTTGTTTTTACTGGGGCACAGCAAAAAATTGCTTGAGTTTGGTCTTGGGCCTGCAGGCATTAAAATCACTGGATATAACTGATAAAACGCCTGACATATTGAAGACAAGAAATAAAAACTGTGCAGATGATGAAATTCTAATGGGAGTTACAAAATAATATCAATCCAACAAAAAAAAGGTATTACAAAAAATAATCTCAACCCAAAATAAATAGCTAAATAAATGCACACAAAATAAGAGAAATAAGAACAGTACCATAAAGTCAGATAAATATGAAACACTCACATCCTGCCAGTGATCGTCTTCTTCCTTCATCCTGTTATACTGGTTGTGCATCAGTTCATGACGCACCTGACTGTGGGGCTGCAAGACGGCCTCCTCCTCACCACGCATATCGATCATACTTACACTCCTAAGGAGAGGGGGGAGAAAGAGACAGACAGAGAATATGAATAAGGAAAAAGATGTTGCCATATCATTTTCAGAATAGGACATGGTTTATTTTTGTAGTTAGTCTGGTAGTGATAACATACATTTCCCTCAGTCCATTGTACTGTACAGTATGTTGCCATCTTTATCCGTTTCATACAGTCATGTCGAACACAGTAAAAACATTGACCTTTTCTAAGACTCAGCAATGGCTAAACATTTGATATTCCACCGAAAATATATAGTGATACATAGTATCAAAGAAAATATATATATATATATAATATATACAATAAAATATATAAGACATGAAATACAAAAAGGGTTTTGTTTCAATCCACCATATTAGGAAAAGACAATTACCTGTAACTAATGGCTCAGTACAGATACCAAAAAAAAGACTTTTAAAGACCACATGAATGAAGAACTGTCCATCTTCAAAGGTAACCTCATGCTCACCCTGTAGGCATAACTAAGATTTTTAAAAAACCAATACAACATTCACAATTTTTTTTTAGCAACATTTGTATGAACAGGAAATACATCCCATTAGGGATGTTATGATGCCATTTGATGAGACCTTTGAAAACATCAGCTTCAGGTGCAGGTACCTGTGGTTGTAATTAACATTCTGATGTGAGTGTATTTGATGCAACAACCAGTATGGACTTCATACAGTCAAAGATTTGTTACAGAGAGTTTACACTGGTCTTTACATTAGTTCAGTGAGTAATGTAAAACATCCATTTTTAGATCACAGACAAGACACAAGTGCAGCCTTATTGTTTATTGTTAGGAGCATGCGGCTGACTACAGACTTAGAATGGGTAAAATCATTATATAATTTCTTAAATCATTTCCCTGCTCATTAAAGTCATGATTGTAATAGTTATGTTTTACTTTGTTTTAAGACTCAGAAAAGTGAAATACAACATACAAAATGTATTGGGTGAACAGAATACACTTGAAACAGAAGAGTGTTTTAAATCTAAAAGACGACTGACATGTAATTGTATTTTAAATGTTTTGGTGAGTGGGATGGGTGCAATGCTGAATAACTGGTACTCTAAATCAAAACTTTTAAACTAAAACAGCATTTAAGCCATCTCCTTGTTATGAATCATCTCTTCTGTTTCATAAAGCAAAGGAAAGCAAAAGAGATTCTCATGATTATTTGTTTTGTAAGGGATGAGATGTTGGGAGGGTGGTTCAAATTGTTATGTTACATGAAACATGCAGCTGGCAGAAGCACTAAGTTTATGTTGGCGTAGTTTAGTACATCCTTTCCACAGCTACTACTGCATGTACTTTGAATAAAGACAGGAGGAGAGGATTGTTGCCGGTCATTTAACTTATTATTTTATGGTTTTAATTTAGATAATACAAGTAGGAAAAATCTGCTTTGTGGTTTCCATGCAAATAAAACTTTTGTAAATATTATTTCCTAAATCATATGTAACAAATGTGATACATCAGCCCTGGCTGACCGTACTTACTCCAATTTACTCAATCTCAATGAAAACAAGGTAAAAATTACCTTCTTTGTCTAGTAATTTAAATCTTCAGTGTGATTTTATTAATGAAGTGATCTCATACAACTCAAGATTTTGCCAGAACATTATTTGTGCCGGAGATTATTATTATAATAAATTAAAGCACTAATTAATGACATTCAACAGAGACATGAGGGGTTTGAGGGCCATTTCAGAGGATTTTCTACCCTGGCAAGAGTACTGAGTACTTTCGTGGCAAACACTATATTCTTGTAATGTTTCTACCATTACAAGATATCAAAAATTGGCTTAATATACTCAGTCAAGGGACTTTCAATCAAAAAAAATATATAAAAAAACATAGGTTGTTGTCAATGGTTTCATGAAAGTGGTTTAAATTACCTCAACCTTTGGCAGATTTTCCCACTTGCATAAAGAAAAATCCAATGAACACACTCAATAAATGATTAAATGACTTATTGAGTGGGCTTTGTTTTTGTAGTGCAGAGCAGTGCTGGGCCAGACAGCTGAGCCTCTGAGTGGTTAATGGACAACTTACTGTGGATCATCTGACACACTATGTGTGCGGCTGAATCTACAGAAGGCAGAGAGCATGGAGAGAGAGCACAATCACAAATGAATACAAGTATGCGTCATTCACTTGTGTGAATATCAAAACACAATGATGGAATATTTGATAGCTAGTGCGCAACATACTGTGTTGTGATCACACCTGACAATGAGTTAATTATGACAGATTTAATACTGAATGGTTCATTGACAATGTTTTAAACAAGTGTGCCTGCTGGTATTGTATCTATGCACAGATGTCCATCGGTTTCTAGGTTAAATGATGACCCTCAAACCAAGCACAAGGGGGCAGTCTTATCCATAACACAGCCAGAGCAGAAAAGAAGTTTACTGCATCCCTGAAAACCAAGACACTGCTAGCATACAACAGATGCATATGGCAATGATCTTAGAACAGCTGATACTTTTAAAACAAGCACATGCATCTTATTAGACAGCACAAGAGCGGCATCAAGGATGTGGCTCTCTTTCTGTCTGTGACCACCACTTGTAAGTTTGGCCTCAACCACAGAGGTCTTCACACAGGCTTTTTTTATGAAGCTGCCTCTGTGATGTTGGAGGGGTGTGAGACAAAGTGTGGCCTGTGGTTTCTCCCCACAAGAGAACAAGTAGATTAAATTAGAAGAAGCCTCGCTAAATCAGGACCAGATAGTTTTCTAAGATGGCTATTTGTCATATGGGTTTGTTGTAGTAAAATGTCTACTTGCCATGTTCTTTGTAGGAAGATGTCATCATATGATACAGTGGGGATTACATTAAAGCCAGCACTTTACATACATGAAATGGCCAATATTTGATTGATGGATAATGGTTGGACCAATTTATGCATTTCAGATTTGCCAAACTATATTGGTTTAAATGGGATCAAATTCAATTCAGTGCCCATTGTGGTTATTTGGGTCTTCTGAAGAAATCAAATGTTGCTAACTAAGGCCATGCAAAGTTAACCATAGACCACATTCTCAAACGTTTCGTTTCTCCAAATTTCTTAACAGAAATAAAGCTGGAAATGAGAAAAAATACAGATTTTTCAGAATTTCCATGCATCCTCAGTACAAAAACAACAGTTATTAAAACACATGCAATTTTTAGGTAGTTAAGTCATCCACTTAGGACCATTGCGGGCTGAGATTGAGATTTCATGCTGAGATTGAGTATTCAAAGGGATAATTGGAATAGTACATCCCTTGATTTTAAAGTTGAAATGTGTAGTTTTAGTTCACGTAGGTGTAGCAGGTTAAGTTAACGCGGTGAAAATTCATAAAATGTGGTGTAGTTGCTGGACGGGGCTCACGTTGCTGGAAGACTGCTGGCCAACCAAGAGTTCCCTCCTTGTGGGTCGTCACTTTCACTGAGCGCCCTTCCCTTCCGTCGTCCTGTATCAGTTGTTGCTGTTGTAGCAGTTGCCACGGTAGTGGGCACAGGAAGGAAGTGGGGGGGGACTCGGAATGGTGATGTGTTTGGGAGAGATCAGCATTTGGCGAGCCAGCTTCTCATCTCGTTCTGCGACTAACGGGATACCAGTGGCTCCCTTCGTCACAGCCGCCTCCTCCTGCTCCGGCACAGGTGGATGCTTCCCGGGGGTGATGATGGGACTTGCTGCAACTGCGGGGGTTGCTGCAGCGTTTGCTGCTAGAGTCGTGGAATGGTGGAAGAGTTCCTCTGAGCATGAGCGAGTACTGCAGAAAGCAAAGCAAACTAAAACGTACTGCGGCCGGGTTATAATCCTATATCATCAGATAGCATTCCTCTGGGAGGAGTCTAAATGGAATTATTTCAAAACATAAAGCTAAGAAAATAGCACAGCAAGGTCACAAATCCGATCGGAGCATACTGGATTTCAAAACAAACCTGAGTCACAAAGCCAAAGCAATTTTTGCTGAACACTCTGTTGTCTGTCATCCTATGATGAACAGCTTCTTTCTGAGAGGCTTATTATTGGACAATACATTCCCAGGATGCATTGCAGGGAGAGAAAGGCTGTGAAAAAGCCAGGTTTCAGTCCCAGCCTGCTCAGGTTCAAGGAATAAAGAAAGCCTCATTTCCTTACATCCTGAGGATGGGTCACGTGTTCATTTTTTCCTGTGAGTGCGTTTGTGTGTGCACACCATAGTCATTGTTGTGTGTACCTGCAGGTGGTATGCAGAGGTTTGTATATTTAATGTGTGTGCTGATTTGTTACTAGAATTTGATGGGGAAAGTCAAGTAATCTTAAAAAAGTTGTGTCAACAACTTTGAAAGGGGACTTCAAACCCTGATATGTTGATGTTATACTGTTTTTAAAAGAATTTACTCCTGGCAACACTAAAACACAAAAATTCAAGCCTCAGTTTTGTTCTTGAAAAAGACAAGCTGTTACCAACTGCAGAAGCTGATATCAAAGTCTTGAAAATCCCCCTTTTCCTTGGAACACAGCTATACACAAGTCAGATTTCCTTTGAGCATTCTTTTCACTCCCTTGAAATGCTGACAATCCAATCAATACCATACCATCTGTGCCAGAAAAAGCTGGAAACTGGGGGTGTGACTGTAATAACTCTCTAACAGGACTGTGAATGAAACGTCTGCTGGACCAGGAAATAACACAGGATAGGGCTGGATTGTGAAATAACAACATAAGCAGACATATTTCAAGAGAGAAACATTGTAATAAGGCCTCAAAGTGGACTATTGCTCTGTGAAAAGCATTGAAAGCTCATACTGTTACCCTACCTTGTGTAGAATTTGTGACCTCTGGCTGGCCTGCTGGGTAAAGACCCTGTATTACAGTACAACAGGGTATTCTATATTGGACCTCTTGCTGACTCACTGTTATGTTGCTCTGGATAAGAACTGGAAACAATGATCTGGTAATGGCAGTGCCAAAAAGAAAAAGAGCTGGATGGAAACACCAGCTGTGAACATTGTAACTATTTTCCACCAAAGTAACACTCCTGATGAAAACTGTTTACAGCAAAGTATGTGGATTAACTGGGACCTGTGCTGCTGCTAAGATTTTTTTTGCAATTTTCCAGTGTTTTGAATGGCACAAATAAAAATATCATTCACCTACACTGTGTGGTGATGCAGGCAGGAGTTATAGTGGACAAATTTGAACATTAGGCTGAAAAGATGTGTATGGATAGATGAACCCTAGTGGCGAGTTATTTTCTGATCTGAGTGAACTGACAAAAAGTTTCTGCTGATGACAAGTCAAGTCATTAAAATAATTTTTCACAGATTTCATCATCATATTTTCATATTCCGTGCATTCTTCTTCCGGCCGCCGACAATAGGGTCGGGGATTCTGCTGTGTCATGCTAGTATCAGCTAATGTAGCCTAGAGCTTTAACCCTACAAAGCAGAGATGGGGAGAGAGCTACAGAGGTCTGGTAACCTCAATTTTTTGTAAGTGCACACCTCCAGGTATTTTTGCATTTTCAAACTTGTAAATGACATCCCTTAGGCCATTGATCAGCCTAACACTCTGTGGAGACACAAAAGGCTTTATACAACTTTTTTTCACAAATGCAGTTATACTCCCAGAAACCTATGAACAGACTTTCATGTGTAAAATTAAAAAAAAATCAAAAACAATCCCTATCTATCATTACAAAAATATCAACAAATTATTTAAGACTCTTGTTGGAAAATATAACCATTAAAACTGAATGTCTATGTCTGAAGCGCCCAAGGTCACATAATTCACAGCTATCGTCAAAGAACTTGGCTAGACTTCTCTCCTTCACTCCCATCACATGTCAGGTTGACTTTGATTGCTTTTGAGATAGTACAGCTGTTCAAGGCATGGAGATGGGAGGGGGTTTCAATGTATAAGTGGACACTGCAGAATTTGCTCTTCAGTCCATCTCTGTACTCATTGAAATGTATGTGATTGACTCCGCAAGTAAACTTTGTTAAAATTATTCCAGTGATTCTTTGTCTTCTTTTGGTAATCATTTTTCTAACAACTCTATAAAAAATTATCTTTAGCTTTTTAGATTTGGTTGATTAAGACAAACTATGAGTCAGTATTGTGTCAATAAAAAGAGAATTGGGCTGCTTATTTGGACTTTTAAGAAAAACAGAAAACAAGGTGAAGACCTTTGCTCAGAGGTGATGATCAGGTGAGTTAGGTTCACCATGGGTGGCTCTGCACAGGGTTGGGGGACTCTACATGGCAGAGGCTCACTGCTCCTCCTTAAGCCTGCTGCATGGATCTCAAGGCAATGTGTAGAACCAGTCTGCTTCCCTTCCTCATCGTCCTTTTTAGTCTGGTTCTTCTTCTGAATCTGTATCTGGGATTCAAGGGGCGGGGTAGTGGACAAGCTGGGGGACTCTCCAGGTGGGTTGTCTAAGCTAGGGAGCTCATTTGGACTATTACATCACCCATTCACACAATAAAGGATGATGTAATGACATGAGGATAACAACAACAATGATTGGGGGGGGGGGGGGGAGATTAGGTTCACACACAAGAGGTAGAGGGAGGTAAGAGGGTAAATGCCATGATGGATGGAAATGATAAAGATGGAGAAAAAAAACGTAAACATGATTGAATACATGCATATGATGTAATGGTAATGGATGAATTTAACAACAGTGGGACTGACAAATGGTCAACACACTATGGGTGACACACACACACACACACACACACACACACACACACACACACACACACACACACACACACACACACACACACACACACACACACACCTATAGAATATGCACCTTCTTGCAGCACTTTTTGAAAATGTAAACACACTGAGGTAAGAATAATACGATTACAGATATTTTGTTTTTAATTAAATATCTTCAACCTCCTGCTACAGCTAAATAATGCTACATCCAAACCGCAAAATATTATCGTACAAAAACTACTTCCATTCAAATCCTGACATGACACACATACACCACTAACACTGCATATACTGTACCGAGACTAAAACGGATCAAAGCACATTATGGAATCCACTAAGCCAGCAGAAATGTGAAACTTCTGAAGTGAGAGCTGCTGACAATGAAATGCTTAACCAAATAAAAATTGTGACCCCAGCGCTCTCAACATGCCAAACCAATAAATGGCAATAAGACTGCCAGACTATACTTTGTTTTCTCTATTCAGTGCATTTCACACTATGCTATAATCAAAGTCAGTCAGAGTCAATGAAAACGAACATCTGGCTCCATCAGTCACTCCCTTATGTACAGTACTAGACAGAGAGCAATACTCAACAGTTTAAACATGACTCTGCAATCTGACACAAATCGACACAATCTGACACCTTCTCTTGCAATATTATTGAACACAGAATTAATTAAAAAAGAGAGCTTGGTGGGTATTATACATAATTAACAAACGTATGATTTATTTTCCAACATCTACATTTTGTAGATCTGTTATTTCAATTCTGCGAAAATGTCATACTTTTTCTAAAAATGACTTCTTGGTCTACTTCCATCCATATGCAAGGCAACCTTTCATTTTAAAAGGTTTTATCTGCAGCAAATCTATTTCGAACTAAAACAAGGTTGTACAACCTGTTCCCAAATCCCCAGTTTATCATGAATCACTGGCTCAGCCAGCACTATACTGGTCCAGCCTATCTTTAAATCTATCACCTCATACATTTACTTAATCTAAGCTGCACCATCAGTCTATTATTGTAAATAGTGTGCCAAAGTCAAGGAATACGCTCCTCTGTTCTGTGAACACACATCACATTTACCTTCAAACCTTGAATGTTCAAAGCTTACATGTAAAATGTTGTCTTATAGCAGAAATGTTTTATCATGTAAAGTGGTTAAATGTTGCATCTTTACTTTTCTAACCATTTACAGACTTTCGTTGTCTTGAGTTCAGTAACATAAAACACCATTTCATTCAATTAGTGGAGCTTTCCTCTGGTTAATAACAATACTGTGTGTGTGTGTGTGTATAATATACACCCTATTTCTCAGATTAAAACTTGTATAAATACATTTCACTTGTATTTAAAGCAAACTAGAGAATTTTTCCTGCTTCGGTTCCCCTACAGGTTGGAAGCGGAGCTGTCCATTACATTACATTATCCAGTTCATTTGAACTACAGATCCGCTACCCGATCTGACAAACTTGCATAATTTAATGTAATGGACAATTCTGCTTCCAACCTGTAGGGGGACCGAAGTGAGAAAAGTTCTCTAGTGCTGCTTTACTATCTTAATAAATGACATTCTAGCATTTCCTCTGTATATTGTGTGTTTCTTTCCTTCTAATTACTAGAACAGGTAGACTCACCTGAGTGGTCTGTCTCCCCCTACAGGTGAAGTAGCAGTACTCCAACTCTTGCGTGCTCCATCTTCTTTATCGTTCTTCTTCTTGCGGAGTGGAGTGGGCAAATATCCACTCTGGTTGCTTTTGTTTGGCAAGTACTGGTTGAAAGGCATGGCTGTTCGTGGTTCGCTGATGGACGTCCGACGTGCCAACATGTCATCCTTACGGATGTCAGGTATCTTTCTGTGGGGGGGACCGTCGGACTCTGAGTCACTGCCGCGGCCTGTTGAGAGGAGGAGATGGGGGGGGAAAAAAGTGTATTAATGGTGTCACAGAGAGATCGCTCGCCAGCTAATTTGTTTGCAATTTCAGGTGTGCAGATACATTACAGAACAGACTGAATTGCACAAATGCCATTTAATACGTTCTGTTATTAAACAATTACGATTATGATTACTGTTCTGGGGATGTGTCAAAGCACATACAGCTTGTTTTCATGTTTTAGAGGTGTAGCGAAGGATGAACTAATTAGATTAGAGGGAGATTCATTTTTAACGTGTTTTTCTATGATTACTGGAAAACAACATAACTGATAAAAGATGTGGCGTTGGAATTTTGTGCAAGCAATTCATAAGAGATTCAAATTGTAACAAAACACAGAAATGTATTAACCAGCAAAATGCTTTGAAATTCTCTACTTCCCATTTAAATGTTTTGACCTGTATTGTGAATACACAGCCATCTAGCAGCTTTGCTGCACTTTGGATGAAGCATATACTGGATATGCAACAGTGTCTCTGATATGTTCTATTAACCTTCTGAATATGTGTTAGAAAGAGAAGAAAAAAGAGGGTAAATGGGAGGGGGAGAGAGAATAAATCAAAAAATAAATTGAGCAGAGTTGATTGAGGATTCTCATTGCGTTTTTCTAATCTCTGAATAAAAAATATCACTTCAATTTCCCATCAAGCCATTATAATTAGTATACATATAGCTTTACAAAACACTAAAGTACTGTTCCAGTGTTGTTACATATTGCAGTGCATTCCAGTGGCTGAAAATAAATCAACCCCTAAAAAAACAAAGCAAGGAACATAAATCATAACAAAATGTGTATTGTGCAGCTCTTGCTGACTAAATTCTAGCCTACAGTTTGGAAGAATTCACTAAGGATGTCACTGTGTCTGTCTTTTCTCCATTTGAAACACATTGTTAGCTCTTTAATGTCAGTGGCAACACCTGGAGCTGCAGAAGTGCATCGCTCAAGGACTTTCCCTGCTTAGAGTCTTAAATTCCTCTGCAAGTGTGATCCTCAGAGTCCATACCGAAAAGAGAAAGGAGGATAAATCCCATTGATGTATTATTAGGATACCAGTCAGTTCATCTTCATTAAGGCATTTTTTGCTAATGCTAACCCAAAACATTTAGAAAATGTTTCTCAAAAATTCCTCTCCAAGATGTTCAGCACATGTGTAACTGGGATTTCCCTCCCTTTGGACGCATGCATACTAAATCTATGACCTTTACATTTATGACTCAATGTATATATTTTCCAAGTATAAACCCACAATTTTAACCAGATCTTTTTTTTTTTTTTTTAAATCGCATTTTGCACTTCTGAAAACCTCTCTTTCGATTAATAGACTTCTTCATTTTCATGTGGTCTAAAGATTGACAGATCAAGGACCAAAAGAGGCCTGGAGGTATCTGCACTTCCAACAATGACTCTTAAGCCCATCAATTGGAAACATGGGTGACTCCACCATCCAAGTTTATCCATCCTTAAGGAACAACATATGTCTTAACGTGGTGATATGATCTCTCTGCACATATGGCAACACTGAAGCTTGAGGGAACGTTTATCATGGGTCAGTGCTATACTGTATTAGAGCTTCACAGAAACATATTTACATCAATAATCATCAACATGCAGTATTACTACAGGACATGTAAAAGCCAGGGGATTCCAGTTCAACATGCGTTACAGTAAACTGGAAAGCGGGAACATAATTACAAATGAGGGGTGCTAAGGACCACAACATTAGTATTAGAGTGAAATAAATGATGATACTTTCTGGGATAGTATTCATGCTTTTCCCAAATTTTCCACTATATGACACAGACTTTTTTAGGCAGTATGAACAGCAAAGGTCTGCAAGGAGGTTTACTGATTTCAACCACATGGAAGGTGTCCAGACGGAGTCAACAGAAAGGTTAGATTCTGTTAACTGGTTCCATTTAGAATCCGTTTCCAGTTCACCCGGATTTGTTTAGATCTGTTTAGATGATATCAAATCTCTTATTGAAACTCGTATTTCTCCTTACTCTTATTATCAGTAAAGAACAATGAAAACATGTATGAAACACATATCTCACTTTTAGCCTTTAGCCTAACCCCTTAAAATAACGAACAATGCCAGTGGCAGATTATTTCAGCTGTAGCTTATCAACCAACCTGAAGTCTATAAAAGCTAAAATTAAGCTTTTAGCTGCTGTTTGGTGAACAGGATTTCAAAAAGACAAATGGAGAACTTCTCTTTAAAGAAATTATCTAGCTGATCACATCATGTCAATTTCAGCTAAAACTCCTAGGTAAACTTTCATGAATATCGTATACTATACATTTTAGGTGTATTGACTTAATAGTGCTCAAACAGGACCTCCAATATCTGGAGCAAGTAGCTTGTGGAAAATAAAGTAAGTAGGCATCATCTCATGCCATCTTCTGGTTGTAGCTACAGGTTGCAAACATTAATTCGACTACAACTAAAAACTGCAGTGTTTCTGCCTTCTCAGCAGCATTACAAATTGAGATCTTTAGAGTTTCAGTGACTGATGACTTAATTTCTTGCAAATGGTGAATGCTCAAACTAATTAAAGAGAATAAGAGATTCAAAAGGATTCAAATTCCATACACAGTCAATACCAGATTTGATAAATGCTATCCAATCAACCCAACCTTTGCCAGAAACCTCATCATAATTTGTAGTAAAGGCATAGAAGGCAACAAGACAATGCAACTGAAAAAGGCCAACAGACAACTTGTACAAATTACTTTAAATTTTAAGAAACACAACTTAAATATTATGTAATATTACTTAATTATTATTTTTGGGTGTGTGCATTTTCAACTCTGCTTTCAACTTACATTGAAGTTTGATGTTAATCATGTCTAAGAACAGATTAAAAAAAAACATTATACAAACTGAACAACTGGTATTTTAGAAAACCTGTATGCTGGACTTCAAGGCAATTTCTGATAAAAAAAACAAAACACAAACCCTAAAAATCATCTCAATGACATCATTCAGTTTATTATTTGAAACAGCCTCTGGCTAGCAATGGGTGTTGCCCTGCAAAAATAGAAAGAGAGGGCAGGCAAACGAAGAGTTTGATTTAAACTCTTCTCCCTGTCCCCTAATTACTGGCGCCAGGGTCGTCAGTTTGGGAGCTGAATAGTGAAAGGGCAATGGATGCTCTTGATCTGGGTGTAATCTACGGTCCCTGGGTAATAACTGCATTGTTATCCCGTTCTCACATCTTTAGTTTGTGCCTTCCTGGGTCTGATCTAAACACTGATAGCATGGCACCCTTAATAATAGCAAGGGCTTTCAAATATAGTGATCTTAGTGTTGACTTACTGACCTCTATATCCCCCTTTGTATGGCTGAACTACAAAGAGCTTCTGACAGCAATAAATTAAAAAAGAAATTCTAACTTCAGATCATGTTGTGAAATACAGTATCCTCAATCTGTGGTGTTCAAAGCATTTCACAAGTTACTGTGAACATTTTTTTTTGTTTTTAGTCCACTTCTTCAGTGTGTCTCCTCATTTTCTTTAATTAATTAACAATTGTGTTAATTTTTCCAGACTGATGGTGCATGTTTCTTTGCATCAGAGGTCTCTTGACAATGTGACCAATCAGCTGTGGGTTACACATGTTGGTGGCCAGATTTATTGCGTAAAAGCTAGAGGCAGCTTTGCATTCTGGTCTATTGAGCCATCGTTTCAGACAGACCCTTTTCAATTTTGCACTACTAAACAAGCATAGTCATGCCTCCAGTCGCAGGGTAAACAGTAGTGCTCAGGTGTTACATTACGGTGAAGATGGATAGGATAGGCATTGAAAGTTACAAAATCAAAGCTGCAGAACTAGTAGACACGGAAGAACTTGTGTTTTTTGGTTTTAAAAAATTGTGCTAATTGTACTCGTCGTGGCACTTGGCCGTGCTAACGTTAAAACCTTTCACCTCAAGCATGCATCCGAGCAACATAATGAACGCAAGAACAATCCACCTACAGGCCCACTACAGACCATCCAGAAAGAAGAGTTCAGAGCAATGATTAAAACACTGGATTTAAGATGTCTTGACTCATCAAAATACTTCCGCCAAACCACTAACGTTATTAAAACACCGAAGCAAGCTGACAGCGGAGCTAAGCCCACTCTTCTACAACAACAACCTAACATTACCTGTGGTCAAGGTAGTGTTTAAACAGCAATCTTACAACGATTTTGTTTTTAAAAAAAAGTTATAGCTGTTGGTATGTGAATTTATTTAATTTAAGTTTGTTCTAATACTTTGTATTTTGCACAATAAAAACAGTTTGGATTCTGTAACTATTTCATGCATTCTGCTTCATGTAACGTCATATGTTGTGGAGCCAAGAAAGCAAGGTCTTTAGTTAGTTTGACTGTTGGTGACAGCAGATTAGGCTTTGGTGATGGCAGTTTCCTTTGTACTTCCCTCAAAACAAAAACACAGACAGGATGCGTGGCCTCACTCTGTTTTCCCACATGCAGTTCAGAGATGAAACATCAGTTATGTTTTGTGACGACTTATATAACCTTTTATAGGCTGTCATTTAAATTTGTTTTGAATTAAAATTCAAATAAAGCGAAGCAATGAACAGCTTGCAATAAAAGCATATGGTCGGCTTTGTATTTTTAAGTACTTGCATGTAGCCAAACCTCAGCACGAAGCATAAAACAAATTGGCAGGTGTTTGCAGTTCATGCTTGTCATGGAAAAACTTAAATTGTTAGGCTACCAATTTGGAACCATTCAATTACAGATGCTTAAATATGGTTATCTAAACAAAGTCTTTATTGTACAATAAAAACAAAGCAACATATCTTGATTACGTACATGCAGTAGGACCTTTATAAAACCTTTTAGAAATGTTGACTTTTCAATGCATTGACATTTTTTAGTCTGTTGAATTAAAGAAAGCAAAAAAGATGTGTGATGGGTAGTTTTAATATCAGTATATCTCATCACAACAACCTATATTTACATTTCAATTTGACACATTTATCTTATTTTCTTAGCAGAGATACCAATGACAGGGGTTCAGTGTCCCAGGGTTCAAACTACAACCCAAGTCCTCTAGATATTATTCCTCTCAAAAGGACACATATCCAATGTGTCAACAGCAAATTACTACACTGGATTGCATTTTCTTTTCAGATCAAATCAGACCTTTGTGTGGAGCTTTCTTGCCACTTTTATTTTATCAGTTAAATCTAAATTTGTAAGATTTTCCATGAGGACCAATAAACGGCTTCTGTTCTATGTCACCTGACACAACTGTCATATTGGAGCAGCCTAAGTTAACAATACATAACTGAAATGTGTTTGAAACAAAAACAGATTAATTGTTGTATGTATGTAGCCTACTTTATTAGATTTATAAAATGATAAAAGACTGGGTTCTTTATATAAAAAAAAGTAAACTGCAGACAACTTTACAACAAACATACACAGGATTTACTAAAGCAGCACCAGATTCACTAACTGCTTCATTCAGCTCATATTTACACATATCATATATGTCCATATGCCAAATTTGAACAGAACAAAAACAGCAGCTCCTATACTAAATGTATTCCCTTTCAAAAGACAGATAGCTGTAACAAAAATGAAACAATAGCTTGGCTTTAATATAGGCATCACAGTGACATTTTTCACTTTATTATAATAACCTTTGTCAAGCATTGGGCGTTGTTCTGTGAAAACACAGGGAGGCAAACAAAATGCCTTATTACAGTAGCACTACAAGGACAATGCACCTCATTTATCTATATACTATATCTGAACACCACGATTGACTCAAACAAAGCAGCCAGTACTGAATTACTTCCCTTCCACAAGATACACTGTATGTGGTGTGGCTTAAATGACACAATGGCTATTGACAAGATTTAACCTGCAACCTTTAAATTGAAGGGTGGTTATTCAAACCACAAAATCCCACTTTCATAATCAGTTCAAACTAGTGTTCTATGTGAATATGCATAAAGGGTAGACCATTTCTTACCATCACTGCTGCCGCGGGCAACCAGGACGTCCGGCGATGGGGTCTGTTGTGAGCGTGAGCCGAAGGAGTCCAGACTGTCGAAGGAGTCCTCGCGGCCGTGGCGTGGTGGGGAGAGAGAGTCGCTGCGCTCAGAGTCCCAGCAGTCGATGTAGCCACTGTCCCGGATGCTGCGTTTAGGGCTCTCTGCCTCCTCTGACTCCTACAAATTTAGGAACACATGCCCAGGTTATATCACATACACAAATTAGCGTACCATTTGTGATTACAACGGAAGGAAAAATCTCAAAAGAAACATCTCACTGTAATACCTAGATCCACTTTGTATACGCCTTTTGCTTTCTCTCCTTCTTCCTCATTCTGTATTTTCTCATCTTTACTTCTACTCAAACCACTCTCTATCACTCTCTCTTTAACTCAGTCCCCACTCCCTTTGTCTGTCTACAGTTGAAACATGTCTATGTAGCTAACGGAAGGTGGGGAAAGGCCTTTCCACCAAATTACTTCCTGTTCCTGACCCCTGGACCGGTCTCTGACAGACTCTTTACTATGTCTTCAAGTAGGCTGTAATAATATAATAATAATAAAAATAGTAATACAATGATAATAACCCACCTATAAGAGAAGGCTCTCAAAACCAGGGCAAAAAAACACTAACATGTTAATTCCAAGATACCGCTAGTGGTAAGTGAAGTGTTTTTTTCTTTCCTAATTTGGGTGAATTGACCCTTTAACTGATGTAAATGTGCTGTATTTATATAGCACTTTTCTAGTCTTAACGACTACTCAAAGCGCTTTTACATCATCCAGGATACATTCACCATTCATACACATTCATACACTGTGGCCGAGGCTGCCGTACAAGGTGCCACCTGCTCATCAGATAACCATGCACACACATTCACACTCCGATGCGCAGCGGGGTTCAGTGTCTTGCCCAAGGACACTTCGGCATGGGACTGCAGGGCCAGGGATTGAACCACCAACCTTCCAATTGGCAGGCAACCGCTCTACTGCTGAGCCACAGCCGCACTTATCCTGAGCTACTTACAATAACTGAGCAGAGAAAAGTGCAGCTGGGACACACATTCCCCTGCTTCTTGCATTTCAATTGTACTTCTTTGAAAAAAGTCCAGTTTCCAATTCCACAAGAATTAGAAGTGAACTGGAGTGCCAATTTTATTCTTGAATGTGTGCACCTGATTTTCAAATCTCATCTAATTATTAGTCTCTTTCTTTGTTTCATAGAAACGTGGCTTTGTTTTGGTCAGCAGCTATGTGTGAACATCTGGGAAAGCTGAGTTGGCAGATATTGCTCAGTTTTATAGAACAGAGACGGGACATCACATTGTTGAATAAATCACATGGGGGTGACATCATGGCTATGAGCGGTTGTCATACTATGCCTGTATGTGTGTCTTAAGGGCTTGCTAATGCTAACTTTTCTTTGTACTTTTGGGTCAGTAAAGGGGTGGAACCAGATCGAGGTGATTGACACAGGAGCCCAATTTAACAGAGGTCATCTTTGGTTGGGGGTGAAATATTCTGCCTTAGAGGATTTCTGAGAAGTCTGTGTACATTTAACAAACACACACTCTTTCAGTGCATCCCCAAAAAAGGGGTCCAGTATAATTTGTTTTTTTCAGGATATTTGGTTACTGCAGTGATCAAAAATCAGTGATTATTCTGCTTGAGTGTGAAAAGGACAGCCTCTCTCTACCGCTTATACCACTAGCTATACTACTGCCTAGATTGCCCCTGTACTTTTGATTTACATGATATGTTTAATCCTAGACTTTACTAAAAAAGACTGAGCAAACCTTTCGCATCTGTGAAAGCAGGCCCTCAAACTCTTTCAGGTCCAGCGTGGGACCGTTGTAGGAGGTACAGCTGTTGGCAGCACGACCCAACCAGTAGATGGTGATTAGAACCTAAAAAGGAAAGAAAAATTGTCAGATATCATGATAGTGATAAGATGACACTATTTGTAAAAAACAAAAACAATACAATAGTCCACCTCAGTGTCAAGTGAAAACAAGAAAAGAAAAAAAAATATACAAGAAATAAAGGTTTTATTTGCTAATCACTATATTCACTCTTACACCTTCTTGCCCAGATTCATTAAACTAATAATTCATAAAAATATAACATCCTATATCACATAGCCACCCCCAATAAAGGCTCCAGATGTCAACTTATTCAAGCAACACTAACAGAGAGAGAACATTTAGGCTTGTTGCTACAACAACAGCAATGCAGGTCATCCAGTGATGACATTCAGACATTCTTAAATTCAAGTTCCTCAGACAAAAGTCTTCATTATGCTGCCCTGGATCCAAACATAATGTCTATTAGACTGTCAAGACTAAACATACCATTCAATGTACATTGAGCCAATTTGTTTGACGTCTAAGTCGGCTATTCCAAGTCACAGAATAAGTGAAATTGCATAATATTAGGGTATTGCAATTTAATGCTTTTCAGAGGAAAGTTGGAGAATTCAATGAAGTGGACGTACAATATATACATGTAGCAATGCTACATATGCAACTTTTCACATTTTCCTAGTAGGTAAAATGGCCATACATTCTAGTTTGTCAGCATATGGTTGTATTGAAGGAAAGTAAAAAGTGAACCAAGCAAACACTTGAAACCATTCTCCACTATTTTTTTCACTTTTCTCTCTACAAAGCAATACAAGATGGTTTTATGGTCATTACAAAGTCTCCTCCAAAGAAGATACATGTTAGCTAATGCGTCCTGCACAAACATGACAAGACTGAGCCATTGTTCTGACACTGAAACCAGTCACACACACATCTCCTGCTTAAACAAAGTATCCCTTCAGTGGTCACAGTGATTTGCCCGTTAGCTAGTTTGGCCTTGAGTGCATAAATTACCAGGTCAATCTTACCTTCTTCCAACACAGTAAGCTTGAAAAATCGGTAGCTGAATGAGGCCGTACCTCTGACTTATGGATGTAACCTAAAGTCCTGAAGTAATGCTAAAGTATTACTCAGGAAGAGATGCTTGCTGCATTCAGTGTAACTCACTTTGGAGTCAGTTAAATGTCTAAAATGCAGATTCTACATATTGTGTAGCCACAAGGGGAATCACACAGAGCTGCACCTTGAGCAATGTTGGCCAAGTGTTCCCAGCTATATTTACTGTGTCCATGTCAACCGTTGCTCCACAGGGATTGCTTTGATAAGAAAGCTCAGCATGGCTTAATGTGGTTATTTCAGTCATACTGTCAGTGTAAACACCCTCTGCCATCGTTCAAACACACTTGAAGGAAGAGTGAAGGAACCAACCTGCTGTTCAGAAGAAGAACAAAGTCTTTTCTGTGTAATGTGCTGATTCCCGAGGGGAAATTCATTCATCTTTTTAGCCCAGTGGGTAAAGGTAAATAATAGGACATCTAGTAAGTTCAACAGTCTGGTAAGTTCAGAAAATTACATCCCTTTACTGTAATGCAGCCTGTAAAACCAGGAAAAGACAACACATACCATATTACGATATATCCAAAATCTAGGACGACATCTGGTCTCATATTGCGATATCAATACAACTTCGATATATTGCCCAGCCCTACCGAAACTACTGGTGATAGATCTGCAGTATTCACCTCTTGTTATTTATTATATGCACACTTTAGCACCCTGAGCAGCAGAGCTTATTGCTTCTGTGTCACCAGTATAATGATAACATCCGTGCCAGCTCCCACTGGAAGTGGGTCAGCACCAAATGTTTCAGTTGCTTACTAGTATGCTTCAAACAGATCCATATTGATCCCAACTGCACACACTTAATTGGAAAACATGCCACAACTGTGCACTGCATGACTTAGACATGCAACTCTAAACCTAGAACAAACTGTACAAAAGCCGAAACTTGGAAACAAGCACCAGGCTACAATAGTTCAAAGAAAACATGTCAAGGAAGTTTTGACTGACAGAAATATAAACAACGGGCCTGACAGTGAAGTAACGTCACACTTGCTTTGCCTCTTCAGTTTCAGCAACTGTCTGATCTGGCAAATGTGGAAAGACCTGTGAATGAGGTTCCATTGAAAAAAACACAATCACCTTTTTGTTTCATGTGCATGCACACCTATGTATGTGATGCATACACAAGGGCATGCATAACCCCCAAAAAATGAGAAATAAACATACACAGGAGTGTATGCATGCAAGTCACAATCTGCAGACCTGTAGTGGTACATTGTGATACAAATTCTCTAAACTAGACATCACAACACTCACATGCACAATTGCAGCTTGTTCAAACCTGCACTGCTTAATGATCATCTTGTGAATACAGCAATATTCCATCCATCCACCCATGCAATGCACCCATCACCCATCTTTTTACTTAAATATCCAATCTGCTAAACACCTTAATCCTCAAATCAGCAAATGTTTCTCGGTGCAGTTCCTTCACCTTTTAAGATGCTAAGTGCTGCAGAGACAACTGCTATTAAATCCTAGTCCTCAGTCTTGAGTCTGCAGGGAAGATCCATAGTGTAGTAGCATATCGTGGTAGCAGGTCCTGGCTAAAGCCTTTAGCTGCTGGGAGTTTGTGGGCTGTTTGCTATTGCTGCTCAGAGTCCCTGTGTGTAGTCAGCTAAATGAGCTAGCAGGCCAGCTCTGCAGCTCAACACATTAACTTGTACAGTGCACAGCAGCATCACAGAGAGGGAGGGAGAGGGAGGGGGAGAGAGGGAGGGAGGGAGAGAGAGAGAGGCCTTGCACTGACTGCAGAGTGGGCAGATTTAGCATTATGTTCTACTTCTTTAAGCAGCATTAATAGAAAAAGAGAAGAAGGTGCTGAGGTATATTTGAACACAAATAAACAACACTAGAGAACTAAAATGGCCAAATAGGAAGAAATAAACTAGATAGAATATGCAGAAAAAGAAGATAATGCAAGAAGAGCTAAAGTAAGTGACGTAAGAACAAATGTATAGAACAGATAGAGATGAACGATAGTATATACGAATAGGATGATCACATGGATGTGGTAAACGTAGAGCAGACAATCAACTGAATATGTAGAACTAAACAATAGAATATATGAAAGGCAGGTATGTGCATGACACTGAAATATTTGGTAGATAACACCACATAAGCATAGACTAAATAACAGTAAAACAGCCAGAAAAGGTAGAACAGCCTAAAACAGTAAAACCAAAGAACTAGAAATATTTAGAGTAGGTAGTCCCCTGGCGGAATAATACAGTACACAGAGCTGACTGTAGGATGAACAGAACTGGTAGAGCTGGAACTGACATGATAATAGCAGAGAGTGACAACCACAGCACAAACAGAAACACTGGACCATAATAACAGTTTACATCAAAACTGACATTTAGCTCACAAACAAATTATCCCACTATAATCCAGAAGTGTCACTTACATTCTTGAGCTTTCGGCTGCAGTCACTTCCCCTGGGAGAATGAGAAGAGAGATAGTGAGACATTCCAGACATCCGATGTTTCATTAAATATCATTTTTTTTGAGTGGCATTTTCATGCCTTTTATTTGATAGGACAGGTTAGACATTGAAGGGCAGAGAGAGTGGGAATGACATGCAGCAAAGGGCTGCAGGTCAGACCGGGAACCCACAGCCACTATGGCGAGGACTAAACCTCTATATATGGGCCTGCACTCTACCAGGTAAGCTACCCAGGCACCCTTAATCAAATATCTTACATAAAAATAACAGCAGAAAGCTTAAACCAGCTAAACTTTCACAGATCACTGCAAAACAGCAAATGGAGAAAAGCCACGGATGTGGTTTCTTTTTCTGGTTCTAGTTGTGGAGCAGCCGTTTGCAGCGTTTTGCAGGATTTGGTCAGCAGGATAATATAATGGATTTAATAAGTTTCCTCCCTAACAAATCTTTTTTATGAATATTAATTTACATAGTGAACCACCGTATATATACACACACACAACCAATTATCAATGGTAAACACATTGCCATGTATAGGTAAAGTTTGCTTTATATGAAATACTGGTTTCCATGTACAGTATGGAAAATAAATCACCTTTATGGAAAACATCTTGCCTTATATACTTGTATGTAGTATGCAGTACACCTCCCAACAAGGCTGAATCAATCAATTCACTTGTTTGACGGCCGCACAACGTGATGTTGAGCTGTGCACAATGGGTCCTCTGCGACATATGGTAACTAACAACACCCTTCTCTGTGTAGGTTCATAGACACATTTATATGCATCTTTGGAGAAGCATAATTCCAGTTTATGAGGTCCTTACTATATTTCTTGCATTGTAGCTATATCTACTGGGGATCCAAGTAAACACCAAACAAATATTGGAAAACAGAATGGATACAAAAATCTTGTATGGATACAAAAATAGCTTAAAATTAATATCTCATATGGGAAACAGAACAGAACTTTAAAGGGTAACTCCGTTTTTTTCAACCTGGACCCTATTTTCCTACATTTTTGTGTCTAAGTGACTGAAGTGAACAACAATCTTTGACATTGGTCAAGCAAGATCGCTGCACTCAGCAGCGGAGAAACAGCCTACACTGTAAGTTAATAGGGCAATTTTCCAGCTTGTATTTACCTTTACAAAAGTGTTCGTTTTGTCACAATGTGTCTGACCAATTTCAAATATTGTCGATCCATCAGTCACTTAGACACAAAAACATAGGAAAATAGGGTCCAGGTTGAAAAAGAGTGATTGAAATAAACTAAACTATTTTGTAACATGATAGCATACTATTGTTGTCACAACATCTGCAAAAAAAGTCTTATTTATAGAATGAAGAAAAAATAATTCACATGTTACTGTATATTTTGGAATTCTGTATTCTTAGTACATTATGAGACTGTTTTTAACTAGTTACCACAGTCACAAAGCCTAACTCGCTCAACACATAAGTGACACCCAGATTGCAGTTGCATGACCTGAGAAAAGAGGGGTGAAAAAGGAGGAGAAGAGCAAGGTGAAAGAGCTTGAGGGAATGATCTGTCCATCCCTCCTCCTTCTCTCTTTCCATCAGCTGACTAAATAAACAGACAAGTTCCTATTCTCTGCTGTAACCTCGTAGAAGCAAACCTGGACAGATTCCACAAGGTATTAGATCATATTTTAGGATCAACTATAGCTTTTTATGTTCCGTCTAGGGCTGCACGATATGAGGAAAATATGCAATAACGTTGCTGAATATAGCTATAACAATATTACCTGCAGTATTATAAACAGATACTAAAGTATACTCAGTTCAGCTGCTTTCAGTATTCTGATTTATTACAACAATTTGCTTGTTCATTTTAAACCATAAAAAAATTATTAAACAAATTGAACATTGAATTGAATATATAAGACAACACTTAAATATTAAACATTAAATATCTTCGCGTTTATGTCGCAGCCTTTTGCGATATGTATATTGCGACAGATATCGCAATGACTATAAAAAACATTTGGTGACAGTCAAGAGTAGTAGCAACTTAATAATAATGAAATCCTAAAGAGCTTGTGTTTTCTTGTGGATTTCCGTTTTTCTTTACCTTTATTTCTTTATCTCTTCTCCCCTAATTAACTCTGCCAGGCAAACTGTCACTTATCTTGGAAATCGATCTGTTTCACGCAGAGGAACGAACAGGAGATATTTCAGGCCTGAGCTCACAGCGTATCAGAACCTGTCTGTCTTTACGCCTTCCTTGCCCACAGCTGTTTCCAAGATGAGTAAACACCTGTCAAGAGACTCAGGGGGGGAGAAGCACCAAAACGGCTTCCTTTCATGGGTACAAGCTGCAAAAAATAGCATCCTGTAGGACAATGGGAAACATAACAACTGGAAATAGCACAGGGAAGTTTCCCTGTCAGTTTGTGCTGACTGTGTAGATTGTCAATGTATTATTATATATTATTGAAGAAATGTGAATGAGGCACAAACAGGAGTAGATTGACTATTACTGAAAACAGTAGCATCCCTGTTTAAATTGGAGCTAAATGCGTGCAACAGAGTGATGGCTGCACACATGCTCAGTAACAAAAGTGTCATAAACAGAACAGCGTACACAACCATACACACATACTCGACAGTGCTTTCACATAACTCCTTGTTCTTCTCTCTTCCCCTGCGGCACCCACACACACACACACACACACCCACACCCAAAGTTAGAGTTGTGGTTCATTGAGTGAGTGAGTGTTGTATTTGGACAGAGACCAGTTGTGACAGAACAGATATGGTATTGTTGTTTCACTGACACAAGCTCAATAAACTTGCATTGACTTTCAGTTAGTTATGTATGTTGCAGTGAACTGGATTGTCTGATGCACAGAATGACAGACACGGTGACTGACGGAGAGTGACACACACAGAAGCAACCAGTGATACAGACAAGCCATCTATTAACACACAATAAAAGTGTTTCTTTATCAACAACACTTGGCCCATCCACTTAATAAAATAAAAGCCTTCATTCATTATTAAAATATCTTGCTGTGGGCCTCTGCCAACCAGCCAAGTTGCAGTTTACATCCATGTCTCTCCAGACTCATTAAATACAGTATGTATATATGAAATGATGTCTCCCTGGTCACAAAGACGTTTTCTCTTCCAGACTTCTGGGATTTGTGACAGGGTTCGTCTTTCTCTTGTTGTACAACAAAAATTACTTTAATCATCAAACCATCAGACACTGTTGACCATCCTTGAGTCCAAGTGAATGTTTATGACAAATTTGAAGAAATTCCCTACAGGGGGTGCCTGAGATATTGCCCACGGGACAGACGGATAATCAAAATACAAAAGGCCTTCAGCCCCGGCTGGCGCGAGGCATGAAAACCGTCTTTCTGTTTTGTGAGGAATATAGCACAAAACCTCAAACCTTTATTTAACACTGTCAAAGTCCACTTTAGATCATCTACAATCCAATCTTTTAAATGTGTTTGACATACACTTGTTGACAAAGTGTGTGTGAGTGATGTACAGTGAGTGATGATTTATTACATATACTATATGACCTGCTAAGGGATTACAGATTAAAAAGGAAATAGCTTCAAGATAACTCTGGTACATTAAGATCAAATGGTAATTGTACATAGTCCATTTGAAAAAATGAAACAGAAAATAAAAGTCTGGCCTTTAGACCATTTTAAATGAACAACATGTTTCCCTATCAAAGACCTTGGTTTCTTTAAATGTTGGATAGTGTGCTTAGGAACACGATTGAGGACACAGACAGACAGACAAACAGACACACACACAGACACTTACTTGGCAGTGGGGCGTGTCGACGTGTCCTGCAGGTCTCCTGGGTCAAACAGCTGGGAACCTTTCAGTCCCAACTCTTCACAGCCACGCAGAAACACACTGAGGTTGTCCTGCACAGAAAACACACACACACACACACACACACACAGTTTTATCAGGATAAATGCGCAGTTGGCAGAGACAGAACACAACACCTGTTCAAGTCAATTACTGCACAAGGTCTTACTCAAACACATACATGACAAATATACTTTCTTTTTCGGATTTACTTAAATTCATACAGTTTTTGTAGAAAATACACTACTTCAAATATGAACATGACCGAAAAATATAGTACTACATTGCAGCAAAGAAAATAAACTAACGTCTGGCTCATTAAGCACAGTATACACACATGTAAACACACTTCAATACTCAGTACTTCTAGTACGTCTATTGTCATGGACTCATTGACTTCCCTAATATTAACCCTATCCTTAACATGAACCCAATTCTAACCTTAATCTTTAAACCCTCTAACCACCATTTGCAGACCAGACCTATGGACAAAGTCCAAAGATGTCCTCATAATTAATGTTTAAAATTCAAATGGGTCCTCAGAAAGATAGAAGAGAACACTCTCTCTCTCTCTCACACACACACACACACACCTCTTCCAAGGTCTCTGTCAGACTCCACACACAAAAGTTGTCTTAAGATGTACAAGTACTATATACAGTAAGTAGACGAAATTACAAAAGTCTCATTTACTTGTTTAAATGGGATTGATTAATGTATTTTCCCTGCATACAAACATTCAGAGACACACACATGAAAATCAGGATACCTGCTGGACAGAAAGGTGACAGCACCAGGTTGTGTGGACGGCTTTAGTGAGTCTCCTCTCAGATTACTCCAACTTTAATTCTTCACCTTTTGCTTCCATCAAGTGACTTCCTTTTTATCTTCTCTTCTTCACCTGCTTTTTCTCGATCATTCCTTTCTTGTCTTCACTACCTTTCACTCTCTCCTCCATCCTCTCAGTCGTCCTCCCACTCTCCCCCTCTGCTCTCAGATAAAGTCTTTGTTGGATGCAACCTGAGCTGAGCTCTCCTCTCTTGTTCCCAGGTTCTTTCTCTCTTTGTTTCTTTGCCTCTCTATCCTTCAGAGGGCCACAGCCAAAGCCCTTCCCTCTCTCTCTAGTTTTTTCTGCCTCTCTGTCAGGGTGTCACCATTTCCTCTCCACCCTGATTGTCCCAAGCACACTCTCTCTAACTCTCTCACAGAACAAAACACAAATACAATACGCTTACATCTACATACAACTTGCACACGTTTCAACAAAATGCTGTTTTATATATATATATATACACGTCCTTTTGTGTTAAGAAACAGTACTACAAGACATATTTATATTTACACATTAGCTGGTGTAAGTAGATATGCATGGCTGCAAACAAACCCGCTTGGGAACACTTGTTCTCACGATCCTTTTCCATTTGTAGCAAAACACCCCCTTCAAACCCACCCTGCAGCTTCCTGTGTTTTTGGGACAGCGCCATCTCTGCTCGCCTCGTGAGGCAACTCCACACACACACACACACACACACACACACACACACACACACACACACACACACACACACACACACACACACACACACTATTTGACTTCAAAATAAAGGGCTTTCAATCCAGTTGCATCCAAATAATAAGCTGTGTGGACTCTATTTAAGATTATTTTACAGATATTATAAATGCGTTACCATTTGTGGAACAATAAGCTTTGTGTACAAGTAAACAGATCCAGATATGTACCCAAATATCCACACTGGATGAGATTCGGCAGTAAAGTTTAATAACTCAGAGGACTTTCTTTTGTTAGAGATACAGCAATACCTTTTTCACTTTGCTCATGAACCACTTGATATCAATATATTTCCAAATCACACTTGTGCAAACACATGGACACGTTTGAAAAACTGACTGGAAACTCAGTGTGTATAAAAACCTAAAGAGCTGAAAGGGTAAAGTGAAAGACTAAACTTAATTCTATGCAAATACTGTATCAATGTTCAGGTTTAAGACTGTAAATAGCAAATCAATAAGTATTATTAACTTAGTGAATAATAAAATAATTTTTAAATAGCAAAGCCCTTTCAAACAAGGGCTGCAGTCAGAACTGGACAGTAAGAGTGAATATATGAAGCACAGTTCTTCCCTAAAACCATGCATACATGCGTTTAATAACTGTGTTGATAATATTTGGTTATGCCGCCCTCAGTCCTACCTACAACATGTTGTGCATAAAGAGATATCCTTTCCAAGAGACAGGCTGCCAAGAAGCTGTTTCATAAGGAACCACCAAGGAAGATTTCTATGAGTAGTCATCAAAAAGAGAGTGCCTGAAAAGGTGCCGTTGACAACCAAAATCTGAGCTCGCAATTTCAACTCAAACATCTGCAGCTAATAACATTTTTGTCTCATAGTTTATCTCTATTTTACAGCTGGAAATTCATACAGAGTGGAATTGAAATAACAGAAGCTGAAATAAACAAGCCAACATACAATTTAACAGGCTCATTTAGTAGCAACCTGCGAAATGGCAAACAGGATAATTTGGTGTGTGTTTGGAGTGTGTGCGCATGTGTGTGTTGGTCTTAAGAAGGGAGCATAACTTTGTGGTGATTTACAGGTCACTGCCACAGGAAACTGGGGGTCTACCGCAAATAAGTGACTGACAGCCGAATGTGGTTGTAGAAGGATCGGGAAGTCGACACAAAGCAATTGTCCGTACAATGCCAAAACACAGGTCATAATAAATTTGGGCAAATGTTATTTCAAGTGTGAAAATACTCACATTTTGTAGGTAAATTAACAAGTGATAAAATTAAGTAATAAAACAGAGCAAAAGGTGCACAGAAAAATCAAAGTGTGTGTGTGCTGTACCTACATTTGCACGAGTGTGTGTGAGGGTGACAAAAAAGTGCCTCGGTTCCTTTGAACCATCAATGTATTCAATATCTGATAGATGATTAGACCACCAGGGTTTCTCAGGGAAGAGGATCAGTGCTCACGCCCAGATTTTGGACCTTGACGTAATCCAGAGGAAAGTGCCCAGGATGAGATAACAAGCCCCTTGGGTGTTAATAAGATCTGTCTCAGATTTTTTCTTTCTCTCTCTGCCAAGGACAGGCATGCAAACAGGTCAGGGGTCTGGTGGTATGGTCCCCCAGAAGAAAATTTTGTACATTTTAGAAGTTAAACACATCAATCTGGCGCACTTTGACAGCAAAATGAAATGGCAAGATCTATATAGAATCTGTGCTCTTGTAAACAATATTGTGTTCTTGTTAGCTATCAATCCAAAAACAAAATAAAGTCAGTTTCAGGAGGAATACAAAAATAAAAACTTAAAGTAAACAAAGCAAGAGCAAAAACAGTAGCCTGTGTTCTTTTTTTAACAGTAGTAGGTAAAATAATGAATAAGCTCTAGTTTAACATCCAAGCTCTTCTCCCTTTAATTTTACAGTAAAAAAAATAAGAGCTGTAAACTTTACAGCGCATGTCTTCTAGCAAGTCGGTGTGTGTGATGGTGTGCACGTATTGCAGGGTTGGGGTTTCTTTGTTGGTGTTTATTTGGGGTGGCATAAGCACAGTACTAATATTTTCAGTTCATAAAACTTTGGCCGGACACCCCCCACAATATTTTGTCATCGGATCTTCACAAATCAAGTAGGCGACCCATTTTGGTGAAGAGTTGCATAGTGAGAGAGCCGCTGCACTGTGCTGTGCACTTCTTATTAGTTCTTAAAGTAGCTGCGTATTCAGAAGTCAACTTTGATGCATGTGTTATACAATTCAGATTTTATAGATTCCCCAACAAATACTGATGTTAAATATACATAGACAAATACTATTTGGGCCCTATCTTGCACCCGCGCGCGGCGCACAGCCAGACACAAATGTCTTTGCTATTTTAAGACGTTTAAATAGCAAATGTACCTACGCCCGTGGGCATGCTGGTCTTACAAGGAGGTGTGTTCAGGTGAATTCTTGGTATATTGCTATCTTGAGGCAGCAGAAAATGATTGTGCCATTGACCAACAAAAACCTGGTTTTAAGTCAGTAGCGGATTAGTTCATTGTAATTTTAACAGAGCATTAGTAAAATGCGCCTAGGCTGGTGCACAGCCCGCGCAGAAGCACACACACATGCAAAAGTTAAAAATATAAATATTACGGTGCAAATAAGCCATCGTAATAGCAATGCGCCAAGGTACAAATGCTAAATGCACCTGCGCCATGCGCTTAAATCATTCAAATAGGACCCTTTGTGTTAATCTGCATTTTTAAGAATTCTCACTAGAGTTCAACCAGTAGATATTAACTTACTGTAGTTATATCAGTATCTGTGGATTTGTTGTTTAATTTATGTAACAAGAAATTGCTGCACAGAAATGCAAAAGATGTTTGACTCAAAGAGTGTGTTTGTTAACAGAGGGACCTGACTTGTTAATTTCTTAACTGTGAAATGTCTTGCTTTGCAGATGACGTAGTAACTATTACTGAAAATAAATAAATAATTAGGAGATCCTTATCAAAAACGTTTGATTTCTGTGTTTATTTTTAAAATCCAGTATTGGGACAGGGAATAGTGCAGACTTAGGTTGTATCATACTATATTTTTCGAAGTAAAATCCTCTTTATATCTAAAATATGAGCCTTTCTGGTACTAAGAAAAATGGTCTTTAGCATGACTGACAGGGCTTTGAAAAGCTCTCACTGCACCAAGGGTAGTTGAATTATCTCAAGATACTAATGACACATACAATCCCTCAAATTATTATGAAAACTGAAAATCCCCAAAGATGGAATTACAAGGGTTTTACATAACAGTCTGAAAGTGTTTTTTTTGTTGTTTTTTTTTTACTTCTGTGTCATAGTTGCCCTAAAGTTGATGAAACAACACAACTTTAAACATGAATTACTACCATTCAACTTGCAGGGCGATTTCTACTGCATGTCTGTTTACACACCGTAAAACATGAGCATACCAGTCGAGCCAGAGACGGTTGGGAACAGAGCATGCAACAAAAAAACCTGTTCAGACGAACACTGAGCCATACAGGCCAAGTTGCAAAAGCACTGAGGTAGCTGCTCGAATTACAAAACAGACAAACCTCCTCAGAGACTCATTTTCCCATTAGCCCCCCAAACAGGAAGAGGAAGGGGGAGTAGCCTATGTGTTATTACGGTAGTCCAGATAACAGCAGACCACTTGTTTATGTGTTTCTCACCTCTTTAATCAGTCAAGAGGAGGAAAATCCCTGCAAAGCCACAGGAAGAAGCTAAAAGAGAATTATGAAACTTCCAAAGTATAGAGGGTCATATTCTTCCTACTGGAATAAAACCAGCAGGCGTTATTTTTCATTTAACTTTTGTATGCTGTCCCCAAACTTCTAGTGTAAACATGTTGTCTTCAGTGAATGATTCATCCACTTCTTGGGGCCAGTAAGTAATGGTCATGTAATGTTTTTCGTCCTGCAACTGCATTGCCTCTCTTTGGGCCAATAAGGGCAGTTGTTTTCAGTAACTGTTATTTGAGACACCAAAAAAACTTGTGACACAAACTAGCAAACAGTTTAACAATCACACTGTCTTTAAATATCATCCACTACAACAGCAAAATTAGCGCCTCATTCACAATATGGATAAGCTTTCCAAATGTTACCATTTGCTACGGTGACTGTATAATAGAATGCATTTTATTACGTACAAGTGTTGGCGTTACTGTATCCACCTGCTCAATGTCATTATTGAGTGAAATGTAGAACTGAAACTGCTAATGCAAATCAAATTGTCTTATTTGTTTTCAGCAGCTTTGAGCCCTTAAAAAAGCCCTTAAAACGCTAAAAGACATGACTGTTAACCAGTGCAGATAATCTGATCCATTTAGCTACAAATAGAGAAAAATAAGATAAAGAAAAGAACGCAAAAGCTAATAATACAATACATACATTACCAAGATGCCAGGATGGAGTGAGCATAGAAGCTCTTGGGTTAAAAACTCTAACAAGACAATTTATTGTTATTCTAGCAGTCATTGTATGGTGAAAAAGACCTGTAAAGAATGTGGCTGTTTAATTATCTGCCATTTGTAAAAAGCCAGAGAAGGCTCATTGGCAGCCATTAGTCACGCCATGAGATAAGAAAAGCCATATCAGCCCAAATCACACTGGTCTGTTCTGTCATGCTGTGTAATAATAATACCCAGCTCGCTTTACACTTCTATACCATCATCATGTTTTAACCTCCTTTGCCATGACTAGTAAAGTTTCATTTCTTTAATCACACTGATAATGCCACGTTTTCAAAATGAGAGGCGGGATGGGCAACAGATATTTGCTTTAAAAACAAATAAGCTGAAAAGTGTATTTTTAGAGGAGAGTAATCTCACTAAGTGGCCAAGTAACCATTTAGTGATCAGTGCTGGTACACAAACCTATCAAGCCCTCGCAAATATAGTGTTCCAATTTTTTAACACTAAATACAAAGTTTTATTCTTGATCTATACTTCTTGTTCGTTATCCTGGTTCACTTAAGATTATCAACGTTTTTACATGAACTGCCTTCAAGACAGCAGATAGGAATGTAAGTAAGAGCTAAGTTGGGAAGGACAGAGAGATAGAAGTACATTTAGTGTGAGATCCAATGCGATCGACTTTCAGTGTGCCTCTGTTTATGTGCCGGTCCTGGTCTTGAAAGGTCACTTCATCCAGATCAAGGTCTTAGGTTGTCATGAAAGGGCTCCACTGTATTGCACTGTACTCTACTCTGGAATGTATTAGTGTTCAGGTTTACTGAACGTCACAGGGTCTCATTTAAAGCAAGAGGCAAACTTAAGACTCTTAAATAAAACCACTGTCAACATGTGCATTATTCAGTGTAGGTTTTCAGATAGGGAGGAAATGTCTTAGTGCTCAGATGAAAAGATACTTTTTGATGGTTTTAGTAAATTAAACTAATTTAATTTAGTCAAAGAAATACAATTGAAAGAAGGATGTCAATGATATTGGAACATATGCTCCTGCAGATGACTTATATTGTGATCAAGAGTTTTTCTATTTTTTTATTTTATTTTTTACAGAAAGGGAGTCTACAAATGATCTGTGTCACTGTAAAACAGTCTTACTGTACAATAAGTGAGCCGTTAAGGGCTCAGTGTCAGACATGGCTGCTGATGGACACATTGGCTGGGAGGACTGAAACTGAGATCCTTCAGCTACTGGTCTCTGTAATCAAACCCTGATAAAACACCTGGTACTGGAAATGCATGTCACATACAGTAGTTGTCACCGTATATCTGTTTTACCAATTTATTTGTCACATCCTTGGAAATCAGTTAATACAGTGCAGGTTGGATGGATATTTAGCACTAGGACTAAATGATCTGGCAAACTGACATAATTTCCCACTCCAAAATGTATATAACCTTTTAAACATATTTAACCTGAACAGACATACACCAACAATATGGGGGTGTACTTCATATGAGGCACCTGGGGTATGACAAGGTTGGAAACCTTTGGAAAGCTGCACAGGAATTAAAGCAATAACCTTAAGTTGCAAGGCTGCCACACAGTACAGGCAGCCCCTATGCAATGTCATGTTTGAAGTGTCGTACTTTATTCAAGGGTTACAGAAGGTTTTTAACATTAGACAGCACTGAATAGAATTGCCTGGAAAGGGAAACAGATGCTGATTTAAAAAAAAAAAAAGTAGAAAGGGGAGGAAGAGACACAGACACAATAAATGCTATAAGGGTGGAAAAGTAAGAAATAGCATGAGAAAACATATCAAAGATGATCAAAGGTTAGGGTGGAAAAGCGGTCAGATTGAATGACGGTAGAAGACTCACCAGGCCTGCTATGGGTGTCGGAAGTCTGTTGATTTTCTTCACCAGGCCGGGTTTAATAGAGCTCAACAACCTAAAAGAAATGCAAGCCATCAAAAGCTGAATTTTAATAAAGGAAATACATTAAAAAAGTCAGGAGTCAAGCCCTCAGAATTTTATGATCAGTTGTGATGAATATTTCAAATGATGCACCACAAATTAAGTTTAAAACCAGCTCACACAGAGTGAAATAACTGCAGGCAAAAGAGATAAAGAATGGGTGAAATTGTGTGTGTGTGTTTCTTCATAGAAATAAGGGGGAAGTAAATGGGAGAAAGAACCATTTTTGAGGGTCCCACAGTGGCGTCTGGAAGGTTTATAATGACACAGATCCTAAATCAGAGTGGAGAATTGGTTCTTCTCCTTCCACCCACTGGGAGCTGTTAAATAGTTCCAGCACACTTCATATCACAGTGAACCACACATGTGAAAAGGTATGTCGTTCCGCTGTCATTTCTCATTACAAACACAAAAGAAGGATTTTTTTTTTCTTTTAAAAGGAAATGTGTATTCCTGCAACCTCGGTTAGTTACGAACCAGCCACAGTTTCACAGTTCCCCCAATTCCTCTTTGTCTCGGTCTCCAGTTTCATCTTTTGTGTGTCTTTTCATCAGAGGAAGCACTGTAATGAGTATCTCCTGTAAAAAAAACACCCTGCCCTTGTATACTCCTACAGTATAAGATATCAGCAGCCCTGTGATGTTGATGGCATTCCAGCTGGTATTTTGCAATGAACTACTGTAATTGACCTTTTTCCCTCAGCCTGCCTGATCTACTTCAGCTTCAGTTAGAGACTGCTGTACTGTATGTTTCCCAGAATAACTTCCAACAACCCGAAAAGAAGGGTCGGTGCTGCATACAATGTGTAGGTGAGGAGAGTGGGCAATGGCAACACTGAAGCAAATATTTCCACTCCTCAAAAACTGTCCGAAATGATAATAATGCTGCAGTCTGCTTTAATATTGTTTACCCCCCTTCTCAAAAATAAACTGTTTCATCATCTCTTTTAAAATGGATTTCCCCCATATGATATCAGTACACATGTCTTTGTTTACCATTATCTGTAGGAATATGGGACTCATTTGTGACTACCACAGTTCAAATTTCGTTACAGCATTAAAATGAAGTGGGAAGGACTACAAGAGTGCTTTCCTGGATGTTAAAACCGACACAATCAAAACAAACTGAGTCCAAGCGACATAAATACATCATCTTAGTTGTTTGTACAGGGACAAACACATTTCCTAACACCTTGTGCATCAGGAAAAAGAGGAAAAGGATGGAGGGAGTTTTGCTTGTGGAATTAGTGAGATTCAAAACAAGCCTCAAGTTTAGTCTACTTACTCCTCGGCTGCTTGAATATCATTTACACACATTACTTGACTAAACACTTCTGCAGTTTTACGACAAGGGGATGTAAAGCTGAGGATTAAAACACAGTCAAAAACTGACTCATATTTCATTATTTAGAAATCATTTAACATTTTCACATTTGAGAAGCTGGAACCAGAACATGATGGGACTGAGGTTAATTTCTGCGATTGTTCATATCAAAGTAAATTCTAGATGTTCAGTGATATACTCAGTGAAATTCCAAAACCAGTGTGGACACTGTTAAATTGGATGTGATGTCTGTATTCCCAATAAAGATGGTGTAAACATCGGACCTGTTTAACTGAACTTAGCAGCAAGGAATGTAAAAGAAGTGTCTGTGTGTTTTCAGTCTCATTTTAACCCCTAGACTCATTACGAGTGGGCAGATAAGAGGTCACAGTGTTGCACTGGAGTACAATTTAACAGGACTCCAGTCTCTTTGATCACTGGACACTCTGATCACAGTGTTGTAACAAATCAGTGCAACTATGAAAGAGAAACCTGATGTTCTTCCTATTAATACTGAATCAAATGTGGTTATTCTAGGATGACATAACAGTGTTTTTCCCTTTAACGTTTTATAAACTGTCAGGGCATTATAATTACAAAAACAGATGTGGAGGAAGGCAGCACACCAAACTATAAATTAACAAACTATAAATGTAATAATACAAGAATGCAAGAGCAAAATCTGTGAGCACTCACTTGACCTATTTGTGAACATTATGATTCTGATGCTTGCACTCCTACTCTCAAGTTCTTTTTTACTGTTGCACCCATTTTAAATCACCATGATACACAATAACATCTCAGTAGCTCAAAATATGAGTCAAACTAAAAGAACATATATTTCCCAGGTACTCAGACAGTACAGTTACAGTATTAATGCATTAAAAGTAACACATGTAAAAGCTTAGTCAGAGACAGCTAGTAGACAATTTAATTATTAAGGACAGTCAGATAAAAATGTAAAATGTAGTCATAACTTACTCGCATAGCAAAATCCCATTCTCCAAACCTCCTCTGAAGTCCTTGTCACCAAAACATCTTCCTGTAGCAGCCTAGAGAGGGAGAGAGAGAGAGAGAGAGAGAGAGAGAGAGAGAGAAAAGGAGTGAGATAGCAAAATACAACACGGCTTAAGAACATCAAAAAAGCTCCACTTGGAAACCAAGAAATATGTCCAACAACCTTTATAACACTCCTTTTACATCTTTCTTTCACGATAAATCCTGAGAATGGTATGGAGAGGTGCACAAAGAGCTGTCGGCTGTATATCAAGTCCCTCTCTCTAGTTAACAGCTCTAAACACTAACAAGCTTGACATAAGCCACAATCATCCTGACCGAATGGCTCTAATGTGTTGTGACAGGGGATTTATAGGGTAACAGTTCCTCAGACCCTCTGAGGAGGAGAAGCTGCCTGTTTTCATGTATTTACATGACTACAGTACATCATCAGGCATGTGGGACTTTGTTGTACATATATTTGAATGCATAAATGGTTATTTGTTGCAAGACATGAAAGTGCATAAAAACCCTGTTCTTGCTCAAAATATGTATACGTTTGCATTTAAAGTCCCACATGAAAACACACAAACATATAAAGTGCAAATATAAACTGTTGCAGTGCAATAATTGTCCACTCCAGAATATCTGCCGTGTCAGGACTTTTAGCAGCAGGCCTACCGTACTTAAAATCCATTCATTCTCAGAGACACTGGCAGGGATTTGGCCATAAGAAAGGGGGACCCCTTTGGAACACTGATTTGGAAGCCAAAACAATTACAAGATTCGATTTCCTGAGAGTTTATTTTACATTTATTTACACAGCTGTGGAAAAAAAGTGTGTCTGGGACGGCTGTGTGTTTTGTTTCGGTCAGCTTCTTGGCTCGTCTGGGAGCCTGGACCTGTTACAAAAGAAATGGACTGCTGTGTGTCAGTGAGTAGGCTGACAGTAGGCCTCAATTCTGCTGCTGGAGGGGGGGTGGACAGTGCGTTTGGTGCATGAGACTTAGAAAGAGAGGCAGAGAAAAGAAAGGGGCACAGATTTTCCCCATATGCTGACATTTAGCTACTCACTGCCTCCATTACCTACTGCTAACAGGTGTGAGGCCTTTAAGTCAGGAGCACAGTACAAACATAAGGTCCACAAAACCCATATTCTATGATTACAGTAATGGAGCTACAGAGCCCTGGAGGTGACATGGAGGGAATAAATAAACCCATGCACTGGGTACAAACACTTTTGCGTGATCTTGACTTGCAAGATGTTGAGTTTTCTTTGCGAGCTCTTGACTTTGACACCTTGACTTTCAAACTCGAGATCTGGAGTTTAGGGTTTGTCCCCAGTACATGTTGTTGTTTTTTTCCTTTGTTTTTTTCTTCCTCCATGTCAGCTCAGTATGGACGTGCTCTGGAGGAAGACAATATTATTTTTTGAACATCAATGGCCAGAACTAGCCAAGTGGCAAACTTCAATGGCAAAGACAAGACCGCTAAAAGTAAGGCCTACCAGCAGCTCGTACGCTCACCAATTGACATGTTATATTTAGTTTGTTAATCTAAAGAAGAAGAAAATGAATTTAGGAAGAAGTTGTGATTTTACAATGGGCCTTGGACAGAACCAGCTGAGGCGTTTCTCACATTTCCAGTCTTCATGCTAAGCTAAGTACCATACAGAAGGGGTATTAATCTTCTCAAATAGCAAATTAGCAAATTTCCAAAATATCAAACTACTCTTTTAAACATCTATAAACTAGTAGAGCTGGTGCAACCTTAGGAAGTTTAACAGACTGGTTAACACAGTTGACAATAATAATGTTGATGGACTGCATTTTGAGCAAAAACAGTAGGATTCTTGCAAATTATATTCCTCTTCTCGTACCTCTGGTATTTTCCACTGGGCTTCAAGCTATTATGACTTGGCCAGAAAAACCTCTATGGCTCTGCCCACTGAGGTTTAACATAATCAATGAGATTAACTCTTTCTCTAGATCTGCCACTGATAAATATCTGTGAATCAAAAAGTTCAACTTGTACAACTAGATGACAGCAGACATAGATACCACTTCTAGTCAATATCTTTGGTCTTTTCTACATACCAAAATTACATTTTAAGATATTAAGTCACACTATAACATTGTGTAGTCTTGTATGGGACTGAATAACATTCCCAGGTCTTCACTGTAAAAGTAAAGCAATCCCAGAGTTAGTACATTACACAATAGCTTTCTTTGGGTTTGTTCATTAGAGAGTAAGATGTCATGGAATGATCTCAATAAGGATTCAGTGGCCTACATCATTTTATATCTGCAGCTGAGATGACCTTGATTATGGAGCTTCTCAATAATTTGTTCACATGAATGTTGGTAATTGGAAAGACTTTCATAAAAAAAGATGAGACATATAACAATCTGTAGATACTTTTTCCCGGTTTTTTAGGGCAGCACCTAATCCAAATGAATGTAACTTAAAGGCTTTTCTCAAATATAATGATTGTAGTCCTTTTGTAGATGTAGAACTTTTTTTAAGCTTTAAGTTATCTTTTAGCTTTTTGAGTGTTATTTATTATTTGCTCCAGCTTTTAAACATTTTCAACACAGATATGGTGATAACAATGGTCCAAAATGATGTGGAAAAAAAGAAGCAAATCTACCACAAAAGGAATACAAAGTGAGTAAAAAGTGACGCCAAATGACCAAAGAAACTCAGAACAACCCCAAAGTCCTCAAAAATTACCAAAAAGAGACAACACGACTACAAAGAGACAGAAAAACCCACAAAGAGACAAAAACATATGGAAAATGCAATATCAAAATCGCAGGGGGGGCGCAATATCACAGGTAGGGCACCATTTTAGTTGAAGGTAAAATATGGCAAAACAAGTATTGTGGTGTTGCAGAGACTTCCCAGCCTACAAATTGTAAAACATCTTTGTTTTGTACAGATCCTCGCAAAAATTACACTATAAATCAATTTAATTTTTTAGATTTTAATATTTTTCAATGAAAATGAGAATTACACAAAAATCATTCCCTCAAATATCGTGGATCATCACAAGCGCAATATCAGTCAAAATAATCGCAATTAGATCATTAGATTATTTCCTCATATTGTGAAGCCCTACTTAAAGGTTAGGTCAATTGATATTTTGTCCTTTGTGGTGCACATTAACACAAATTACATATGTTACTTTTCTGGCTATGACAAGAAAATGGCAGAGATTCTTTTTTTTCCTCATTTTCTTGCTGCTCAGTTTGGCAATGGCTGCAGAGCTGCTAAGGACCTTGATTCATGTACATCTGTTGCTCCCATAAAGTTAAACATAGAGCTGGAGTGCACATGAAACTCGGACTAGAGGGAACACTTAGTTTGAGACAACACATTTGGGAAACATATAACACAGGGGCTTTACATCTTGGTAGAGAACATTACCTTCCTGAGTAATAAAACACCTCCTGAGTTACAGCAGGAAGCTCCAGCTACAGTAACATTGATATAAAATCTGAGGTGGCATATTCCTTTCACATGCAAGGGAGTTTAGTTTAATGGCTTGTTTTATAGACTACAACATACAATGAAGTGGCCATTAAACATCTACAGAAGACCACCCGGACTATGCCTTTCTATTTTCTTATCATAAAAACAAATGTTCCAATAGTAACATTAGTCTAGGAACAGATGAACATGATGCTGTTAGTTAGCGCTGTAGCCTATATATATATATATATATATATATATATATATATACATATATATAGGGCAGACAGTGTGTTATTAGTAGTACTAAAGAGTAAGGACCACACCAGCACCTATCTAGCCTGCAAAATGATGTGAGAAGTGCAATTTTCCCTGCTGAATGTTTATTTGGCGGCTTGGTCAACAAGCTCAGATGCATGATAGCACGCATGTTCATCTTTGTAAATTAGATTAGAAGGAAAAGCAGGAAAGCTATTGTGGGTTTTTGTGGGTTAAGTCTGTGCCTCTTGTGTGTAGCAGGCTGCTGTTTGGCTTAGTGTGTCCGTCTGCTCTGGCAATGACATGGTAATGTTTCTGCTTTATGCAAGATTTGATTGGCTGCACTGAAGTAAGGTCTTACCCACCTACAGTACATAGACAGACACCAGTACTGTCTTCTGTCAAATGAATGCAAAACTGGGATAGCCATCATGAAGGAGAACACAGAGCAAGTTGAATATGAACGTTCTGTTAGGCTTTAAATTAAATCAGACAAAGGTTAAATGCTGAAAATGTTAGAAACTTCTGGATCTGAACTGTTTTCAAACCACCACAGGGTCATATGAAGGGACTCAATTAAAAAGAGGAATGTGTCGCCTGTGTTATTTTCAGTGGAACGTTGCCCCGCATTGTTTCACAAACAATCAAACAATGCCGGTTGGCTTTGTGCCCTGCTTTTCACTTTCTTCCCTTTGGAAACCTTTCATGTCCAGACCGAAAGTATTCTCTTGAAATCATGTCCAAAGTGGTCATCATTATCACTCTGGTATCCAAAAAGAAAGGATGTCCACAGGGTGTTGATTTATAAATGCATGAATAAACTTCATCAAACTTTGGTTTTGCCAAATCCTGTTTCCCTGAGGGAACAGTAGTTCTTTAATCTATTTTTGTAAACCCAATGGAGTTTTGGCATGAAAACTCCCAGGAAACATTGCTTTCATGTTTTGAGAGATAAAACATCAATGTGAAGACAGTCAGTCAAATCATGCCTGGCAGTTGATCACAACTCCGAGAATTTACTTAAATAATATTGCCAAGAAATATACAGTTGTTAGATCAGGATACAGATGAAAAATTGGAACTGCACATTCACAACAGCTATATCAAGAGCTTTCCGACAAACAAGTCCACCACTGTGTATTACTACTTTTACATCTCCTTGTCTGAACTAGCTTACGGCAATCCCTCTACCCTAGGGGCCATGCAATGAAACTGATCTATTGCATTGCAGCAGTAATCTCAGAGGCCCTGCATTGGACAGCTACCTTTCCGAAATTAACAACCAATAATTCAAGGTCTGAGAAAGGTTAGTTTCCGGGACTTCAGGGGGAAGTAAAACACTAGTTACTTTGAGGCCCTGAGGCCAAGTGCGATCAGCCTGTTAAAGAGTTGACAGCTGCCAGCTCAAGGGCTGGTGACCATAAACTGTGAAAAGTCCTCCCAACCCACACGCTTACGTTCTAGTCATGCCTGCTTTGTAGTTAAAAGCATTCTACTTTACAGGATGTTATCTTAAGTGTGTTGCATAATCCTGACTGATTCCAACACTAGTTCAAGAACACATGTAAACACATCTCCTGGCCTTTAGCCAACAATCTTGTTAATTTAACTTGGCAAGAAAGCTTAATCTTTAAATTGCTTCTGGTTCCGACAGTAGAAAAACAACAGGTCGAAACGCGGTCATTCGCTAATGAAAAAAAATACTGCCGGTGCATGATTTGTGTAGTCTAGTGTCTTATTCAAGCAAGATAACAATAAAAACTCTCATTTTATTCAGTATTGTAGAACCCAAAACTGTTTTACAACAAGACAAAACATCATCACTAAAACAATTTAAATCTCATCCTTGGCTTCAGGAGAAACAGTACTTGATGGAAGAAAATGTCAAAACGACAAACATTCTTAAAATTGGTAACACCTGACTCTTCCCATGACAGGGAGGGGGTGTCGCCTCAACTCCTGGAGCGTCAACAAGTTCAGCCAAAAGTCATGGGGTGTAATCTGCCTACAGTCAATCATCTGGACCTTTTTATAAGCTGCCACCACTCCAGGGATCCCCTATTGTGACTATGGACTGTTTGCTCTGTGCTCAGTGTGTTCTTGGCCTGTTGGTGGCCTGTTGGTGGATGGACAAGTTCATTTGAACTTTCCTACATAAAATACAATAATTAGATTTAGTATTAAGGCAGCAGGTTGGGATGAAGAGTAGGGAGACCTCTAACCTTTCTGTCACATCCATTGCCACGAAAAAAAACATGCTAAGTTGATCTACAGAACCTTATTTGGCAACTGTTTGATTGTTTACCTTGTTTTTAGAGCAAAAATTCCAGTGACGAGCTTTTATGATAATCATTAGTTCTACAACAGATATATTTTCCATCTCGCTTAAAACAATCCCATAATAGGAGTGTTTACCTACTGGGGATCAACAGAAAATCAAGCAGTATCAGGATGAATTATATGCTACAGCATCGGCCACAGTTTCGGTTTCCCACCTCCGATAGAAAGCAGCGTTCAATCGCTTCCTAAAACTTTGTCTCATTCAGTGACCCCAACGGGACTCTGTGTCTGTCAGATAGTCTGAATGACATCTACATATCAGCAGAGCAATAATGTAATGCACTGCAGACTATAGGGCAGGTGGATTTTTCCTGAAGAAATTGTGACTTTATTCTTCTTTACATTAAAACTTTATTTTTCTCAAATATCACAACTCCAAAGCCAGATAACACAGATGGGATGAGTTACATTTTGAATGTGCAGAATGTTTTGAACATGAGCAGAAACAATGCTGAAACACATCTGAAATATTAGGCTACAGTCCAAGGACTCATAAATTAATTAAAATGAATTCATATCATTCACATAAATAAGTACTAGCATATTTACTTCATCAACAAAAGATGAAAAAGTGGAGCAGGGAAGAGCAAATCATGCCTGTGTGTGTTGACTCAGAGATAACATTAAAGTTTATCTACAGGAAAATAAATATATATTTGAAGGGAAATACAGAAAGTCTGATAGCCTAACTGCATTCCATTCCATTATGGTTTTATACTTTGAATTATCACTATTTTTTTCTTTACATAAATAAGGATATTTCTGGCATGAATTGATGCAGAAAAAGGTAGAAATATGTGCAGAAAATTGTACCAGAATGCAGGATATGAAGTGTTTAATGCTAAAAATGTTATGAGTGAGGACTCCCAGAGACCCCACATAATATGTGGCCCCACAAATCTGGAAACAAAACCTTTGTCTTTGAGTTGCGAGTATGTTTGTTCCATCTAACAGACATCTATAAACTGGGCAGCTGAAATACACATACACTGGCCTTTAACAAGCTGGGCAAGCCAATTGCTGTTTTTTGTGATCTACTCTGCATGTGTTACATTCAATCCTCAAGTCCTGAAAACGCCCCCAGTCCCACAGCATGTAACATTAAAAATGAGCTAATATGATAAAAAAACACACATATATCATCAGATATTTGTGCTAATTTATGTTATGTACAAAAATTTGATTAAACATGCTGTTAAAAATGGTCTTTTTCAAAGAGTAGACGGAGGTGCTCAAGACATCTGGGGCCAATGTGGGCCTGGATAACTGAATAGCTTGTGTATCTTTTTCCTTGTTGCCAACTTTCAGCATGCATCATGAGGTTTTCCTGAGTTGGCAGAGGTTTAAGAAGATTTGGGCTAATATTGGATCATGCCTCTAAAGCCTGCATGGCAGATCACCACTAAATCTCCACAATAAGTAACAGATCCAACCATTCACCATATCAGACTGATTTGGAGGCACCGATGCCAGCAGATACAGTTGAGTATGTAGTGTACAAATACAAGTACATTCACACAGTCTAGAGGCAAATGTACTGTAAGATTACTCTGACCAGTGATATTTTATAAACTGAAACAAAACACAGTTGCATTGTCCCTCATTGGGCCACACATACGAAAGCATTCACTCACCCACGGGCAAACATCAGCACAGACATTTGATGTCAGCATGTGTTTCCAGGAGGCTGACTACAAACACCCCACTTTTCCTTTTTGGCGGGAGTTGAGACAGACTGCTCTGAGAAAGCAGCTAAAGCTTTAAATCAACCGAGTCGAGCTGGAGCCGCTGCCCAGGCCAAGGACAATGAACAAGAGATCATTATGACACAGGGATCATCACAGGTAATGCCTGTTAATACTGTATAATTGGTTTGGTACTATACAGTGGAATCAGCACTGGACCACAACAATCAAATCAGAGTCAGACCTTCTAGCTTCTGAGGAGAATATTTACTGATTTGATGACAGCAGACTATTTAGGCTTAATATGTTGTGATTGAGGACTATGTTTCATAGAATAAATGTTTAATGAATGTAAAAAAATAAATTAAAAAAATGCCTAGCATCTTGAGACCAAAGAACAAGAATAATGACCTCTGGCAGAATAAAAAGGATCAAGCATTAATTCAAAAAGCTACAAAACTATCACATGATCTTCCAAAAGAAAGACAAGATGAGAAACAGTATGCGTGGGACAGAATGTTATGGAAAACTTTCTGCTGGATTGCCACAAGTTTAACAAGTACATGTGCCAACCACACGCTGCAGGCAGCAGCAATGAATTATGTTGATTTGTAGTCACGGCGAGCACAATAAAAGGAAAGGAAGACATAAATAAGTGTGCTGTTCAAGACTGGAGAACAATCACTCTGAGCCAGATAAGTTAAACAGAAATTCATGGGACTATAAAATCTAACATTGTTTGTAAAAACAACATTTTAAGTGAACACTACCAGAAAACCAAATTATTTGTCAAATTTTACACTGTGAACCAGGTTAGAGTATACTGTAGTCTCTGTTTTAACATGTTTTGAAGAATGTGAGGTGGGATACAACTCGGCTTCCTATGAAAACTTGCACTACTTCTCATGTATTTGAAACGCAAACAAACACACTTTCTACTGTTGCTTTCTCATTTTAGTCAGAAAAGCAGAAATTTTCTCAGGCACATGGAGGATCCTGTGAGAGTCATCTGGCATGGGAAACCTTACACAACCCCTGATTACTCATGTATTGCTCTACTCAGCGAGACGCACTGGTTTCATCTAATCAGAACCTACATCGTGTTTACTTTAGACTAGTTGTCAGCTCAAACTCACTGGGAGCGGTTTATACTGTAATTAATTGTTATAAAAAAAGGCAGGTAGTTCAGTTTTTTACTATATGGCATTTCAATGACACCAAGTTGGTGATTAAACCCATGACCCTCAGGTAACAGGACAGTTGCACTAACAACTAGACTGTCCTACAGGCTACATAAGAGACATCATGAAAATAGACTAACTTCAAAATGCCACAAGCATCCTTTGACATAAGGCCATGTTTAAAAAAATTCATGGTTAGATAGATTCTAAAATAGAACCTGTAAAATAACAGCACCCCAGGGACTGCTGATCTGTCAGCTGCACCAGCTTGCAGGAAAACATTTCCCCAGAAGAGAGCTGTTTTCGATGTCACACCTTTGTCTCTGGAGACGGGCCCACTGTCTGTTAACTGATGAGCTTGGAATGAGTGTCCGTCTGCTGTTTGTGTTCACACTGTAAATCTGGAGACCACCCTGAAGTTTGGTCCATATGTTGCTGAATTATCTAAGTGTCATCATTCATCATCATCAGACCTTTGTTAAATGGGTGAAAGCATGTCACTATTTTAGTACAAACAGCAAACAAATATATAAAAATTGACTTCATATATATGTTCAAACTAAAACTGAAAATATGGTCACATGATAGATAAAATAATGGTTGTAGACTAAATATTTTATAACACAAACCACTGCAAAGATTAGTACATAGGTGAATCTATGGTTACACTTTAGACAATGTGTTGTCATGATTGTTATGAAGGCTTGTCCCTTGCCACAGTTAATTATTAGAGGTCCAAGCCCGAAGAGGCATGGAAATCGCGTTTTCAAACGCAGTTCACATCTCCAGCGGAGCTGTGGAACCCTATTGTTTTCATTAAGATTTGTATTATTCTGCCCATTTTTTCATTAAAACACACACACAAAAGTAAGGACTTTGGAGTGCACAAAAATGTTCCACATACTTGGCTCACTATTTGAATCACACTTCAAAAAAAGCAATGAATCAAACACTTCTCAAGAGAGAAGAGCGCAATGTGAAGGATCAATACTAACAATGCTTCAATCAGACACGCGTGTTGGGTTTCAAAACACAACTCTGCCTTCTTTGATTCTTTGTTCCTTTGTGTCTCTCTTTTAGGAAGGGAGTGCACCCAAACGAACAAGCTCCTGCTAATTTGCTACTGTCACATGTCATCCAAGTATGTTGTGAATCACCTCTAAATAGTCCTCATGAAGGTGCATTCTTACCCCTTCCAGCATCAATCAAATTTGAAATACATAGTGTTAGTGGATGTCATTGAACGTTAAACCCATGATATCAACTAGAAAACCATGTGAGCAGCACAGTAAAAAAAAAAAAATCATGCTTTTCAGCGCTAGAAACCTTTTTGGCCTTGTGCTATATAACCAGCAAACTACATTCTTAAAAAAGTACAATGAGTGAATTTTAACAAATTATTACCACCTTAAAAGTAACATTTAGATGACTATTACAAATATTGGCTGCCTCTACAGACATTTGCCAGTGCTAAACAGGCAAAATTCTGTTCTTCTGGTGCAAAAGGAATACAAACGTTCAGTGTCTTCTGCCTCACATAATACGATGCCGGTTTGAAGCGATATACTTTGCAACGATGGAGATTTGTCAGACAATAAAGACTGTTTCCATGGTAGCTATCCAGTTAATATATCTGATTGTATAAGTCATAGCGACCTATGTTGCAATTGAATGCCATTGTGTCTGCACTCAACTCAACTACTACTGCTGGAGTCTATTCTCTAGACTCGTGACTTGACATGGACTTGTGGAGAGATGACTTGTACTTAAGGAAATAAAATCGAACTTGAGCATTCATGAAAAAGGGACTCAGCCATTGGATAAAAATTCTGACTAAATATGTTAGGAAGTGTGACATCTTATATAAATATTTCATGTTTCTGCCTCCAAGACAGGCCGGGAAGCAGCTGGGGAGATGTCCCATCCAGGGCTGACGTTCTTTAAACACACTTTACTTCACCAACAGTATTAACAAAAGAGGAAGTCACCATAACCATAATAACATTTAACTAACTTAACATCATCTTTGGGATCCCTCTTTTTCCTCTCAGCCACAGATACGCTTCTCAGTTGGACACTGCTACCACAACACACTCACTGACGTCACTCACTTAACGCTGCATTCTCGCACTTACTTTCACTACTCTAGTCGTGCATGATTTGGGGGCTCCCTACTGCTCGTTCCCATTTGGAAAATGCAGCAAGATGCGCCCCGGATGGATCGTGAAGTTTGCCTACACAGATTTTACATCCAATGCTAGAAAGAGCAATGCTAAATATTGCTATATGCTAAATATAAAAAGTCAGTAACATAAACTCCCTTAGCAATTGTGACCAGTATATCAGTGTTTGTATATCAGCTCTTTAAAAAGATGCCAGAGTGGAGAAATGTAGGCTTGAAATTCAACGAAGACACAAACTTGACCACTCGACTTGGACTCAAACACTGGGGACTTCGACAGTTGGTGACTCGACTACAGCACTGTCAACTACAAAACCATAAGAAAAAAGTTTATTTATTTAATAAATCTGAAGGTAAAAAAACTGCAAGGGAAGCAATGCTAAGAGACAAGATTATTAAAAAAAAGTGATATTTTTCTTTTTCGGGAAGGAACTGTATGAAAATGTTTCAATGGCCATACAGTGGGTACGGAAAGTATTCAGACCCCTTTAAATTTTTCACTCTTTGTTTCATTGCAGCCTTTTTCCAAAAATCAAAAAAAGTTCATTTTATTTCTCAGTAATGTACACTCAGCAACCCATCTTGACAGAAAAAAACAGAAATTTAGAAATTTTTGCATATTTATTAAAAAACAAAAACTGAAATATCACATGGTCATAAGTATTCAGACCCTTTGTTCAGTATTTAGTAGAAGCACCCTTTTGATCTAATACAGCCATGAGTCGTTTTGGGAAAGATGCAACAAGTTTCTCACATCTGGATTTGGGTATCCTCTGCCATTCCTCCTTGCAGATCCTCTCCAGTTCTGTCAGGTTGGATGGTAAACGTTGGTGGACAGTCATTTTCAGGTCTCTCCAGAGATGCTCAATTGGGTTTAAGTCAGGGCTCTGGCTGGGCCATTCAAGAACAGCCACAGAGTTGTTGTGAAGCCACTCCTTCGTTATTTTAGCGGTGTGCTTAGGGTCATTGTCTTGTTGGAAGGTAAACCTTCGGCCCAGTCTGAGGTCCAGAGCACTCTGGAAAAGGTTTTCGTCCAGGATATCCCTGTACTTGGCCGCATTCATCTTTCCCTCGATTGCAACCAGTCGTCCTGTCCCTGCAGCTGAAAAACACCCCCACAGCATGATGCTGCCACCACCATGCTTCACTGTTGAGACTGTATTGGACAGGTGATGAGCAGTGCCTGGTTTTCTCCACACATACCGCTTAGAATTAAGGCCAAAAAGTTCTATCTTGGTCTCATCAGACCAGAGGATTTTATTTATCACCATCTTGGAGTCCTTCAGGTGTTTTTTAGCAAACTCCATGCGGGCTTTCATGTGTCTTGCACTGAGGAGAGGCTTCCTTCGGGCCACTCTGCCATAAAGCCCCGACTGGTGGATTGCTGCAGTGATGGTTGACTTACTACAACTTTCTCCCATCTCCCGACTGCATCTCTGGAGCTTAGCCACAGTGACCATTGGGTTCTTCTTTGCCTCTCTCACCAAGGCTCTTCTCCCCGATAGCTCAGTTTGGCCGGACGGCCAGCTCTAGGAAGGGTTCTGGTCGTCCCAAACGTCTTCCATTTGAGGATTATGGAGGCCACTGTGCTCTTAGGAACCTTAAGTGCAGCAGAAATTTTTTTGTAACCTTGACCAGATCTGTGCCTTGCCACAATTCTGTCTCTGAGCTCTTCAGGCAGTTCCTTTGACCTCATGATTGTCATTTGCTCTGACATGCACTGTGAGCTGTAAGGTCTTATATAGACAGGTGTGTGGCTTTCCTAATCAAGTCCAATCAGTATAATCAAACACAGCTGGACTCCAATGAAGGTGTAGAACCATCTCAAGGATGATCAGAAGAAATAGACAGCACCTGAGTTACATATGAGGGTCACGGCAAAGGGTCTGAATACATATGACCATGTGATATTTCAGTTTTTGTTTTTTAATAAATATGCAAAAATTTCTAAATTTCTGTTTTTTTCTGTCAAGATGGGTTGCTGAGTGTACATTACTGAGAAATAAAATGAACTTTTTTGATTTTTGGGAAAAAGGCTGCAATGAAACAAAGAGTGAAAAATTTAAAGGGGTCTGAATACTTTCCGTACCCACTTGTATATTATGTCATGTATGATGTATGTCAAATGTTCATTTGTAGAACCAAGCAAGGACAAAACGTTTGTTCTGTTGTTTCAGTGGTTTTCTGCTTTCTTTCACATGAAAGATGAAAAGTTGAATGGCCTCGTGCCAATGTTCATATAAACTCATTGTTTAAGGAAGCACCGAACTAAACAAGGAGGTTGAACTTGGAATGACTCGAGAATGATGCATAGCCATTTCATGTCAAGCTGTATATTTCTCGCTTTCAACGCTAAAGCAAGAGCCAGGATTTAAAGGAGGACATATCTCTGCCGGTGGAAATGTGACAGCTTTATAGATGTATGAAAATGTATCACGTAGGACAACAGGAAACAATGACGGAAGCAAAAAGGTAAAGAATCAAGTATAGACTCCTAGATAACAGGGAAGTGAGCAATACATTGCTGACAAGGTACATAGCAGACATGCATCTCCAAACTGTATACTTTTCATTTCATTTCATTTAGAGATCAAATAACCTTGAAAGGAAAGCCTTACTCTCATAACATACTGCAAATGCTAGGTGTAAACATATTTGCTTGGTTGACTAAAAAACTATTTATTAAAAAAGGTCCCATGGCATTGAAATGTCATTTTTTTTTAACATTAATATACGTTCCCCCAGCCTGCCTATGGTCCCCCAGTGAATAGAAAAGGTGATAGGTCTAAACCGACCCTTGGGTATCCTGCTCTGCCTTTGAGAAAATGAAAGCTGAGATGGGCCGAGCTGGAATCTTGCCCCTTATGAGGTCATATGGAGCAAAGTTACATCCCCTTTCTCTGCTTTGGCCCACCCATGAGAGAGAGAGACATCATGGCTTTCAAATGAACAAAGTGGCAGTTGGTCAAGGCCACACCCCCAGCCTCCACCTTGCCCCCCCCTCAATAGCTACAGACTCAGAAATGGCACAGTCTAAGGAAAGCTCATTATGGGACTGGCTCTAGTGGCTGGAATTCTGACCATGGCTGATTTTTGGGAAAGAGACTTCAGATACAGTATTAGGGGACCACTAAGGTCTAAATAAAAGCATCCAAAGAGCACCATATCATGGGACCTTTAACCAGCATTTTCATTAACCAGTGTTTAAGCGTATGGCTCTTGTCACATACTAGAAACATTCATCTCTCCCAAGAAAAACACTGTCACCCTTTTGTAGTGATTAACAGCTCTGACCTGGCTCCTCTGGTCCAGCTTACGTGTTCACAGTCAGATGTATTGTATTGCCAATAAGACCATTATACTGCAAACGTGGTTCTTAATCATTCGGAGGTTGCAAATGCATGGTATTTCTTTTATAAAGTCAGACAAACAATACAGGAGGACTACAAACTAAAAATAGTGTACATCCATAACATGTTACTGGAATTATTACAAAAGATTAAAACTTAACCCACAGCAAAATTAGTTTGCTTTCACATTGTGGCAGTGACAGTGCCACACACTCCCACACTGCAGCCATTCACATGCCAGACAGTGCCATTTCTACTCATGCTAGCCCAGGGCTGTAGATTCAGCTGTGAATAAGACCAGGTTGTACTGCCAGAAGCACCAAAGAAGTGTAGAAAATCCGAGAAAGTTCAAAATAAAAAGTAGTTTCTATTTTTAACAAACACTAGCCTAAGACTATGACCATTTAACTTATACAGTGCCCTTTACATTTAAACCGTACACCTGGCATTAAGGCAGAAGAGACTGCCTGCTTCCAAACTTCTTTTCCTAGGAGCTTAAACAGTCTGAATTCCGAAGCTCAGTTCTCTTCTTTATGTCTCCCCCCCGCCCCAGACTCTTGATAAGCCCCCCTGATTAAACAAGCCACATTTCCTGCGACTAAAATGACCTAGCCCTAAGCTAAATGTTAGTATTCCAGCCAGTCCGTCCCATTTCCAACCTGATTAGATGATGGAACAATGTTTGGGTTGTGGATTAACCCTTCTCCTGGCCCCCATTGGCGCTACTCACTTCCACCCCCATTCCCTCCCACGTCGTTCTTCCCCCATTCTCTTTCAGGCTTGATGTGAGGGGAAAGGAAGGAGTATTTGGCTTGAGGATGGCTTGGCAGTTGTCGGTGATAAAAGAAGGAAGAGGACCTGTGCTAAAAGGGATGAAGGAAACTGTGACTAAGGTCACATGTGAAATAAAGTGCAGGCTGAGAGGCAGGTTGAAGTTGATTACTACATCCTTTTTTGGCTGCAAGGTGATGCTGACAGTTGTGACTTGCCTGCCAAGTCATTCACCATTTTAAAAATCTGCATGTGAGTGTGTGTTAAGTTGGAGAGGGGTTGCAGTCATTTGACTTTATTTCTAAGCCAACAGATATATATCTAGATATACCAATTATTACCTTTGTGTCCCAACCATCCTTACGACAAGCCATTTCTGAGCATTTTTTGCTCCTGTTACAATATTACTTACTGTGGGCTCATTTTTCATTCTATCTGCAAGTCTTGCAATTCAAATTAACAAGCACATCCATGGCCAGAAGCAGATATAGCTCCTAAATGCCTTTTGAGCTGTAAAACATTTATATTGGCATAAAAAAAAAAAATCCTTTAGAGTACACATGTATAATATAGGAACGGTGTTTGCTCTATGTTGATTTTATTGTGGCGCAACGCCATGGCAATAGTTGCACAATAGTAGCGGTTGCCTTTTAAATAATCCTGCTGACATAACACCCCCCCCCCTGTTTTTTCTTTTTCGGGAAAGGACTATATGAAAATGTTTCAATGGCTATATATTATATAATGTATGATCTATGATAAAAGTTCATTTGTAGGACCAAGGGAGGACAAAACGTCTGTTCTGTTATGTTTCAGTGGTTCTCAATGGATTTCAGAACAGCCTTTGACCCTAAATTTCTAGGTTTTGTTCTTGTTCTCTGCTTTCCTTCACATGAAAGATGAAAAGTTGAATGGCCTCTTGCCAATGTTCATATAAACTCATTGTTTAAGGAAGCACCAAACTAAACAAGGAGGTGGACCTTCAAATGACTCAAGAATGATGCATAGCCATTTCATGTCAAGCTGTATATTTTTGCCTTTTGGCAAGGTTGAGGAATTTTTAGGGGTTCCTACTGTCTGGCGTGTGGAGAGGACTGCGAGGTTGTTGTGTTTTTAGCGGTTCCTACTGTAATTCTAAGTGTGTTTGTTAGTTGGGAACATAGCTCTGCGTGAGCACGGGCTTTTCTGACTGTCAATATAGCTAGCATCTAACATTAGCTACTCCGCTGTGCTGTAAAGTAACATCTGGCTATGTGAGACAAGCATCTAGAAACATTGTTGTAGCTGCGGCGGTCTCAGCCTGGCAACCAACATGAACTTCGAGTCTGGGGAGGAGTCTGAGGGGGAGACGACTCTCTCCAGTATTTTGAATTTGTATTGCAGTAACTATTTTAAATATTAGCTGTCAGTATTACATATTGCACCTTTAACAACAAGAACTATTCAGAGGTTATTGGGCCCATCCAGTTTTACTCCACATACAGCTGTGTTGATGTAGTTTGTCAAAACATTCGCTTTCTTCTGAGTTGACTATTAAACTAACAGCTCCACCAAAAACGTCACCGTGGGAGATGGCTTTGAAACGCAAAAACCAAAATCAAGGTAAGAAATAAATAACTAAGTCTAACATAAACAGGATAGCTAGCCAACTGTTATCGATCTCACAAAGTGACTTTGTCCTAAGACAGCGACGTGGAGGGTGAAACGGAAAACTAGAAAAAGGCTTTCAGGTAGTTCTGAAATAGTGTAGAATGTTATAAATTTTACAGTTTCTTGATTAAGCCAACGGTTGATTTTTGGAAAAAAAATTAAGATGGACATGTACAACGCGAGATTTGTATCCAGTTAGTGTGTTTTTTGCTTAACTTTGGAGCTTTTTAACAAACAGACACATTTACCGAAGGTGGGAATTTTGAGAATCTGATGAACAAAATGGTTTTTGGTGTAAAGAAGGTTAACAGCCTAATGTTTAATTTCTGGCAATATACAGTACATTATAGAGATATTCAGATCTGAAGACTGAGAGTGGGTTGTGTGTTTTTTCATGTGTATTAAAAGGTCTGTAAGTGTTAGACTTAGGTGGTGGAGTGACTGCATTATGGGTTGAACTTTATAAGTTTTGATAACTCTGCTCTCTATGCAGTGTAGATCTGACACCTGGCAAACAGCTTCTAAGGAAAAATGTACAATCTGAGCAACAATGTCCCTTTAGAAGACCTGGGAGACCAGTTGTGTGGGACAGGGACACAAAGGGCTTTCATTGTGCCACCCCACACTTGATTGCGTGTGTTAGAGATGTGTGTGAGGGGGAATGAGCCTTCAAACCCTGCTTCTCAGTGCACTCCAGGGTCTACTGAATTTCTCTCAGTGGCACAAATGCCACCTCTTTAATTTTATCTATTACCTTGGGTGTGCAATTACAAATCCCCACTCTACTAACCCAGCTTATCACATACACAATTTAATTTAAGGGAAATTAGACACAAAAAGCGAAAAGGAGAATGAATACACAAAAGAGTACTGCAGAAACTGGGTGAACAAGCAAGGTGTCAGTCAACCAAACACAAAAGGATAAGTAGCTCATGATGGACAACTAATGTCATGCATGGATCATGTGACGTTACGGTTATAAGATGGCTGTTCCCCTGGCCCCTGGGTACGTCTACATAGATCAAAAACACCCAAACTGTGGTGGTTTCCAATTTTACACAATATCCAACCCATGCAGCCCACAGAAATACCTTACCATACCATATATCCCATACCTACCAGGATTGTAGGGACAACCCCCGACAGCTATGCAAAATCAGAAACAAAGAGCCTCCGTGTTGACACCAGCTCCCTGAGCTAAGCTTCCTAAGCAGCGGGGTTTTTGCAGGGGCCTCCACTAGTCTCCAATATCCTGCTTCCTACAGTTTCCATGAGGCTGAGGGCAACATCCAGCTAGCAGCCACACTGGGAGCCATTGTCAGACAGACAGGCAGACGCCCTGGCCTTGACCTGCTGGGATGGACATCTCAACACCAGTGTTGGATCAATCAGGTTTTAAAAAGGAGGTTTTATTTAGTACAAGAGCACATTTAGGGTTTACCTAATAAACATAACAACAACATACACAGAAAAAACTTTAGCATTTCTAAACAAAATATTCAACGTGTTGAAGTGGCATGGGTTTTTAAAGTCTTATTGTCTTATGCCAGTAACATCAGGGTTTATCATGTTATTAGTGGATTTTCATACAGCCTCAGCATTGCAATACATTAAGGGGTGAAAAACAAAACTGAAAATGTGATATATCGTAATTTGTTTTGCGATGATTTTTTAAAATGTATTATTTTCCCTGCAATCAATGTTTAATTGTTGGTACACGTCAGCACACAGTTCCACTGCGTGACAAACCCTATGTAGCGTACCATGTGTATGGATATTTCAACAGAGTGACAGTATAAGTGAAGCAAGAGATACAACACAATGGAACGAATCAGAGAAGCGAAAGAAAAATTGTGTCCTCCTCTTTATTTATATATTTTATACTGTACAACCAGTGAAACATGTCCTGTTCTGTAGACATGGTCGTTATTTATTCATTCATGTTGTACCAGTCCGATAAGACAGTCAGTTGAAATAAACCTTGTGTTGTAAGAAAACTTGTATTATTTGTTATGAATCTATTTTAATGCATTTTCCTGTAACTTTTGTAATTTTACATATTATATTTGTTAATATTACGTAACCCTAGAAGCAAACCTTGGAGTTGAACCGAACACCCACACTGCTTTATTACAGAGTATAGAAATCCCACCAAGGTCAAAGTACAACTTGTTTTACTAGGAGTTTAATTGGACTAGTATCATCATGAGTATTATCATGCAGCCTCTGTCTTTACCCAATTACTGCAGGTACCGGATTAGCATTACTGAACTGCTGCAATTATTTTAAATCACTGGATGTCCCCAGCTAATATTAATCCCATGGCAACTTTAGCTTCAAGCTCATTGAAATTAGTTAAGCGTAAGTGTTGTTTTCTTGGCGACTGAGCAATATCAGATTTGGCACACTGTGCTTGTGAAGTGCACCATGCTCAGAACAGTATCCAGGCAACAGATCTTGAATTTTAGTGAATACAAAAAGGATGATAAGAAGTAGATTTATCTTCTTGCTGTGGTTATGAAAGAGGGAGGCCTGTATACTAGCCAAAACAAACAAAACCCCTTCTAAACTTTAATGTGATAAGATCTTTTCTACGTTGTGTGCACGTTCAGACATGCCTTCCTCTCTTCTCATTACAAAGCTCTGTTCTCAGCAAGGCTGAGCTAATTAGGAGCTTCACGGACAAACTGAGTCAACACTCGAGCACAATGCAGAATAATCTGTGTTTACAGTGGCTTCTGATCTGAAGTGTTGGACCCTCTTTGGCCAGTGGAGTAATCATGTTGAAACACGCACTTGAGATGCAATTCAACTCTGATTCCATTACAACTTGGTTTCCATTACACCTTCAACACATCAACCTACTGGAATTCCCAAATTACAAATGCAGTGGGAACTTATGGTTCAACATTCAGAAATATTTGAGATCAAGTCACATTACAATAAAAATTTCACTGAGAGGAAAGCTGTTAAGCTGCGTGATGTCACACCCCAGTGACTGCAAGGTTTCTGATTGACTGAATGAATCCCTGGACCAGATAGAAAAAAAATGACAAAACCCTGAGCTCCTACCTTTTATTCTATAGTATTATGGGGGAGAAAGATAGTCAAATGGCCAAAATGATCAAGAAATAAACAAATAAAGATGATACATTTTAATTTTGACAATATACAGTATGCATACACATGAATTTAAATAATACTAAATATTTAGTAAGATAGCATACTAGGGCTGCACGATTATGGCCAAAATTATAATCACGATTATTTTGATCAATATTTTGATCACGATTATTTGTTGATTTTAACCAAAACAAATTTTATTGTCACATAGGCTATTTATAACTGCTTTCACATCCAGCAGTTATTTTTACAGAGCGGTAGATGTGCTATGCAAAAAAACTCAGCATTCCATGAAATGACGCTTAAAAAAAAAAGAAAATTGCTCAATCACGCAAATTTGATCATGGGAAGTCAAAATCGTGATCGTGATTAAAATTTGATTAATTGTGCAGCCCTATAGCATACACAATAAGGATAAAACCACTGTACATGGTAGTCTACAGTGCTGCACAGAAACTGTGGGTTATGTCTTGTAATAATCCATGTGACAAATGTGAAATCAAGACCAAAGACCATAGCACTTGGGGATTGTAAACTAAAGCCTAAAAATGTTCAAGAAACAAACATGAAATACTTCTAATAAGCAGATTTTTAGAGGAATGTTCAAGCTCTGAATTCTATTGCAGCATTATGTAAACTATAGCCTACACTCTTTTACATAGTAGCCCTTAAGTCATATTACTCACAATGCCTACACACACACGCCTGTACACTTGCAAATGCTGTAGCAATCTGATATGATGACTGATCAGGTCGAGCCGGATTTGTGTTGGAATTCATCTTAAAAAACAGAACCTATTTGAGTTAGCTTGCAAAGTCGGAATAGTTTCACAACAGCCATTATGCCTAAAATGTGGGAAGGTTGACTGAAGCTTAGGCTTTGCTCACGTTGCATAAGTTTCTTAGTAGCTGTTTGAATAACTGATTATATCACTGAGAACATTACCAGTCTATTACTGAGTGAGTGCACAATAGAGCATGTGAGCGGAGCGCGAGGATTTTGGATGGAGTGCACAGCTGATCTTTAAAATGTTGGAGCGCGCCTTATTTCTTGCTTCAATTTTGCTCCAGAACCACTCACACCATGATTTGAAGCATGCTAGCGCTTTGTTACTGCAGCACAGTACATGCAGATGAACAACGCTATATGCTAGTCTGCCATTCCTCAATGTCCGCCAGTGCCTGTCATCCGGCATGAAGAAAGTGTGGATGCCTTTCATCTGGTAAATACAACGCAGGTTTTTTTTCTCTCTTTTTTTGGGAGCAAGCAGTAAATAATTTAACTGGAGTGGGGTGAAATCTGAGTTTAGCACAGAGTGAAATTGAGCAGAGCAGCTTGGAGCAGGGGAGCAGAGGCAACAAACAGCTCCATGAGCAAGGAGCGGAACTTACAGTTATCAGTCTGTGTTGTCTATTGCATTCTTGGTGTTGTTTTTGTGATCCCTCAACCTGTCTTGTCTATTTCAACTCAAGATTAGTGAATTCCTAGAAAGTCTTTCAACAACCCCCAAAGAGGGGTCATGAACTTCTTGCGGCTGTCCTGGAGAATGGCAAAATGTCTTAATTTATGTATCACAAAGAAAAAAGTGAAGAAGATTACAGTTCCAACATGGGCGATTTTACTAGTTATCTTCTCACAGGTAGTCAGCCCAGTTAAGCTGATTGTGGCAGCATAAATTGTGGAGTGTTGGCACATTTAGCAGTGTTCTGCCACCTGAAGACCAAAAGTAAGCTGGATCTATATGGCAGCCTGCTTTGGCTTGGTAAACTAAATGATGCTTAATTTCCCAAATGGGACCAGTAAAGTTTGATCTTATGACACAAAAAATTAAGTACATTACATCACTATTAGCTTTTTTTTTCTTCTTTTTTTTTTTAGTAGCGATACATTGGATTTTCCTTTACATTTCCAGAAAGCCAACATTATAGGCAACCAATGATAATTTCAATAGGTAAAGGTTGCAGTGGCGAGGTAATAAGTGTAGATAAGCCTCCTGTATCCCTTTACTGATAGTGTCAAAGATGGACTCAGGCCAACCAGGGGAGCTGGCATACTCACCCCAAAAAAAAGGGCAGCTGGCTGGATTAGTCAGGATTAGAGTTTATCCACTGCTACCAGCAATCTGATGGGGATAACAGCACTCTAGAGACCAGTACTATAAACTAAGCCATTCCATTGTAGGTATTTAGTTGACACTCTTAAACTGGTGAGACTTGCAGTAAGTAAACTGCTTGTTTTGATCAAGGACACTGCACCAGACATACTGGACCAGATAAAAAAAAGTATATATATATATATATAGCCACAATAACAAAAGGGGCCCTTTTAGACATTCCACTATGGATCCGGTTCCTACGCAACTGGTAGGAATCGGACCAGATTAGCAAATGCAAATTTTCGGTTCCTCATTTAGGTTCCACATAAAGGTGCTGTAGGTAGGATTGCAAAGATCCAGGACTTAGCCAAAAAAATTTGAACATCGACAACTTCTCAGTCTCTCCCTCCTTTCTGCTAAAGCCCAAAAGTCTCCTAAGCCTCTCCCCCACAAGGCGAGAATGAATGTGTGTGCATGAGCAGTGATTGACACACTAAGACACTGCCCCATTGGCCCTGATTGGTGCATCTGAACGAGGAGCTGTAGATTTTTGCAAGTCGCATTACAGGGTGGTTGCCAGAGGAGCCGGATTATTTATTTATTTATTTTTTTAAATAACCTGCTTCATGTAGTTCTACTCAAACATAGGGTCAGTTTCAGCAAATATGACAGAAAGTTAGTTTTATAAGGCTTACCTACTGCACCTTTGTGTCAACTTAAATAGTTTCCCTCTGTAGCTCCAAAACGGACGTAAAAATATCACACTTTCTCTGTAGTCTACCGTACATGTAGGCTACTTTTAAAATGCCATATTATCCTTCTATTTCTATACTACACTTGCTCTGCTAGTCTATGGTTAGCTAACTATCTTTTAGTGCATTTAAAATGCCTAAAGTATTTCACAGCCAAGGATTCCAACATCGCAAAATGTTCGCAAAAAAACAACAAATGTTTCAAATGATTAGGTGCAAAGGGGAAGTACGTAGAATTTATTCCGTATCGCTGATCTACAGTGTTCTTGCAGAGTTTGTGTCTATTGATGGATGCTTGTATCTCTTTCACTACAGTAAGTGTGTGTATTTTCAGCATGGTTGGGCCCAGTGGAAATCTAAACCCTTCACCTGGCAGTAGCAGTGCCAGGCTGTAATCACTGAGCAACAAACAACTGAGAACTGAAAGTTAGTGTAACTGGTTGCCTTGTGAACAGCCATTGTCATATGGTTACCGAAGTTGACAGACAAGAAGGATTTTAACCATTCACAGATTTTAACTAATGTATTATGGTTCTCTCTCTCACACTGTCAGCCACACATAAAGCTACACATTAAATTGGTTTTATTCAGTGGCTTCGCTTCACTAATGACTCCAAATGTAACAAGACATTAGCATACTAAATGTAGATACCGCATTTGTGGGTAACATTATAACAACCAGACAAATTGCTGTGTCCTTAAGCCTGATTGTATCTGCAGTCAGAAAATGTGGGTTCTGTCTCACTGCTACTACTACTACTACTACTACTACTACTATATTGTGCGTACACACTAACAAGTATCACTTCACTTTAATGCTACACTCCTAATGAAGTAAATCAGAGTAACAGCTCCCTAGAAGGAATTATACACAAAGAATGAGGGATAAAGATAATTTAAAACAAAGAGAAAGTGGATGCCACCAGGTGCAAACAAAAATAATAGAGACTTAACAAAAATAGTTAATCATAGGCCAAATCAGATTGTCTGGGCAGAACAGCTAAACGCCACAAATGAACAAACAACTTTTTAACAATGAGCCATTTAAAGCAAAACAAGAGGCAATGAAGGACAAAAGTTAACTACACTACATGACAGTTGGACAATTGTATTTCTTAAAACCATAACCCACAAGATCCTCCTTTGTAATAACATTTTGAACTCGTTTCATTTTAGTTATCTAGGTAAAGGTTTTAGCACTACACTACCTAGAAAATGATGTGAATCAAACAGTGCAGTCAATATGATGGTGACCATTTCCTCAGATTTAAGGATGTCAGTGAGGTTTGAGTTTTTGGGCAGCAGGTGGAGCTATTTATGGTTTCAGTCAGGTGTTTTTTTTATTACTCATTTGATTATCCAATTCCTCTTCTGTTCACTTGTTATTGCTGCCTCTGGTATCATAAAACATAAAGCTTCTTTGTGCCTTAAGAGATATCCCAGTAAATACTTATAAAATAAATACTGTACGTCACACAAGATATACAAAACAGCAAATTAAAAAGATGCTTTCATAATCTGGTTATAAACATTTTATCACTGCTGTGTTGCATTAGTAACATATAACAATTTAAACATTTTCTCATGCTCAAGCAAATCTAATTTCAGCTCAATGCTAATTAGAGCAGGTACAGTAGTTTATATGAAGTTAACAAGTAATTTCATCTTTCCCTGCTAAAAGTTATAAAAGGCAGAAAAGGAGGCACAGTCAATTTTTGTCCTAACTACCCTTCATTTTACATGTTAATGCAGTGACTGTAGGTGCAACAAACAGGTTTACTACTTCAGTGTTCTCTATGTTGATTGTCTAGTGGCAGCCCGCCACGGCAACATTTCTGCCGCCACGGTATCAGAAATAGGGCAGACGCACAATGTAGTCGCGTTGCCTTTAAAATTATCCTGCCGACATAATGCATGGGGGGGCGCATTATGCCGCTCACATTGCAATTTTACAACAAGTGGAACTATTCAGAGGGGAAACACTGCACTTAATATCTGCTTAAACTATATTCATGGGACGAGGTTCCAACTAGAGCTGGGCGATATGTAGAAAATCAAATATCACAATATGTTTGACCAAATACATCAATGGCGATATTGCAGTGATATTGTTGGGTTGACTATAGGTGCTTTCCCAAAATATTTACACAGTGAGATTTTTGATAAATAATCATCAGTAATGTGGATAAATGACTAAACAGCTGATGCCAATTCTCCACCCCCCCCCCAAAGTATTTTTTTCCTCACCCTTTTATTGATGGACAGCGTTACATTGTGTGAGAGATTATTTGCACCAAGTGAGGATGTTACGTGTGAAATTGAACACTACATTAGGCTATATGCCAATGTTGTTTTCAATAAAAAAGACAAAAAGAAATCAAGGGACATTTAGAATAAATACAAATGTGTGATTAATTGCGAGTTAAATAGGAAATTTATGCGATTAATCGCAATTAAATATTTTAATTGTTTGACAGCACTACTGAATAGTAATACTAAAGAATCAGGAATGGCAGCACAGTGGCAGAAGCAGGCATGTTATCTATCAAAAAGCCAAATGCCCCTTAAACGCTGTACTCCTTTACAGAAAAGTAATAACATTTCTGAATATGGATTTGTGTACATGAACAAAAAAAGATTTTTAAAAACAAATTTATAGCATCAAAGAATTAAATCATGTTGACTGTAGCTAGCTATACAGAAATGATTCTCTGATATGGGAGAAATACACTAGAGACAGCAATGCTGCATCATGCAGACCTGTCCAGACAAATGCCAGTCAGCTGAGGGTCGATTGTGTCTCTTTCCAGAGTGTGGTGACCGCATGCATTGTTGTTCGGGGGGCGACCAGCTGGGGAGCTCCATGAGTATGACTGTATGCTTGTGTGTGTGGGCTCAGGAATGCCGGGCTGAATGTTCATAGAATCATGTGCATAATACAGTGTGTGTGTGTGTGAAACAATGAAAGGCATCCCACTCAGTTCTAAAAGCCTCCATTCATGGCGGACCTGAGTCATCTGGTTCTTTTTGCACTAAAAACCCCAAAAAACTTAGACTTTTATCTCACATGAGGACTAACAATTTCACATTTTGCTTGAAACAACAAAAATATCTATCTATGAAACAAAACAAGTGCTCAGGTCACCTTACTAATTAAAGATGCCTAATATATTGTTTTTCATCATCACAATATCAACAAGCGCAACTGGCGAAAGGTTGCGAGCGACATAGACAGAAAACTGTTTTTTTTTAGTTAATATTAGTATTATTTAATAGTAAATATCAGTTGACAACTGCACATTAAAATGTTAAATTTGTTGAAGAATGTTAGAAATGACTTCCTTTCATTTGTTTTAAATTCAACAAGCAATGTGTTTTATGTTAGCAGAATAATGAAAGCAGCAGAACTGCAGAACTGAGTACACTTTAACATCTGTTTATTTAAAGTAATATCGTTATTGCAATATTGTACAATGTTATTGCATATTTCCCTCATATCGTGCAGCCCTAGTCACACTATTGCTATACCACTGTCAGTCAGCCTGCCATCCAGTGCATGTTTCACTTGCTCCCTTGATAGTCAGAAAGAGTCCAGCTCCCCAGTGCCTCAACTCAGAAAACTAGGAAACCAGCTCAGCCTACATGACCCGATTAGAAACATCCCTCGGACGGTGGAGAAACATCGTTCTCTGTCCTATCCATCAAACAGCCCCATAGGCCAGCTAAGAAAAGCTCCAAATGTTGCAAGACAAGAAGAAGTGTAACACCTCACATGGTATTTTTATGACTCCTTATTATCTTTTTCAACAGAATAAAGTGTCACACCTACACTAGAAATCTACTTTTTGGGCACTAAATAAGATCCAGCAGATGTGGAAAACACGCTATTTACTGAAATATATTAACTGGACAGCCTGGGAAAGAGACATTTTTCTGTATTTAAGTATTTTCCAACTGGTCTAAGAACTTGAACCTGTAACCATTTAGTCAAATTCCCACAAAACCAGCAATAAATCCGATGTTGAATGGGAGGCATGCAAAGTGACCCACATTGCCTGTAAATAAGGGCAATCAATAGAGTGCTGGCAGATTACATGTCAGAGAAGGTATGGCCTGTAATTATGGGCAAGGATTAAAGAAGAAGCTTGTGACTGAAAGTTTGAATGGGTGATGAGAAAATCAGTTTGAGGAAGAGAAGAATTTTGTGCATGTTAAACAATAATGTGGTTGTGATGACTGTACAGACCAGATTTCAGATGTGGTTGCTCTCTTCCTGTATCTACTCAAGAAAAACAGTGTTTAATACTTTAGATTAATTTGATTCATTCATACAAAACGATAAGCAGTTCTACAGAGTTTTCTGTATCTGTTTCAAGGTACAAGGCGGCTGCTGCTTAATGAAAAGGAGAACAAATACTTCAAGTTAAACTTAAAGGGTAACTACAGTTTTTTTAACCTTTAACCTTATTTTCCTATGTTTTTTTTTTTGAGAAAGTGACTGACGCTGTAACCGGCAGCCACAATCGGGCTACGATGTTACCCTATGGGACAAATGTTCAGCGTCAGTTAGCATCCACTAAAAGTGCTGCTGTCAGGCTCCGGTTATTATTAAGTGTCTGACAACATTATAGACAAGCTCCCTACAGAGATATACAAAATCAGAGAGAAGAATACTTTTAGTGTGTATATAGCTAGCACAGTTTTTGTAAATCAACTTATTCTCACTTTTGCATCTGATGCAACAAAAAAGGCTCCCTTCAGTGTGTATGTAGAACGTGCTGGGAGAGCAGCATCTAAACGGGGTTTAGCGAGGAGTATGTAAGGAGGAAATTCCACGTAGGGAGGTTGGCCAGGGTAGTGGATGGGTCAAACACAGGACTTTCACCGAGGAGAGCGGGATTCGTGTCCCTTAACCGTCCCATTGGTGCCGCGTGTCAGGGAAGCCGCTTTCTTCCTTTAACCGGCCGGTTATTCCCGGGTGTCACCGAACCGTAAGCCCATCCACGACCTTTCCTTAAACCCAACCGTCCCATTCCCGCGAGTCATGTGTTGTGTAAATCCCTACACTATGTCTCTATGAGTTGTGATGGTTGGAAAAGTGTAAAGACGACCCAAAACAGCATTTCATAGTTTTATTTAGTTTCTGTTGACTTTGAATAAAGTGTATTTTTTACGATGCTAAAATTACTGTTTATTTACATGGAGTCTGGTAACTTTAGCAAACGCAATTTCACAGATGTTTTTGTGTTTAAAAAAAGATCTTACTTTTTAACAGAAAGGTCGACCTCCTTAGAAATCCTTTCCATAATGTTGTCAGACACTTAGAATATTAATCTGAGCCTGTCAGTGGAAAAAACAAGCACTCTTGTGAAGGCAAATACAAGCTGCACAATTGCCCTATTAACTTACACTGTATGTTGTTTCAACCAATGTCAAAATTTGTTGTTCCCATCAGTCACTTAAACACAACACCATAGGGAAACAGGATTGGAAAAAAACGGTAGCTACCCTTTAAAGAGCTTTCATTTTATGGTTAGTCCAAAGGAATTATTAACTGAAAACAACTCAAGGGTTTTTCGGACATGCTGTGGCGTTCATGACAAATTAGCACAGAAAAATGCAGGAAGACTACATCATAAATTCTGCTTCAAGAGGGCCATGGGTTGGCTTTGTTTTCTTTTAGGAAGAGTATTAATGGCAATGTCTTAATTGAAGCAAGTTAGTGCAGAGACTAACAGGAGGAAAGTTTCTCCGGCTCATTAGCTTTAATTTTACCTCTTGAATGTCGCATCAATTATCTAGGACTATATTTGAGTTTGTTTACATTCAGAGTGAGCCTGACCTCAAGCTTGCCAACACCCGATCCACTGTTGGACGCACCCACAGTAAAATGTGTTTGCACTACCAAAAACATTTCAGGCAAAAAGGCAGATCTAAGTACACACTAGGAAAAGGATAGGAAGTTGTTCATAGTAATGTACATGAAAAATATCCATAATGCAATCATAAACCTATTCTACTGTTACAATGTTGTTTTGGATGAAGGCATTCTCTATATGCATGAAATTGACTTTAAAATACCAACCTCCCAGTCCTCACAGATTGATGCTGTCAACATCCGTCAGTTATGTTTCTCTTCAGAGTGAGCATTAGGTGCATTGGCTAGTGTGGCAAGTTACAACAATTGTTAACAGCTTCTCTGCAGAAATTGGCTGTGCAGCCCTGGCACACAGCCGACTGTACCTCCTTCACTCTGGTGCTTAGTGTGTGTGTGACGCACTGCAGGCTGCATTGCTTTCTCCTCCTTGACACACAGACCTGACAGTTGAACAAGATGAATATATTCACCTTGTCATAGCCAGACTTGCAACATCAGGGACTGACAGACCCGCACAGACATGTACACAAAGAGACAAAGTCAAAGGGACATCCAGACTGAGCAGCTGATATTCTCAGTGCTCTGCTCTTGGTGGCTGTTTTTATGATCCCATTTTTCTATTCATCCAACACTGTTCTATACTGTCTAAGGGTACAGGAGAGCTGTATGCTATCCCAGCATGCATCCTGGACAGGTTGCTAGTCTATTCCAGGGGTGAAATGTGATTATTTAATATTTGACTGGCACTGTTCTGTAGTCTCATATGTAGGCCATGCCAGTTTTTGGTAGGTCTAAAAACTATTTTTAACCCTACAGTACAATATAATTTAAATAAAGGCTCTTGAAAAAGTTTGACAATGAAACACTGAAAGGATACAGTGAGTAAGAATATAAATTTAGTAAGAATACTGCTTTTTGTGATGGTTGTCACCAACCTAACTGGATAAGGGTGCTTTCACTACGCCTAGTTGCCTACTTTATTTGAATATATTTGGTTGTAAAATAAAGTACCTGCAGATTTTACTAGATAAGATAAATTCCTCCCTGCTTCAGGAGCACATTTTAATGCCTTTCGACTTTGGTAGGCATAGCCTTCAAAAAGCCACTTTGCAATTATTGTAAGTGAACAGTAGCCAACAAATCCACTCACTTATTTGAAATCTCCTTGAGATGAAGATCATTACACAAGTCAGCTACGAGCAGCAGCACACACATGAACACTAGAATGGCTGATGATCAGTGATGTTTCCTTCAAGATCAGCTCCAGAAAATGTGATAAGGAAACTGTGGTTTTTATTTATTATTAATATATTATTTATTATTTGTCAAAATGTCAGTGCCAATATGACATTGGATTTCCAGAAAACATGGAATACCTTAAGTGGATTTATGTTGCCTGAGTGACTGCATGAACACAGATGTACAGACATAAATAACTAGTGAAGAGGAAGGGGGGGCTAATCTCCCCATCTAGTTTGTTAATCCACCACATGATCACCTCTGACCCCAAACATGCGTGTGTGTTCATAAAGACCCATCTGGTCCCAGACTGGCAGGCATTTGCTGCATTGCACCTTTTTACTACGTGGGTTGTTTGTTTGTTTGTTTGTATGCCATTCTTCATAAACTGTCCAATACTTGTTCATACATGAAAAGTATCTAACCATGTATTGACTCCAATAGCATCCATAGGATTTAAAAGGCATGTAATTAGTTTCAGTCTAGAATTTTAAAAGATAGTTGTATGAGATGGTTGAAATAATATAAATAGCCTATATGTTTTGCCTGCTTCTCCGAAACATACTGTATATTCCCTGGTTCTTTCATTAATTCCACTGTGTCAACACACCAGCTCTTTCTCCTGCTTGGGAGAGGACAGATAGTTCTGCTGAGATTAAGAAGGTCATAACCACAGCATTAGTGATTAGCATCTTACTTTCAGGGATTTCTCATTTGTACAAGTAGCTGTTTGGCGCTGATTTGTGTACTGGCAAAGCTTCAATAAAATTACAAAAACGGCAGCATCCAATTTTGTATTGCACTTGTATCGGCTAAAGCAGCTGATCAGAATATAGATGATTATGTTGGGACTTGTTCAATCAATAGTGCTTTTGATGCTTTCAATCTGAGCAACATAAACCAATGACATACCAATAAAGCTTATTTAACAAAGATTTGGAGTCTATTGTATTTAGTGCCATAAAAGTAGTGTTTGAGAATATTCAAGAGCATGATCAGCAGCATCTTGTCCTGTTGAAAATTTAAATTAAAAGTAGCCTCACTCTCCCAAGGATCCATATAAGATATACTGTACATTAAACATAAAAGAAACTTCATGTCACCTGAATAAACCGTCAGTCAGTAGCTTGCAACAGTGCAACCCCCCCCAACACATTTTTTACTTACCCTTCCATTTAGTCCAAATTGCTGTAATTTGACGTTACTTAACTATGACTGTAAACACACTAAGAACAGACGTCATAAATGTAGCTAAGAATGCAGAGAAACCAAGGGAAAGACATGGGCAGCTCAAATTAATCATGTCCATGTTTTAACTTAATTCTGACTCTGGAATAATACAGTACACTGTGTACTCTAAGCTCATCATTCAAGCTGCACAGTGAGAAGAAGGGGGTTGTGGTTGACCATGGATTTCCAGTTCATCAGAGCATTAAGGTGAGTGATGAAGGGGACATCCTCAATCTAGCCTAAACCCTTCTCTGACAGATACATCCTTCTAAAATTACATTCTTCCGTGGCTTGTAGTCATAGCAGTGCATCTCATGTACTTTGATAATAACTGACAAGAAAGCTTACCACTTAATACATCAGTCCACCCTGTAGGAAAGAAAGGCAATGCCCCGAAACTGGGAATGACATCATGGATGAATTCAGAGGCACCTACAGATCTTTCTAAGCCCATGGAGATACTGTATCTTTCCAAAAACAGCCTTGGGCCTGCTTTTTTATGTACTGTTGCTGTCATGTCATCCAACAAGGAAAAGTGACCTTACTAGGGCAGATTCAAAAGATTAAAATTGTATAGTGCTGGTATGAAGCTTATTGTCTTACTGAGAGCAATGTGTGGACATTTTGACAAACCTTTTGGCCTGCTTTGCTGAGCCTCAGGCTATCATAGTGCTCAACATCCGTGTGTACATCAATAATATCTGTGCAGGAAAAAGAATTGTGAAGAATCTAATCCCAATTTCAAAAGGAAGCTAGACAATTCATATTATGATGAATGCCAATTAGAATCATAAAGGTCAGCTTTAAAAAGCTGCCTCCACTTCATTATGGGAGTTTTTTAAGCATCGCGATTCAGTTTCATGGATGTCAATTAGTTAAATTCAAAAGTATTCAGATTACTAAAACATCAAACAATTTTATATTGCAAAGGGAACCTTTAACATTGTTAAATGTATAAAAACTAAACAGTTTGCAAAAAGTAGATACACTATGTTGAAATTACATGAACACATGTAGTTTGGAACCATTATAAATGATGTTTAGTAATGTTATTAAACATCCATTTATAATGGTCCCTTTCTCTGACGTCTCTCCACACGGACTCAATTCTCTTTCATTTTGATAAAGGAAAAAAATCATAATGAATGCTAGTTATTTCTCTCACTCTGAAAACAGTGTTCAGCAATAACAGCACCTTCTGACTGTTTTGTTCCACAAAGCTCTCAAAGAAATTCAGCCTACCCAATCACAAAACCTTGATCTAGTGTTATATTGTTGAGACAACGTACAACCACTATTACCATAACCCGTTTTGTAAAGAAACATTAAATGTATATTTCATCTAGGAATCTAGGTATATGGATTTGTGGAGACACTGTTCTTGCGGTTCGGAAGGATCATCATCAGTGTTTCGGTTCTTGGCAACAATTACCCTCTTTTCCCCACTTGCAAACCGTTCATCTTTTCCTGGCTCCATAACTCAAAGTTTCCAAACACCAGGGGCAGTCATCAAGTCGAGTCGCATTTGGCACTTTACACGGAGCCCACGTGCTTCCTTACCTGTTTACATAATTCACTCACGGGGAAGGAAACATGTTGCCACACAGGTGATTTTAATGGAACCAGCACCATCTACAAGCCGAATGCTGGTAAAATATGCAAGTGGCTGTAGATTTGCTTTGCTCACCAGCCACAAAACAATGATTATCCAATTAGTGGCTGGTCAAATTTGAACATTCACTAACTAGCCAGTTGGCAGGTGGACAAAAAAGTTAATGTTGGACCCTGGTCACAGGAACATACTCTTGTGAAGCTGGGTAAGCCCCTGTTGCATAAGTCAGACCAATTAACACATAATTAAAGGCAGCACAAACTAGACAAACTTCAGCTACTGCCATCGGCACACGTCACCTTATTCAATAACACCCGTAACTTAAGTCTCAAGATGAAATACTGTGTGTGTATACTTTAAAATACTGGATAGGGAATTTAAATCCCCAGTCAAGGTGATAGCTTCAATGGACAGACATCTAATAACATGAATCAGTCTGGTGATTTGCCTTTCAGGTATGTCACAATAGAACTTTGTATCATTCACAGCCCCCTAAACATGCCATGACTTGGACAGAAGGAGATGGGGGTTCAAGGCTAGAGAGACAGAGAGACACACACATAGAACTAACAGAGAAGAGACACTAAACTAGTCGAGACAAGTTCTGGAAAATAAAGACATCTTGACAGGATTATTTACATTACAAATGTTTGACGCATAACGCAGCTATATCAAGCAGCAAGAAGAGAACGTCGTCAGGCAACTAAACAGCCAAGTAAACAGCCATTTTCAACATCAAATAAAAAGGAAATCACAATAACAACCATGACATATTGCAAAAAGTGCGCAAAGAACACTAAGCACATTTGTTTTTGTTGTGATCATATTGTGACTCTTTTCTGCACGGACCACAGCACAAGACTTGAAACTTGAATAGACAAAGAAAAGACTTAGTATAAAACACACTGACATATCACTAACTAGCTTAAATAAAAGAAGAGTCCAAGATGGGCTGTCCTTTTTTTGGCAGACACCAGTGCTGACTCTGCTGTCATTAATAAGCCTAATTTTTAAGCAGGTTGAAAATCATGTAAGGCCTTCTAAGCTGTACAAGAAAGCCTCTTTGGCAACACGGTTTAACTGCTAGTCTATAGAGACTTCACTCATTCGTCAGTTTTTATGTATGACTTCAAGAAAAAACAGCACCCAACATGAAACACTTTAGTGAGTTAACGTCTCACACTTGGCTTTGTTAAAACCTAAGAATAAAAGATATCCTACTACACTCCACATACCAAACTGGGTTGTCTTTCTTTGCAAGTGTTTTGGTACATTTGGATTCAGCTTATTCCATTTGTTCCAATGCAAAGTATTCTTGTCCAAGGAGACGAAAGGTAACGTCTCTAAAAATAGAGTCGTGAAGGGTAGTGACACTGAGGGTGATCACGAAAGGTAGCACTTAAATTGACTAATTGGTGTGAAGGTAGTCTCAAGTGGGTTAGGGTTTTTATCTGTCTTAATGTTTTTACTTTTAACTGTTTCTACTTGTGTTTTATCTGTTTAACTGATTTTGTGTAAAGCACTTTGAATTGCCCTGTTGCTGAAATGTGCTATACAAATAAAGCTGCCTTGCCTTGTTAATTTATCCATTGGATGTGTTTCCTCCATAATGGTGTTTAATCATAACAAGTTGAGTGATGAAATAATGCAACTCACAGTTATGCTTTGATATAAATTTACCAACAACCAATAGTCCTCAACCACCATACAGAAGAAAGCCATTTCATTAAAACCACTAAGATGTGTGCTGGGGAAAAGAACCAGTCAGATACTTTCATTGGTTTCCATTCTTGCAAACACCCTGTAGCTATATGTCACAAATCAATCAACCTCATCAAAGGGCCAGTCAGGCTCTGAAGTTCAGAGGAGCCTAAACACCGTCATTAGTGACAGTGTTACTGACGAGATGGTGAGAGGAAGTGTGGGGAAGGAAGTAATGAGTGCAGGTGTGAATGCTTCATCAAGGCGTTGGGTAACAGATAGGGCCATTGGTTGCCATTTGTCTGAGCTGAGCTGCCATGGTGACACATTTGAGAGAATTACTTTGTAAATAAGTGGATGTTATTGAGCGTTACAGTGCCTTAGTTTGTACTCCGATTTCCAAGTTGGGAGGTCAGACCACCTCACAGTACCCTGAGCTCAAAATCCATGGCTTCGCCATGCAACAACAGTAGTAAAATATGTAATAACACACAATTTTTGTCCCACAAAATAAGTTGTACACACAGTCCTGACCAACTTCTATTTGTGGACATGTTATCACGCTGTTTATATCAGTGTTTCGTCTAGGTTATGTTGATGGCGGCCCGCCACGGTAACATTTTTTCTGCCATGGCAGACGCACAACAGGGTTTCTGCTATAGACACCGCGCGGTGCCACTCCTTCAGCTGTTTATGAAAAGTCCTAAAGTTATAAGTACTCTGCAACTCTGCAGAGCCATCTGCTGCTCTAGCTACTGAACTCAAGCCAACTGTCATACGCTCTCTCTCCCCAAGCAACTGGACTGGAAGTCATCACTCGCAAAGTCATGGCAACCAAGACCCTAGATGAGACAAGAAGCGGCCCCTCTTCCTCTCTGCTGCAGGAGATGCTGTGTTCTTCAGACAAGCTGTGTTAACATTTTCCAGGTTAGTGGGGGAGCAACCAACATGAGAAACGTAGCTAGTAATGTTCACTCAGCATTTGTTTTGTTAAACTGTGTAAAATGAGCGGTGACGTTAAATCACCAGTTTCAGGTAACCTCCCTACGGTACTGTCTATTTGCTGGATGGTTTTAAGGTAACAGTCGGTAGCTAATATTAGCAGATGAGCCCGTTGACAGAGACATTATTGTCATTGTTTGGCACAATGTTTCTGACCGTAGTGGTCAGTGACTGAAAGTGTGATGTGAGATGCTAAAAAGAAAACTACACGTCCTTTTCAGGTAACGTTATTTTTGACTTTCAACTTGGTTGACGTCATTCCCTGCTCTGGCTTCCGAGGTAAATGGAACACACTATTACGTGCTTTGTAAATTAAAGATGTGTTTACAAGCATGTTAAAATGGACGCAGATTAGTTCTGAAATGGTGCTAAAATGCTTGTGAGGACAGAGATTGTTTTCTTTTTAAAACCCAGTTTTAATATGAAAACAAAGTAGCCACAACTCTCTTCTCCCTTTCAGTAATAGTAAATTAATCTGTATTTTCATCTAAAAGCCATTTCAATGCAAACCATCAGCATTAAACATAATTACTTCTTTGTGATTGGACTAAATCATTTCCTTTTCCATTGCTAGGAAAATGCATTTTGTGATCTAACTAGCAAAGTATTTAACAGTGAAAACCATCCCAACATGCGCAACCTATTACTTTACGTACATAAATGTATAATACCGGTTTCATAATTCAGGATATATGTCAATTTCACTGTAACAGTGGTGCTACGACAACATAAAGGGTAAAATCCTATGTTGAACTTTGAAAACGTTTCTATGCAACCACGGCGGGACCACCAGAACACTTCGACAAAAAAAACATAAATCTGGTTTTCAACAGGAGTCTTAGGGTTTCTGTGTGGTTAGTGTGCAGCAGAATTTGAATTAGTCTCACCTGCCAAAAAAAACTAAAATCCAACTTACTGAAAATAATATATCATGCCAAATAAACTTGGTGTGAACAGGGCCTAAAACACCACAAGGAAGTGATCAAACATTCCTCTAAAAATATGTCTGTTACCTGATTGTTTTCTTGTATTTTTGTAAACTGGATGGCCATCGTTATAAATAGTATTACCTTAATAATAGTAACCATATAAACAGTTATTATTATTAACAGCTAACCCTAAAATGAAACAAAATGAGAGGGCAAAGAACAGGCAAAGAAAGAAAGTAAATGTTTTTTTTTACAACCAAGGATGTGTAGCTGGTAAAGTCAACAACACAAAGCCCACAAGTCCACTTTGAGGATGCTGACTAGAGTTTTGTTGCACGTATTGCCACTGACCCATTGCTACCCTATAGCCTAAAGTCCTGACACTATACATTATGACACAGAAATTGAATATAAGTCGTCAAAATATTGCCCGTTGGGATGCTGACTGAGATTCTGCGTTCTGTTCATTGAAGATATAGTGACCGGTCTCTGGTTCCCCAAGGTGACTGAAGGACTGTGACCAGTTGTATATGGGTAATGAAATCAGACCCCATGGGGCAAGGGTGATAGAAGAACAGTGCAGGAGTAATCCGTTCACTCATGCCTTTTCAGTTCTCAGCCCCGAACTGCCTCAGAGATTCTAGGTCAGTAGTGGCTTTTTAAAGATCTGATATGAGCCTCAAAGGAATTTAGTGCTAAATAGGTCTGTTATGGCACTTGACATTCTTAAAGAGGATCTGTCATTTTCAATAGAACTTTAAGATGTAATACACGTTGATGAGTTTAAACCCAGTATGGTAATAACTACACCTGCCCCTTCCCTTCAAACCCCTCCATGCCAAAACAGTGATTAATTAACAGAAAGTTGAAACTGTTGAAAGTTGAAAAAATAATAGCTTGCCTTTTGCACATGTAGGCAGTAGTAGCATTATAAAATGCAAACTTTAACTGCACATCAGCTGCAAGCATCAACAACAAGTTAAAGGCCGCTGTAATTTGTTATCCACATTGAAATAACCACCGGTAGTCAAGGCTGATCGTTTGTTTTCTCCTGGAAAAGGGTCACGTGATGGCATGACAAATCAGAGAAGGACACGTCAGGACAGATGAGACCCAATCAGGAAGCAAACGTGGGTGTCTGCATCATTGTTTCCAAAGGTCTTCATTTCTGCTCGTCTAGACTAAAACGCAACACTGGAGTTTTAAAACTAAAACAGGGTCAGCGGATTTCCAGGAGCCTCCATTCTAGGGGCTACAGGGAAATGCTGGAGTAGTGTGGTAACATAGAAAACATTATGCAAAAACGTATAAGTGTGGATGTAGCCTCAATGTGTCAATGATTAGTGAAATGTAAATGAGGGAAGAGTATGAGGGCCCCACAGCACTCTCCTGTACAGAGACCCCACAATCCTTAGCAAAGCACCTGCTAAACTGAATCAATCTCTTCTGCCACAGTGACCTTCAAATTAGATTTTAGATTGTTAAGCCTTTATGTCAACCTGCAAAGCTTTGACTGCATTCCACCAGCATGCAACAGATAATCAGCCACACATCAGTTTTGAAGGCTGACAAGAGGACAGCTCACTGCCGGATGACAAAGTCAAATGCAATGGAGGCAGGCAAGTGTCATGAATGAAATTCTCCCAGAACAAAGCCTTGTTTGTGTGATTATTGTTCACCAGGCTCGCAATGAAGCAAAAATCCATTCCACATGATGCATTCATTGTTTTCAGTCAAACAGGCACCAGGCCCCACAGCAGCCAAAGCTACTGTACAATGGCCCTCTCCAAAAATAAATGAAAGCCTGCTGCCACATTTAGGAGTGTCTAGTACAATTGTGTGCAGTATCCTATTTAGGATATTACAGTATTATAATTAGGCTATATCATTAGAAATTAAGAATGCAACTTCATATTTGAGAGAAATAAAGTAGTTATTAACTCAGTATTGGGTTTCAGACCCAAGTTATTAGAAGAATGTAATATTGCAAAAGACAAATAAATTCAACTTAGGCCTATTCACAAAAATGCATTAATGAGTAACAGGCACACTGTACCCAATACATAAACTTCATAGGAATATTGTTGGGGACATTTTGTCAGTATCTGAGTCAGCTTATTGCAGTTTGAATCACCTTTCAACAGGTGACGAAGCAATAAAATCAAACTGCAGTTTAAATGAGAAAACGCTGCAGATACATGCGGTAATCCAATAACTAAGGCCACAAAAGGAAAACGAAACACCTGCACAAAAAGGGAAGCAAATTGTTTACGATGTAGTAGTCCTTTAGTATTAGGTAATATTTGGACTCTGTGTTTGTGCTCCGTGACTCACCTCTATCCATGTCTGCGCCTCCTGAAACGCGGAGTCTGCGGCTGAGTTGGTCACAGGGTGATGCTGATGAGACTGTCCTATGTCTGCAACCGGACTTGCCATTGGCGAAAAAGATCTGCTGTCCAACTATTATACAGCCTGTAAAAAAGGTGTAAAAGCAGCTCAACGCAAGTTATTCCACCAAGATTACACGTGAATTGTGCGGGTCAACCCGTTCTCCTCCGTCGGTTGTAGGTGTTGCAGCAGCAGCAGCAGCACCCGCGGCGAGGTGAACGAACCAGTTGCTGCTCTCCTGTATCGCTCCTGTTGCAGTCTGGGGAAAGACAAGCAGCCTCAAGTCAGCCAGAGTCACGTACAGGGCTTCCGGTGAAACCGCTCAAAATAAAACCGTCAGTCGCATTAATGGGCATATAATGGCCACGCCAAGACCCGCCCTTCAATAGTATTCACACAGTACTATTGGCCAGGCGTCCGTGTTTACGTGTCCAGGTCCTATCCCCTAACCCTAACATTAACCACTCGCGGTGACATGCCTAACCCCAACCTATCAGCTGCTTCGTAGGGCGTGGCCAAAGCGAGATTAGCACTCAGGATTTTCTTTAACTGTCTATGCTCAGGACGCGCGTGCCATTCAGAATGATAACTTCCATAAATTAAACCTTGAAACTTTAAAGAGTATCATCAAGGGCTCGCAATTGGAGGGGGGTGGACAATGGAAAAGTCCAGGCTTTATGACGTTACAGTCACATTTAGTCTGTTTCTGAAAGTTACTGGTAACGTTAAACAAAACTAAACCTTCCGCCGATTTGAACCCATTTGCAGATTCCACAAGACTCATTTATGAAACTGAAATGGAAATGATTCCAAAGACTGCACAATTTAAAGGGTGTTTCAAGTTGCAGACCTAGTTTGGCGGTAGAAATCTACAAGACAGGTAACCGAAAATTGCGTATATGGTTTCATATGAGAAAGGATAATATGAACTAATTATTAAATAAGAAGTATCGAAAAATCTACCCATTACTAGTAGACAAAATAATACTATTACTACTCTGATAACATTTACTAGAAAATAAGATAAGAAGATAACGCTAAGTGAATGTCAGAGTATCTGAAAGTGCTTATTACAAGAAGGATATATACCATCACCACTCGCTTATGACTTTTTTATGACTAAACGAAACAGCAAGTAACTTTAAAATGTGTAACGTTAAAGAGAAATATGTGTTAACGTAGTTAGCTAACTGTTAGCTAGCTATGTCAGTATTTTCACTGTGTCACTGCCCAATGTAGAGTGCAGATTTGGTCGCGCATGCGTCACTTTGCGAAGAGTGAAACTGTGAGGTGCGCATGCGTCACTTTGCGGCAAGTAGTATATAAGTTGCTAACAAGAGACTTGTGTAACGTCAGTACAGTAAAAATTCTCTTCACAATGGGCAGCGACACGCCCACGAGAACAAATGTCATTGTTTACAATTTGGTGTTAACGTACACGTGTGTCAGTGTTGTTACTGCCCATTGGCATCCATTCCACCAGCCATTTGTTTAGGATTTTATTTTGGTTACAAAGCTGCTTTGCTTCCGGTAGTAATCTAGCTCTTCCTTGCTAACTTGACGCAGTCGGACTGACAGGACTTGCTCATCGCAGTATGATCCGCTTCAATGGCCCAAAATACACAGAGCAGCGCCGCTCCACCACCAGGCAATGAGGGCAGCAACACACTGGGGACCTCACCCCCACTTACACTATATGGGGCAACTGAGAGAGTAGAGATAGTTCACTGATTTAGAGCAAAGGCACCCAAAACAGTCCAGTCATTGATCATATGAGAAAATTAACAAAATAATACAAATTAATTCATATCACTTACAAATTATGCTTTTTGTCATCTGTGGTTTAAAATAATTATTAAAGTCAAAGCTTAAGTAAAACGTTTGGTATACTTAGTTCCCCTTGGTTTCCCTCCGCCAGGCCAATACAAAGATAGTGTATGAGTGACGTGAAAATCTGTAGATACTAAGTTGGAAAAACATTTTTTGTTTTAAACAGCCCTAAACCTCATGTTGCATTAGAACATTCATCTTAATGGTAAATTCAATTCCCCCAGTCAGTTAATTCTTAGTTCTTGTTGTCCGGGCCGTTGTTTAGGCTATTTTAGGAGACATATGGGATCCTTTGATATCTCTCTAGTCTCCCACATGGTCAGTTGTGTTGTCTGGATTGCACAGCCAAGCCAGATGTAGACCTACTGTGGATTTAAATAAACGTTTTGCCCTTGTGGTCCCCTTAAGTCCTTTATAAAGACACACAATTTCAACATTTGTAAGCACTATACAAATCAACATGGAAAGCTATCAGTTTTCTAGGTTTGATGACAACAATCAAGACTTTCCCAGGTCCTGCAGGCACCTAAGTTTGTCCACAAGCTTGGAGATATTCTTACATCTTTGCTGACCTCTTGTGGAATAATGCAGCAGTACTGAAAAGTGGGAGGAGTAGCTTCAGGCAGGTATACTGTGTTGTGTGTTCTGTGTGTGTGTGTGTGTACTCACTCTCCACTCCTCTCTTCTGTTCCTCAGGCTTCTATTTCCTGGATACAAAAATCAGTTCAGTGTGGTTTTCTTTGTGAACTTTGTCCCAAAATGTCTGCGACTGGGAGCAAATCATGTTTTTTTTTTCATTTAGCCGGCTGTTTCCATTATGCAGTTCCCCTTCTTGACTCCCAGGAGTGACAGTCCCATCTGCGTTTGACAGGACGTTCTCCTAACCTGTACAGACAGCAGGGTAGTTTGGTAAGTAATATATTCTGCAATATATCTTATTTTTTCTGTCTGAAGAAATCTGTTCAATGTCCTCATTAAAGTGTTAATTTTCTTTGTTTGAAATGTTTTTATAAGCTGCTAGAATATACAGATCCACATTTTTCTTTTAAACTAAAAGCTATACTCCACATATATATTACTATGTAATATTGTTAGAAACATTGTAATTCAGTTGTATATTAAGTCAGTTTGATTTATTCCAAGATGCAGTAGCCTATAAATCACAGACGTATGTTTCTTAATTGTTGAACAAGTTTGTTAATCAAAATGTTGTGGTGGTGGTTGGACTCCAGGATTGTTAAGTTTTTCTTCTTCTTCCAGGAGCAGAATATTTCAGTGAAAGCTCTTGTAGTATTTTATTGGAAGTAAAATATGAAAGCACTGTTTTTCACAAATTATAGTTGGACATTCCTACATTTAAAAGGTGCAATGATTTAGGAATTGAAAGATGTTTACAATTCAATGCCAACAGAAGTAACATAATGTAACTGCAGGGGGTGCCAGAGGTCAGTATTTATAATATAATAATAAGAGAATACTGTACACAGTAATTTCAGTGTTTCCTGCAGTCATAATGTCGCCAAATCAGCTTTTGCACATCAACATACAGAACATTTCTTTTTTTACTTTAACTTATCTTTTAACCAAAATATAATCAGAAAATATCTCATAATTTAACAGTTGGGCATGGCTGTGTACATAATCTGCTGAAAATAAAGGTGGTATTTCTTTGAAACTCTTGATTTCTTTCTAGCACAAATGAGCTAGATTTAATAACTGGAACATATAAGCCAACATCAGGATTAGAATAGGCCTAACTAAAATCAAAGTGCTACCAAAAAGGTAATTTTTAATAATATATATATATATTATAATATAATATTTCTCAGATCCACAAACTGATTTTAGATTCTTTTTCTGTCACCCACAGGTTTCAACGGTTCTTCTCGTCTCCTCCAAAGCTTTTAAAATGTGGCTCGTGGTCCTTTCTGTCCCGCTGCTTCCTGCCTTCGTCATGGTATCCAGTCGGTATTGTGTCAATGTTGCCGCGCTGTGCCACCGAGCTCTGGCCTGGGTGCTGAGGCTGGTGCGGGGGGGAGTGTGTGTAAGGAGCACCCATGCCTTCGTGTTTTCCAAATGCACCCATGGCAAAGTTGACAGCGTCCTGGAGACCTTTGACCTTTATGCCGATACACACCCCTCCCTCTGCATCAGCCCACAGATTGGTCAGTACACATTAGAATCACTTTATTTACCAAGTGCATTAGTTACAGTTACAAGACAGCCTTTATGATATCAGTGCGGAAGGTTTCTGTTAAAATCTCCCAGATCATTACTTTAAAACTCTTTGTAACTCTTGAAATGAACGGTACACTGGGAATTTAGTATTTCACCCGACTGTGTCACATAATATTGTTTCTATCATCTTACATCCAACAGCATCTCTATCAGCCTTAAGTTCCTTACCTTAGGTTAATAATACACCACTTTGTTTTACTGTTACTGTATTCTGCCCACAGGTAATTCAATCCAAAAAACATTGACTTTGGATGCGTCTTGTTTGAAAATTCATGTCCACAGTGTAACAAACTGTGCTCTATGTACAAATAAAACAATCAGTGTTCAGGTCAATAATTAGTAACAGATATGAGAAGGATATGTCAAGTCATCATCAAGCCGCTGAAGGAATCATCACCACCTCTGTTCCTGTCATCTCTCCTAGGTGAAGCATTGGATAAAGTGGTGAGGCGTGTCTGTCCCTCGCGGGTGTTGGAGCTGGGGATGCACTGTGGCTACAGTTCTGTCCGCCTGCTGCGTCTGCTGCCGTCTGCTGGCAGACTGATCACAGTGGAGCTGGACCCACTCACAGCGGAGCTAGGGGAGGAAATCATACTGGTGGCTGGCTTCAAACACTCCCAGGTATGATGAGTGTTTTACTTTACTGCACTCAAATGAAAGACAATGTAGATAACTTACCACTTTTAACAAGAAAGCAAAAAATAGAACTGAGGGATTCTGTTCTCTTTGTTGTGCTCTTCGGATTCTTTGCAGTTCCAGGTGTTGACATCTAGCTCAGCTGAGGCCATCTTAACTTTGCGTTCAGTTCTTGAGCTTAATCAAGAAGCTAGTGAAGGGCTCAATCTGGTACTGATGGACCATGACCCCCAGCAGTACCTTCCAGACCTGCTGGCTCTGGAGAGAGAGGAGCTCCTCTGCCCCTCTGGCTGCTCCATCCTTCTGATCTACAGGAACCAAAGAGCCGGAGATCTCAGAGAGATCCTGAGTTACATACATGCGAGGGCCGACTGCTACTGCATCAAGTCAAAGCTTCAATTTATGACGGAGATTTTCTACCAAAGGTAAAGCATGAGGGTAGATAGGGTTAGCACAATGTAAAGATGTGGCTATGTGCTTCCAGGTTGTGTGAACTATATCAATAGTGTTAAATACTTATTATTATTATTGTTATTATTATTATTATTATTAGAGGATAACATTTTTTATTATTTTATACAATTTCTCAAACTGTACTTCCACTACTTACTCGAATAAACAAAAATACAATTGTATTAAGTTAGATGTATTTCAATATTGTATGTAAAACAGTTTCCATGCTATAAATGACTTAATCATTTTAAATATCTAATGGTATTACTAGAAATAACCAACCAAACCAGTTAAACATAACGATTACAATAACACACAGGTAGAAGAGATGTGAAATACTACTTCTGTAATGTTAAAATCACAAAGCTGCTTGCACAATTACTTCTCACAACCAAAGGAACAAAGAAATGAGTAGATGTCGAGCACAGGTCAACCACTTGATGGCACTCTCTGCTTTTTAAAAGAATAGGAGCTCAGGCATTGAACTGGGTTTGACAAAGAAAGCCTTTAAAGGGAGATGCCACCCATTTAAAGAATGGCGCGTTATTCCTGCACAACACCTCAATAAATACTTGTAAACTTCCTTTTTTGTTGCAAACAGGCCATTTAACCTTTGAATTAGTGATGTACTGTAAATACACCTTATGTTTCCTGATTTATTCATGATGAAAGATGATGATCCATAGCAACAGACTTGTTGTGATGCCCACTTTCTCTTGTGCATGTTGTGATATTTACTTCTAGACCCCAGTGTTAATGGTTACAATTAAAAATAAAGCATTATTGGGGAAATTGATCCCACTCGTTTTCCCCTCCTCTTTTTACAAACATCAGCGTTTCTGCACAACATGACCATGTCATTAAATGTTTCATAATGTATTGCATTTTAAATGAGGAGAATCACTGTTGTCCTGTGGATAGAGCTTAGGCAGTTTTCCCAATTTGCCTCTAATGGCACTGCTGAGCCTTTCATAGCAGCTGGAAAGCCATTACATGGTTTAGAGACAATTTAGTGCAGCATTTAAATAAATAAAATTGGTGCAAAAGCAGAATTTAATTAAATGCACTATTTTCAGGAGCCTAGGGGTGGGTCTAAAATCAAGGTCATTATTGTCACAACGCGATGAATGTTAAATTGTACAAATTTAGAGAGCATTCTGTAGTTCATTAGAGACGGGTAGAAAAAGAGAGTCAGGTGAAATGCTGTACATTCTCAGCTACTATAAATACATTACATTGTCAGGGATGAAAGCTTTGTAAATCCATCTAGTTTCAGTGTTCATCATGGTGAATGTCTCCACAGAGCACAACGGGTAATGGAGCTGAAAAATGTTGACGAGCTGCATGAATACTTCATAATCTCATACATGGATCATTATTTGCATAGCAGGGGAAGTGGTGATTGCATTTGCTGAACATAGAACGTAACAGGAAAGGCAAAAGGGTCATGTATGCTCCCCAATTGGTAATTCTTTTATTGAGAACTGCAGAAGCATAAACAACCAACTGATTAGTATACGAAGTTAGTCTCATAATCAGTATCAAAATACAACAACTTTAATTCCAAATTAAGACGTGTACCATTTGGAAAATAAAAGTGACGCCCACTCCGAGGAAGTGATTTCCTGCATGAAAGTCAAAGTACTGAAAAATTATTATCGCTAATTAGCAATCTGGAACTTTTCACTAAGAAAATAATCACATTGAGGGTGGGTGTAATCATCTGTGAGGAGTTCATCCACTTAGTGCAATTTGTGTTTTGGAATGAAAGAACTCAAGTCAAAGATTCATATTTTGAGTCAGTAAATATTTACTGCAAGTTTCTGAATCTACTATGAATTTATATCTATATTGAATAAAGACACAACTTATTTCTGAACCCTAATTTAGATGTTACACAAGTGGAAAGAAAAGCTGGATTATTTGTTGGTTGCATGTATTTTGTATTTCTGTTAGCCTGTCATGCTGTTTATGTAAATTACATAGTTGGCTGCATTTGGTTTTTGACAAACTGTAATTCACTTACACTCTCAGGCATTTTAGAGACACTAGCAGAATTTCAATAATTTTAGCTGCACTCAGCATGTCCCAAAATGGTCAGTGTGTATGTAATTACATAAAGAAGACCAACTGTAATGATTGCTCATTAGCTTACACCACCATCCCAGCCCAGAGAGTCTCCCGTCTTCCTACAACACAACTATTAAAGCCAAGTTGTGGTCAATTTCTCAGCTGTCAGAGGTGATTTACATTTGCCCTCCTTTCAGAGTACCAGTGTACACAACGATGTACAATCAATGTAAACACAATGCTCTATGACCACTCCAACCTTTGCCTCTTCCTCCAATTTCCCCAACAATTCCTTCTTTGATGGGTTCAATTTCTGAGATCCTCCTTTATCAAGCTTTGAACTGCTCTCTGTACTACGGATGCTGGAGAGCTGATGTAAACACAGCTTTCAATTATAAATCTAACTCTAAAAGAGCCATGCTCCGCTGCCCTCGGGCCCTCTGCACAAAGGTCCAGCCTTCATACCCAAACACCCCACTTTGCACTGCTGGGAACTTATGGCCAGCTATTCACCAGGATACATTTACAACTAAGACAGAAACCTCTTCAGTGGCTATGATCCTCAAAGTTATGCGGAGAATGTTATGCTCATCTTGTGTATTTGTTAGCTGTTATACCATCTATGATTCTATTGAGGTTTGACCTATATCTTATCTATTTATTCTTTTGTCTTAGTTTTTTGTTCAGCATTGTTAGAGGTACCTGAGGCCTAAGAATGATTACTTCTGTTGTTTTTATTTTGCACAGGACCAATAAAGAACCTTGAATCTTGCTGGATTTTTGTAATAGTATTGTACTGCTGAATCAATACCCTGTAACTGTAACTTCCACAACTTTCTGGTTTGATGACAGAGGGAACAAGATAAGAGGATAGACCAGATAAGAAGCAAGATACATTAAATAAGAATGTAAACAGTAAAAAAGAAGTAAACAGCAAAAAAACTAAATATAATAATACATAGACTGAACGACATAATACATGGTTTGTTATTTTAGACCTCAAACTCCAATAAATAACGTCGGCTGAGTGATATTGTTTGTCAGTTACTTTAAAAATGTACAAAAATGAATAGTTTCTTGATCTGCCACCGCTATGCTTATTAATCACGTCATTGAATTGGTTATGCTTGTTGATTGGGGTTAGGAAAAGACCATGGTTAGGGTTTTAGAAATACTTCACTTAAGTTGAGTCTTCCTCATGAAAAATAAAGAAACTGGGAAAACGACTTAGTTAAACCTGCATTAACATATGTTTTGGCAATTTGTGGGCAGAAGAAACCAGCAGGAAATACAACATTGACGTATTATTTTAGGCAAACAGATGCCTGTTTCCAGGAGATTAGGAGCAACATTATCATTGATTTGAAGTCAAATAAAGCAAAATGAAGCAAAGCAAATGGAAGTTCAATATTCAATCTACTTTTAGCACTATATGGTCTCCACCAGTGCCAAATGTATGTCTCTTTAGCTAGTCTCTCTCTGTCTTTCTGCCACTTGGTGCTGAGCAGGTATATGGTGGTCACTGTTGACGTTTGTCAAAGCTTCTTTCACTGAAAACAGCTACCTGCTGTGCCTGAAAATGATGTGGATGAGAGCAGTGAGAGAGAGGCAAAACAGGGAAGTTGTGGGCTGGAAAAAAACAAAACAATTGGTTCAACGACACTGAAACGCTTCATTTGGCTGAGTGGAGCTGTCAGGTTATTTTAAACATAGGTAATTTAAGCATTTGAGAAACCAACTTTGACCCCCTGTCAATTTGAGAGGACAGTCTCCAAGTGTATCCCCCTTCATAAGTCACCCAGAGTTTACAGGACGAATAACCTGAAGCTGTTTTATCCCGTCAGAGGTGAAAAAGTGTGAATTTTTTTTGTGACATTTAAAAACAAATCTTCAACCACAAACATTGTATATTGTGATCAGTGAAAACAAAGGCTCTGTAAGGAGCTCCTCTGTGTCACAACATGTTAGTCTTAACTGAGGTGAATTTTCTCAATCTACAATTATTTTTTTTGTGAATTGGCCTACGCCTGCATCACAACAATCTCCTATCTGTTGTGAAAATGTGTTGGTTAACTATTTGGTTTTTACATTTGTGTGTCTAATAGCAGCGTAAGCAACATGTTTACAACAAAGTCATTTTAAATTCACGTCATGTTTCTTCTCAGGCAGTGAAGGAACAAAGCCTTCCCCTCTGCGTCTGGTTCAACAACTAGAGTGGGCAGAGTCAGTGGAGAAAGGAGACACTTGATGGCCTCTCCAGAGACCAAGAGACTTCTATATTTGGTACATTGTAATAGCCACACACACACACACACACACACACACACACACACACAGTTCATAATGTTCACTCCAGGGTTGGGTAACGATATCACTTGGTTTCTATGATGTCATCTTTTCAGGGGTCAGGACACAGCCTTATTTTTAGACTGTCTGCTGTTTACCTTTGATATGTTACAGTTGTTTATAATAGAGCTAGCTGTGTATGTACATATATTGGCTTCCATGACTTTATAAATTAAACTACACTTATAATTTCACTTGGTATAGGCTACTTGCTTCCTTATGTACTGCCCCTATCACCTGTTTTCATTCACACTTTATCCATGTTTCAATTATGAATGGGCTCTGGTTAACTGATAATATGCTACTGGGAAGATATTATTTGCAGTATAATTAAAGATTAAAATGTATCGATTAAATAGCTTAACAATGTTTTCTGAACAGTAATGCTGTGAGAGATGCATCCTGTCTGAGATTTATGATTTTTACATTTGACATTTATTTAAACAGTTGATAAAGGAAGGTCAATGAAGCCATGATCACATGTAGGAGGTCTGTTGCTTTACTTCATATATTTCTGATGAGTGTCAGCTACTGAAGAATGAAAACACTCAACTTCTCTCGTTTAATCTGTGGTGGGATCTGACAATGTGAAGTGATTCTACCACCCGCCTCTGACCCAGACCACAACCTACAACACACACACACACACACACACACACACACCCACCCACCCTGTGGAGAGCGAGAAGAGAAAATAGACCTCCCACCGTGTGGTTTCTTAAGAGGGTTGAAGCCTCTCAGAATGTACTTTCTCCACTACAGGTTGAAGTGACCTCCTACGCATGAGATTTTCATTTCTGGGGAAAAGAAAAACATGTCCGCAGTCCATGTCTCATACTTCAGATATTAAGAGCACTTACATGGGGCTGAGGGAAAATTGGACAAGCACGACAACTGTCCTCAGACGTTTTCACTGTGACATGAAATGGAGACAACGTGGCTTCATTATACATCTTGTAGAGCGGTTCAGAGCCTATTCAACTTGTTTTATTGTTACATTTTGCACTCTGAAACTGCATTGTAGGTAAATGCTTAAATGTATAGGCCAATATATTTTAATTATTCATTAATTAACATTAAGATTTTGATTTATTTCAGAAACTGTTTCTATTCTATTTCATTCTTCTTCCCAATCTAGCATAGCATTCACTTTAAATGTACACTACAACAGCTACTTGCTCACTTGCCAAATACAGGGACATTCCTAACTGTGTTCAGACAGATGCAAAGTGAAGGTGGAGTGTTTGCATACTAAATAAATGGACTTATATTGCACTAAGGGAAATGTCGTTTGGTGTCATTCTTTATATTGTGATGCCTTTTCAAATTCTAAAAAGTAGCCGACACTAGTTGTTGGAAAGAACAGTTATTACGATATTGTGACAATAAAGAGGGAAAAAAAGGGATTCTGTTCAGCCACTGGGCCCATATACAGTAGGACAGAGGACGACAGAGACATAGGACAGAAAGAGAGGGTCGATAAGGGAATTGGAGAGGGAATACTCTTGGTGAAGAATGCAATTGCTTCAATAAACGTACATCGACAGGACATCTTAATACCATTGACCTTTTATGTATTAGTCAAGCATTTGCTTGGCCCACAAGATCTGAAAAATAGATAGTGTTTCCATACTGTGTGTGTGTGTCTGTGAATGTAGCCAAATGTTCATTCTCTTGTTCAGTATAGATTGGACTTGACGGTTTTATTAATGGATCAATTGTGTTTCTGCATGATCAACCTTTCAAAGCCCACTAAGAGTGTATCGATTTCAGCACAAAATACACACAAAAAGGTTGGTTGGAGGGATGTGAATTTATTGATCTATAAGTTGCCAGGGAAATAGGAAATGAATAGCCACAAAAAAACTCTCAAAGATGAGCAGAGGAGTGGAATATTTGATTAAAGTGCACAGTGCATATTCTCTGACACGTATCTTTATCCCTAATTTAACACAGGAAGTTGATCTGTGAAATCAAAGGTGCTACATGTAATTTAATTAATTGCATTCATTTTGAGACCCCTGTGTAATTGGTGTTGACAGTTAGCAAATACAATCACATGTAAAATCAGTCCTTTGTCTTCTGATTTACAACTAGAAGCGGTACCCTTGAATTGTATGGGAGAAAAACAAAAAAACAAAACTAGTTTTGCAATGTGACTCCAATCATATTCTCCCTACCGTGTGCTGTCTCCATATTTATCATTCAGTATGAGCTAGTTTCTGGCTACCAAGACTAAACAAGAATATTGATCTTTAGCCTGTCTTTAGCAGCTTTGTGGGATACTGTGCTTTAAACTAAATGCTTGTGTCAGCATGCTCAAATGCTTACAGTTTAGCAGGTACAATTTGGTTTAGCATTTTAACATGCACACATTAGCAAATGAACGCTAAACACTAAGTAAAGGCTGATGTGAATGTTATTAGTTTTGGTGGTATTTGATCAAAAACAAAAGTATTAGACAAATTAGTTAGTAGTTAGTAGTCACACTTGACCTACTGATGGTGCTAAAGAAAAGGTTATAGTAAGGGATCACTAAAGTTATTACAATTCATCCTCTGGGGACCATGAATGTTTGTATTGAATTGCATGGCTACATAAAAAGCCAAGGAATTACCAACGTAAGTAGAATTCATCTTCTAATGTCTATGGATCTCTGTACAAAATGTAATGGCAATCCCTCAAATGGTTGAGATATTTCAGTCTGGACCAAAGTGGTGGCTCGACAGACAGACAGACAGACAGACAGACAGACAGACAGACAGACAGACAGACAGACAGACAGACAGACAGACAGACATTGCCATCCCTAGAGCTGCTAGCGGGTGTTGGTGGAAATAGTCATTTTGTATAAAATGTCTAGTCTTAGACTTATTATAATATCCTTAAAGTGTGTTCCCAGTTTAAAAAAAGAACCATGGAGTCAGATTGAGTTTATACCAAATGACCAAATTAAAGGAACATATATTTCCTCCTAATGTTGCGAATTTCCCTTAAATCATTTTATCAAATTTTTTTTTTTAATATTTATTATATATCCCACACATGCTCCATCCTGCCCCTACAAGAACAGGTCATAATGACCTTATTTCAAAATGGAGAGTAATTCCAACAAACTGCCATGGGTGGAGTAGAAACAGTTATGAAGCCACTGAGTTTATTTCCCATGAGTGTATTACTGCTGAAGTAGCCATAGATATATTATGCCTCGAAGCAGAATAAGCATCATGTGATCCATATCTATTTTATGATAGTTAGTAGTGCCTCAGCATTATATGAAATTTAAATTGCATTGTTCTTTCATTTCTGACCAATACACTTGAATTGAGGCCATCTCTAAGAATCCCTAATGGAAGAAACTCCCTTCCAGGGCCCTCGCTGATTTCTTTTCACCGTCTCTCCTATTTGCTGTGGTATTTTGTGTGATTACTGTTGAGATTTCCCTGCACGCAGTCCCTAATGGCTGCTGTGAATGTCTAATCTGATGCATCGCCATGGTCTCTTTCATCTTATTTGAAAATGGAGGACAAATGCTCCTCAATCCCCCTATGTAGACCATCGTTTTATAAGCCCACATGAGAAGAAGAGGCAACTTTGCTTGTTGTACAAATGGACTTTTCATTAAGACAAAGAATGGGTTTGGGTCACAGCAGCAGCAGAGCTGATCAAATCTCAAACAATGGAACAGCTTGCAGACCTGGAGCGAGGTCCATTTAGAGGCTGTTTTCTTTGTTACTGATGTGAATCCAGGTGTGTGTGTGTGAGTGTGTTTGCTTGTGTTCCTATTTTGGCTCGATGTGAAATGAGCAAGGGTGTGATCTGATGCATTGCGTACTGTGTGTTGCTGTGAAATGTGATCATTAGTTGATTATTATAGAAGGTCATAAAGATGACACTTGTCTCATTGTCTGATGTCTCATTCATCTTAACGTGTAATTTCTAAAGATCATCAAGTAAAATGTTTCCATGTAATCACAAAATATTGTAAATATATGATATATTGTCATTACTTCATAATATCAATACATTCTAGTGACAACAAAATAATTATTTCGAAATTTCCAGGAAATGAAAACTTAATAGTTTGACACCTTTAAAAATGTGTTAGAATACCTGTGTCATCTGTTCACTTAATATAAGCTAGGCTACAACAAGCATCCTGCTTAGCTTAGCTTAACAGAAAAGCTGGAAACCAGGAAAAAGACAGCTAGCCTGGCTCGAGTCGAAGCTAACCAAACTAGTATGCCTCTCTAAAGCTTACTAATGAACACATTACAGTATATCTTGTTTGTTTGAACTGTACAAAAACAGAAGTGAACACATTACAGTATATCTTGTTTGTTTGAACTGTACAAAAACAGTCCTGAAGCCTGTAAATTGCAAATTGTCAAAAACTTTGTTTGGGTTGGCAAAATTTCATGGACAGAGTCAAAGATTATGAGCTTCACTGGGATTAATGCTAGGTTAACTGGCTTTAACCTGCAAAGAGGCTGGTATCAACCTTTTCATCAAACTCTCAGCAGGAAAGTGAATAAGCCTACAAGTGGACTTCATAAAGTTAATACTCACTAACAGGTCCATTTAGCTTTCAATCATGACAAACTTTTAATCAGCAGAAATGTATTTTCCCAGTTGTCACGGAACAGTAGATGTTTAAATGTCCGCTTTAAGTCCATGTTGGCTTAACAGCTGAGGTTCAAAGTTCATTTCTGACCTTGAAAACAGCAGTTGAGAAAACAATCTCACCACAGTCCATTTAGTAGTTGTTCTCCGGCTTTAAATTGCACTTGGTGGCCTTTCCCAAATGTTCTATACTGTGATTTGTAGTGTGTGTTCATGTAATTTTGTCCTTTGTTCTTTGGCGTTCACAGTGTGCAATAACAAGTAGAGCATGAAAACAACATGCAATGTTAATTTGGATTTGGTTTTGTAACTTAGAATCCTGCTAAATTTGCTGCTGTTAGATTATTTCGCTATTTTAGGCTTTTCAAGCTCATGTAATTGCTAGTATCAGAATCAGTCCAAATCCAGGTACATTTACCATAACACCATAATATTCTGCTGCATGCCCAGTGGCACAGCTGTGTTTGGTACAATAACATTAGATTTATTTTTGCTATCTCTCTGTCCTCCATTTCATGGCCATTAGCCCGTAAGCGTGCTGAGCGCAGTGAAGAAAAACCCTTCAATCCAAAATGTTCCCTTTATTCCACAGATAGTTCTTGTATGTAGATCTTTGATAGGAAAACACATGAGTATATGATGTAAACGTGACATTGGGCCATTAAGTGGTTAGAGGTTGTAAATCAGACACTGATTAAATCTGTCTAGGCCAGAGTTGTCCATTTGCCTCAAGTGCAAAACTGACCTGATTCGGGTGATTCTCCTGACAGGTCTGTTTATCACTGCTGGTGTAAGTGTGTTGTGGCACATTTCACGCCATTAAAGCTATCCGTGGGTCTATTATAGCTCAAAGATACAGTATCCTTGATAGCACTTATATGATCTGGGGACAAAATTTTGTAAATGGTGAGCATCACATTTTGTTGGCTGCATCTTCCCAGGATAAGGGGAAAGTGGGAGTTTGTGGCATGTTAGCATCTGCTTTCTTCTTATGTGGTGCTTTCTAAAAATATGTTTCTCTCTTGCTGAGTTTTGTCTTTTTGTAAAACACGGATTTAAATAAAAGAACGCTCCACACACTTTGTTCTTTTCTCTCTCGCAGCATTTCATCAGGCAAGTGCTTTTTCTTCCTTTGGAAAAGTCAGCCGTGTCAAGGCTAGTATAAAACAGAATACTTGTCCTCCTAATTTCTTTCTCCTCTGTGCTGCTGGGAGACATAAGATCACAGTGCAAAAGTATCTCAGATTCCCCTTTAATCAAGTGGAAATAAAATGTTTTAATAAATCGATGCACTTAGAGCTTGAAAACCGTTATTAGTAGATGTCAAGCTAGGAACCTAAAGTCATCTATTGTGAAACATAGGCTGCAGGTGAAGTAGTACTTATTTTTGTTGACCAAATAATACAAGTTATGGTGCTGCAATTCTAATGTAAAAGAAGCATTGCAGATTTGGAATGTGGTGTCAGGAGTTGAATGTTTGGGAATTAGACATGGCACCCAGGGTAAAGTTAATCTTTGTATCTTTTCACTACCTGCAGCAGATAATGTCCTGCTACAATATAATAGCAACCATGAATTCAGTGGTAATAATATTATATTTATACATAAAGCACCTTCAGGAAATAGCACTATTATACATGCACACTGTTTCTGAAAGCCATTGATAGACTGTGAACAAAAGCTTTTTGATTGTGTAATATCACTAGCACTTCGTTAGCTGTCATTTTAAAATGTGTAAGGAGTTCAGGCTCAGTGGACATGTAAAGCAGTTTAATGACAACCTATCAAATAACCAAATCTTTACATTTTCCCTGATTTTTATTCAAGGTACTTTGTGTGCCCATTCCTGAGTCCCTCTTGTTTTCTAATTCTGACAATAAAGCTTCAGGGCAGCAAGAGGGAAAGAATATAAGTATCATACACCCATCCCAATAACACCCAGAAATATTGTACTTTCATTTAAACATAATCAACATTCTTATGCCAACAATGGATCCAAATGAATTGCTTATAGTAATGAAGCCACAGAGAATAATTACCCCACTCTGCAGCTCCCCTCAGCTTTAAGGAGCTTCATAGCGTTTCAGCTCATTGCTTTTCTTCTCTCTGTTGCAGCCTCTATTTGTCATTTAAGATATTTAAACACTTTTTTTTTGTTTTTTACATACAAACTCTTTCCAGTGTGGCTACAGTGTATCTGGACATAAAGCAGGTTACAGTTGCTATGTTTCCAAGTTTAGCCTTGCTCCCATGTGTAAAAATAGCCGTGCTGATATACAAACTGACCTTTTAACATAACAAGTTGTCATTGGCACGGCAATATTTTTCTGCACTGGCTTGTAAGTTTTTTTTTCAACTAAACTGTATGCATAGTCTTTTTATAGCTCCTGAAAGGCAACTGTAAGATTGTGTTAGAGAGCAGCTACATGAATCCAATCAACTGTTCATTGTATAACAGCTTGTTTAGTATTCACAAAGCATTTGGAATCACACTGCATCCTGTCGTCACAAGTAGAATATGGGGCTCAACCTAGTTTTTTATATTATTCGCATTGCTACAGATTATAATATGTTATATAGCTATTCTTGTCAAGTGCAGACAACATAATAACTTGTAGACATTCAGGAAGACGGAAGCTACAATAATGGGACCACTCTACATGCATACTGTGTATTTTGCGCTGTTAGTTCTTGGATTCAAGATGCAAATTGGATCCAACAAAGCCTTAAGAGTCACCTAACGAACCTCTTAAAGCAAGCTTTGATTGCGTTTCACTTGCCATAAAAAGTGATTTGAAAGCCCTTCTGTCTGCATTAAATCTCCATAATGAAGCAAGACAAAAATGGCATGGATATTAGCACATGGATTACATTTTTTATTCATTATGTTGAAGCTCATGTGGAGGAGAGATTTCTCAGAGGAGAAATTGCTGTATTTCTTTTAATATTGGACTTAAAATCTGTTGTTAAATATGATAAGTGTGTGTGGGGGGGGGCTGCTAACAAGTGCTGTGATGGACTAACAATGTGTCCAGGATGTGCTTCACCTCTCGCCCAATGCATGCTGGGATAGGGTTCATCCAGCTGAAACAGGGGTTGCGTAAAAAAGGTCTTCTCTTACTCTTGTGAATTTGCACCACGTTGATTTGATAAAGAATTTGATGATTTACTCCGTCAATAACAGACTGACAAGACTAGACTGGGGCTAGGGATTTGACCAACTGACACTTTGCTCATTTGAAAGCCCTAATGTCTTTCTCTCATGGGTGGGCCAAATTCTCTGGGCGGGCAGAGCAGAGAAAGCAGAGGTAACATTGCCCCTTATGACCTCATAAGGTGCAAGATTCCAGATCGGCCCATCTGAGCATCCATTTTCTCAAAGGCAGAGCAGGATACCCAGCTCTCTTGTAGCCAAGGAGGACATAGAGGATTAAAACATGATGGACTCTTCAGAAAAGGTAATTATCTTCATTCAGCCACAATCTTCTGAACACAGCCATACTGAGAAATACAGAGAGTGGTGTGTGGAGCTGATAGTCTTACATAGTAAGATAGTCTTCTACTTGAGAAAAGAAATACTTCATCCAATGTTAGTGTGAATAAAATAGTCTTGAACAGCCTGCTTACTACATTCCACAATTAACGTTACTACCAGGATGTTCTCTTGTGACTTTTGTGTAAAGCAGGCAGTGGACCAAACCACTGTGAGGCAAGGGAGGGGGGACTAAAAATGTTTCTAAACTTAAAAAAGCTTGTTTTGGGGTTTTGAATTGTTTTACTACTTACACAGATATTTTAAGTATACATCATTATGTTATTTATAACACACAGGATGTTTTTATTGGGGGTGGGGGTCCTGACCTCCTGACCCCCCTAGGATTTACGCCTGTGCCCAGATATCTATGCTTATTTGCTTTCTTGCCAAGAGTTAGAAAGTGTTGATACAAGCTGCAGCCTGGAGTCTTGTCATCACGATGAGATTACAAGACAATTACCAGCGACTTAAGTAAAGTTTTTGTGCAGATTACACAACCAAGACATAACGTGTTAATTAGGGAGCTTTACATGTGCTCATTTTGTTAGCTTTGGCCAGGCAATCTGTTACCCCCTGCTCCCCTCTTTATGCTAAATTAAGCTAAACCCTACTGCTCCAGCTTCATATTCAACAGACAGACATGAAACTGATATTGATCTTCTAATTTAAGCCTCAGGAAGAAAGCAAAAATGTGTATTTTCCAAAATGTCAACCTAATCATTTAAGATATCCATTATCCCAGAGAGGAGAGTGATTCATCTTAAATGACAAACAAAACATACAAAAACAACTACTACTTATGTATTTTGCATGTTGTTGTTTAGAAGGCTTTGTTCTATTGTTAAAGTGCAGCAAAAACCTAAAGAATTTATATACAAAAGTTTACTTTTTTAACAGATATTTTGGCAGGAAGAAAACCATCTGTAGGTGTGGTTGCTACCTAAATTATGACACCTACAAGAAAAGAAGCTGAATCCCAGCTGTATAGGTTGTGAGAGCTTCCTTACATTTTCCAAATGAACTGTTCTGTCCCTGTACAGCAGCTGCAAATATCCAACAGTAACAACAGCTGACCTGGTGGGTCTCGCCACTTGACAGTGCACTGTGTTTGTCTCTCTGTTATTCCATAAATACGAGATAAGGGCCATGGCAGATCCCATGTGTAGCTGTGTGGTTAATTGAGACCTAGCATCAGTGACCCCGGTGTATGCTCAAGCCTTCCATGTCACTGCCTATCACTCATGCTGGCTAATTGGTAGCACTGCAGCCATAGAGAGCTAACATCTGCAACAACGGAGGCGCTGTGACTGACAGAGTTTGGCTGAAGAGTCTCTTTTGGACAAAGGATATGTTGTCTTTACGAGGAGGTTTCATTTAGAAAGCTAGAAGGGGATGCAGGTGATACTTTTGTGTTTAATGTTTTGTGAAGATACATTTGTTCTCTGTTTACCTATACATGTCATATGCACAAAGCTCCACCAGGCAAGATCAAAATCACAAGATGCTAAGGAAAAGAATATCCAATTTTCATTCATTGAAAAATGAAAACTGTGGTGTCTTTTTCTAGTGAGTGCTCTATCAGAAAGAGTTTCAGGGCTTGTCTAAAATGACTGACTTGTTCACTCATTCAATACTACGTATATTTTAGGCACTCTATAATGAGAAGAATATTTACATGACAGACACTTGTGACTACTTAGGATTTTGCATAATCATTGACAGGTGTGGAGTCAAAACTGTATTTTTCGGATCTCTAAAATCCAAGGCAGGTTTTATGGACTGTAGCAGCATACATGTCATGCTCAGAATTTGGAGACTGAAACAAAAATGGCAGACAGAAACTATGCGGCACTCTATAGTTAAAAGGAAGTGAACAAGCCCTGTTTCAAACATCACCCTGGAATAGTTTTTTTTTTGCCTCCCTTACGTGTCCCAATTTTGGTAAAGCTTTCAAAACTAGTTGTTGGATATGGGTAGTTCCCTTACACCACAGTGCATCATTTCCAGATGTTTTACATTCAGACAGTGACATCTTACTCCCATTTCAACCCTGACTTCTAGTAATTATGTTAATATACAACTTGGCATTTGCAAATACATTTTTAGGGAAACATCATTTTTTTTATCAACTTCACGAGGAAACGTTTATTTTTAACGTGTCTGCCAAACCTTCAATGTCAACACAACTCATTTTGTTTACCTACAATATCCATTTCTGGTAACTTAAGCATGATTAATGTTGGTATTGGTATGTTCAGGAAAGTCAAAGCACTTAAGGTTATAGGGAAAGATTGTGGTCTTGGTTAAATATTTAAAAGGTAAATGATGACTTGAAGCATGAGACAAGACGTGTGTTTACTTTATCTAACCAAGACTACGTTTTCTTAAACTCACAAAGCATTTCAGTAGCATAAACCTAACAACTAAGTGTTGGTAAAAAATTGTTTCCAGTAAATGTAATCCATAAAGCCTCCCCAATGTATTTGAAAATGAAAGGAAATATTTTTATCTTAATGTATTTTACTGGAGACAGGCTTGACTATTTGGATTCACATCAATCTGCAAAAGTTCCAAAACTAGATTTGAATAGTGGTCTAAAATAATAATAAAAATGTATACTGTTTATTGAGCCCTAGTGGGGAAATTACAATTTACACTCTGTTTTTGTTAGTAATCACTACACACAGGCCTGAAATACACACACATGCTCAGGACCTATTCATGCACAAATGAACCAGCACCCTGAGCAGTTGGGGGGGTATGGTGCCTTGCTCAAGAGCACCTGGCAGTGCCCAGGAGGTGAAGTGGCATCTCTCCAGCTACCAATCCACACTCCGTATGGGGACTTGAGCTAGCGACCCTCCGGTTCCCAACCCGACGCCCTACGGCCTGAGCCACTGCCACCCCCAATACTGCATAATGAGACAATAAGAAAATACTGTATTTCTGTATGAGGGTTTTGTATTATGTCTCTGCATACACCCTCACACAAAGAATTAGTAGGGCATTCAAACACTTGTGAGTTAAGTTTGAAAAATTAAAACCATTACCCCATTATAATCGAGCCCCTTCGCGCTCCCTTGAATCCCGTATTCATCAATGAATAGCTAATATCTTCCTTTAGATCTCTACTTTCCTTTGAGTTCAGGCACTTTTTCACATTCAATCAGCAAAAGAATATGCCCTCCGCTGTGACTGGGTTCAGTTTCATTCTTTCTGAATGCCATTTCCACCCATAGAAGAGGTGACACAATGAACAGCACCAGGTATTTTTTCACCCCTCCTGATGGGGATGGGGGGGAAGTTGAATGTGTGAGAGGGGTGGGGGGGGGCAGTATTCCCCCAGGGGAGGGCAGCACAAATCCAATGGAACAAAACTGCATCCATATTTGGCAGGGCTTTTGTCTCCCCTGACAGCTGAGTGTACTGAGGGGGGCCCTCAATAATGAATTTGATTAAATGTGAAAGTAAGAAAACATAGCTCCTCAAAGGCCAGCACAGGGGGGATTGGGTGGGGGTGATATAATTTGGGGTTGGAGGTATGCTAATGTGTGTACAGTTTAAACACTGAAGCGTATCAAAGATGCTTTTTTTTTTAAAAGATGGGATTAGCGATATAAGAAAATTATTTCCCCTACAATATGCTTGTTAAAAGTGCTTTCCGGAAAATGATTGCTTCTTAAATGCTTCCTAAATATATATATATATATATATATATATATATATATATATATATATATATATATATATATATATATATATATATATATACACATATACACTCACCCCCTTTAAGCTCTAAGCTGATTAAACACTGACACTAAACAGTATAGTGCATGCTACAGAGCTAATTTAATCAGCCATCTTTCTCATTCTATAGTCCATTACTCTACACTCTTTCAACATGACCTTAAACCTCAGCATATTCCTTTATTGCTGCACTTTAATGTATAAATCTCCCAAAGAGAGAACCACAGTGATTTTGATTAGCATTTTATTGAGCTTTTGATTGGCGCTAGGATAATGAGATGTGGGGGCAGCGTTAATGCTTTTAATGTTGACCACCACAGTTCACCTTCTTTGTCTTCACGTTGTAGTCTCGATCTGCTGCTTGTAATACGTTTCAGATATCCATGGCTTAGTACAGGACAAGGCAGGGTGACATTGTTGTGCACCGCTGACAAGGATATGAATAAAATGAATTTCGGTGTGAGCCTATAGTCACAAAATAACTGCCTACACATTTACACTGCTATGATATTGGGAAACAGGAAATCTCTTTACACTGGAGCTGGACAGATACTATGTGGATCAAACCCATTTTTATTCCCAAATTTGATTGCTGAGTTTAAGGCCAAATTATCACCAGATCAGCTGTTTAACATTCAGTTTAAGGGGAGTCACGGTGCCAATAAATTTGCCAGAATGATCAATGCTCTGGCTGTTGGGACGAGCGAACGGCATGTTAAACATTCTGGTCGGCTGTCTTTGAGTATGAGCTGTTACGTAATCTGATTTTTCACATGGCTGCTGTCAAAAGATTTATTATAAACCTTAGTGAGCTTGTTTAATTATAACTGGAGTAGTATTGGCTAACTTTAGTCCTGACTGTGCTGCAATATAAATAAAACTGAACTTCTGTGCAAATACACTGCTCCTATTGTTTGCATGTATGGGTCAGTAGATTTCTTTTTTCTTACTGCTTTCCTTGTAAAGTACAATTGGACAAAGTAACGGCGCCTTTCTTTTTGTCAACATTAATTCTTAGAACACATACCATATTTCTGTCAACAATACAGAATTGACATGTGTCTTCTATAAATCTCATAAGCAACTAATGTGTTGCATCATCCTTTGGGTCAATCCCTCTGAAACGCCGGCTGTTAAAAGATGATAGTTTAATCCGTCATACATTCATACAGCAAATATGGTAAGCCTACAATCATATCAGTTACATGGATTCCAATGGTGACAAGTTTTAAGAGACAAAAAGAGTATCAAAACGAAACACAAACACACATGCAGCATAATCCACTTCTCTGTTTTATATCCTCACTACAAGGCCACGTTTCGCCATGTTTCTAAAGGGGTTATTTCTTATTTTCTTGTTTATGTTTAGCACGATTTACAACAAGTGAACAATATTAATGCAGGAGTCATATAAAAACACTCAACTCAGGTATGATCTAATAACAATAAAACAGAACCACTGACCAAACCGAATTACAGTCTAATGTTTCCTATGATGAATCATCTGTCTGTGTGGAAGTTGTTTTTCATATTATGCAAGAATGAATGGCAGCTAACAGCCTCCTCTGGAGGGAGGAAACAACGATGCCGAGTTACAACATTAATGATTGGCAGAAACCTAGAAAAAAACACTAGTATTTCTGCTTAATGCTATCCATCATTTTGTCAGTCAAATGGGGCATTTGTGAAATGTGTGTAGAAATATTGAATTAGTTGTTTTTCTCATAGCGGAAAGTGAGCTAAACCTCTCAGACGGCCTTGAGCACATTGACACTGAGCCATTCAATAAAAGAAAGAGAGAGAGAGAGAGAGAGAGATAAAAAAAAAAACTGCTGGCTGCTGGCTCTAAAATAAAACACCAGCCAACATTTGTGATATTGATGTTTGAGCATAAAATAATTAATGTCCTGACAACTGACTTTGTTTAGCTGCTGTTCAGTTGGTTTCAGTGGAACTTGCTGTTGCTATAGCAACCACTACTGTTACAGTTCCAGCTAATTTGTTTCGGACTGTTTTCTAACTCTTTAAATTTACGCTCAGACTTGTGCGTATGGTAATTTAGTCACTGTGTTGTACCTTGAAGACGACTTAATGTTGATGATACTATGTTTCTCTATGGCACAAAGGACAATTGAACCAATCTGACAGCCAGGCTATAGGCCTAGGTTTGTTAATCCAGTTTCCTTGTTACTGTAGTCTACTATAATTCATTTTTACAAAGATTTAGGTCAAACTATTGTATACGGTTTGTTATCTTTTTCCGATTGGTTATCACTTTTGTTGTCTGATATTTCCCAATTGATTTCAGTTAAAACCTCAAAATCTAAACTACCCTTTATTTGAGCTGTGCCCCTGCACACACGGTGAGAGCAGAAGAGTTTGGCCTGTTCTCTTCAGCAAATCCTCAAAGCTAAACAACGGGTCGAGGAATGCACTGTTTGACACTGCCAAAAATTATGAATGAACAATGAACATTTTCTGATTTGTTGGTTAAGGTTTGGCCAAGTTCACACTCAGGTTACATTACAACAATTAACTACTTGGTTAAGGTAAGGAAAACATCACTATCAGGTTATGAAGGTTGTTAGGATTTGAACAGCAGACTCTCTGCAGACACTCCACAGTGGAGTCTTCCCAAAGAAGTTTTGCAAAGGCACAACAACATTTCCCTTTGCTTCTGAAAGAAGGCCGTCATTAAGTCGACTGCAAGAGGTCCCTTGTTAGGTGGATGCAAACATAGGTCATTTTAAGTTAAACAGGAGGACTGTCTCATTCTGGGGTTTCAATCGGCACTTGGTAAACTATCAGTTTAGTGGCCGCAAATAGCATCAAGAAGCAATTTTTTTAATTTTTTAATTTTTTTAAATAGGATCTTAACCATTCCAAAATCAATCAAGCTCATGTTTACCAGCACAGCCACTGATGCTTCATTCTCCAGGGGACGAGAGAGGCAGATAAAGTTACATTGAAAGAAGTGTTTGCTGCTTCCTTTGGGCACATAATTGTCCATACCAGAATCACAACACTGATAGATAACACACTGAAATCTTAACTGGAGCAGCTGCAGCTATTCCTTTTATCCACACAACTACTGTGACTTAAAGAATGCAAAGCAAAAAAAACTGTTTAGTGAATCTGTTTGTGGCAAAAAAACACTTCTTTGTTCAAGTTCAGTAGGGGTACAATACCAGAAATTGCAGACTCAAGGCCTCCCTTGACATGGTTAAACTACACTGGAATTGCATGGTATTGCCCTCAGGCTGTAGCGTTCTTGAAAGCCCCGAAGGGAGAACCTCTCTGTTCATTTTAAAAGGTCACAGCAGTTTCACTCCCTCTCTCTCTTTCTCTGTGTGTGTCTCTCTCTCGCTCTCTCTCTCCCTGCTACTGAGAAAAGAACATGAGCTCCTGGCCTATTGAGAATATTGTTTTCTATCTCTGGGCCCCTATAGCGCATTTACAACACTGCCCTTGGAAATGTGTTGAAAGGCAGCTCACAGCATGGCAAAACACACAACACACTCTTGTTGATGCCCTTGGTGCCTCTCAATATGCAAACCATAGATAATGGCATTCATTGCACAGTTGGTACTGACTTTCTCAGCCATCTTTTGAAGGGGTACACTGCCTCATACTGCGCTTTGTGTTATGGTAAACAATAAGAGCTTAATTGACGGCGAAAACAGGCAGTAAACATAGAAAATATCTAGACACCAGCAACCTTGGGAAGGATGAGCATAGATTGAAGTCGTCTTGCCACAGATAACAATCTGCACTCAGCACTTGGTGTATTGCAGCAGAGGAAACAAGATATTTTCAGCGTTTGTTGACAGTCAGGTGGACTGATCAGGGAGGTAATGTATAGCCAAACAGATGGTGTCACATTTGGGAAATACTGTTGCACTGTAGTGAAATCTGCTCCCTGGTTTTGTTTATTTTCATTTGTCCAAATCAAATAAGCAGTGAGTAGAACAAGCAGGGAGTATAAATGGGGAGGGTGGCTGGTTTAATCCATTGAGATATACTGTTGAAGTGATTTGTGCTTTAACATTTGTGGTTTCAACTGTTGATTAGCCAGACGGTAGTTATTTTAATCATGCTACTATAGCTCTGTCACTTTTTGGAATTAATTATACCCGAGTAGAGGTGGAGGACCTTTCCTGTCCTGTCAGAGGTTTTGATGTTTTGATGTTTTGATTTATCCTGTGGTAACAATCCCTTTCAATATTTATGGGTGTGTAAAGTCATTGACAATACGCTGAAATCCAACCCGTTCTTATTCCCAACTCATCAAATACTGACAGTCGGTGGCTCTCAGCGTCAGATACCGACGCAAAAATAAGCCTTTATCATCTGTATGAGACACACCCAGGCCCCCACATACAGCACCCAGGCCCTCCGTTGATTTTGTTCAGTGGCCCCAGGATTTAACTACCATTGTAAAAGAGACGTTTGTAAAACTGCCTCCAACTGCAAGCAAGGTCGGTTATGACTCTCACAGTGGTGATCCATTTGTCTGTGCAATGCTTCTGTCGCACCGCGCTCCACTCTATTCCTATGGGTGATGTCAAGAGACTTTAATGTCCACGCAAAGCGATCCGGGAAGGCGGCGTGCCCATCTTTATGCAAATTAATCCGTTGAACGCAACGCGACTATCCAGTGGAAGTAGACGAAAATCTTTTCAAACTAACCTTTCTGAATCTGAAATGAAGACAGATTCAGCATTTGTATGGCCTATTTCTCTCTTAAAATGTTTTCAGAAACACGTTTTAATGGACCATTTTCGTAAAATATGACGTTGTATTCCATCCGAGCCGCCATGATAGTGGTTTTAAATTCTCGAGCAGCCAGACCAAAGTGACACGTTTGTCCAATCAGCTGCAAGTCAGGGGCGTGAAGCATCAACCATGGATGTACTGAGACCTTTAAAAAAGGACTAAAAACATTTATTTTTAGCAGAATTTATGAGTTTTAACCTTGCACAAGAATGTCGTTGCACTATTTATATATATGTTAAACTGATGTTTTTCCTTGCTTTTATGATCTTACCTGTAGCACTTTGAGCTTTGTCTTAAATGTAAAGTGCATTACAAATAAAAATGTACTATTATTATTATTATTATTATTATTATTATTATGTATGATGTGGCGACACCATGCTTAAATCGTGTTGCAAAAATGGATCTGTACCATTAGAATTAGAATTAGAATTTTTAATCCATAGACTTGTTATGTATAAAAAACTTCCCTAGAGCCGAGAAAAGCGATTTAAAAACATGTGACGTCACCACAATGAAAAGTCTAAGGGCCAATTACAAACTTGCAGGCGGACCCTGCGGGACAAACACTACTGCGCATAGTCAGTGGTCACATATCACTGAAGTAAACCCGGAAGCTTAGAAACGTTTTTGGTAAATGCGCCACTGTCGATCCTTGCAACTCTCATTGGAATTAACAAGGCTCCGCCATTAATGTTGCATCCATGCATGGACGCACCATGCATAGCAGAAGCTTGACCGCGGAGCTGTAAGATGACGTAGTATTAAGAGCACCAAACGTTAGCAAGTAGTATAAAAGACTGGTTGGTTGGGGTGGTGGATGGGTCAAACAACACTTCCCCCAGGAGACCAGGGTTCATGTCCCGTTCTTGTCCCACGTGTCACTCAAACGTATATTTGGTAACCCACCCACAATCTTTTCCTAACTGTCCCGTTCTTGTGCCGCATGTCACAATGTCAAAAAGTGCCACCAATAGTCTCAAACAAGCGGGTTTAAATATGATGCCAAATGGCTTGAGAATTTGGAGATTTTTTTCGTCAGTAACCTGTCGCACTGAGAGCGAGAATGTGTTGCAGTGTTATTAAGTTTCTCGATTTTTTCAGCAATGAACTTTACTGAATAAGGTAAAAATATAAATAACCATGTTGTTATTTTATCCATCAAAAGTTTCTTGCTTGATTTAAAAAAATACTACATTACAAAATATCTATGGCAATATATCAAATGACATATACTGCGAGGGAAGATTTTATCCACATCGCCCACTCTTATACCTGTATTGCCTAGAGATAGATAACAAAATTGATACCTCTCCCATGTCTGTGCACAAAACTACAGCTGGGAGTAAAAGTAGCTTAACTTTGTTTAGCAGAAGGACTGGAAGCAGAGAAACAGCTAAAGCCCACAGTTAAAAATATTTATACCAACACCTCTACAGGTCACTAATAATACTAAGTTCTATCTTTTCTTCTAAGCTGATTAATTAGTGAGCTTTACTGGACCTGCGGCTCTCAATCCATGCAGCATTTAACACACAGATGTAAGAGTGGTTAATTAGCCCTGCTTCCTCTCTGTCACTAACCCACTGTTCAACATTCCTGTCAGCAGTAATGTCTTGAAAGCAACATGTTAGAATAAATATACAAAACTCATGACTTGAATGGATATCAATAGCACAAAGCCCCTCTAAAGAACCAGGCGTTATATTTGCTAGGCAACAAGCGACAGTAGCAGTTATCCTGCTGAAATGAAACAAACATTTGCTAAACCAGCTTTATAGTCAAAGTCCTACTTTACCTAAAACTATAGCAGAGAGGGAGCACACACACACACTTTCACTGAGTGAGAAAAGTGTTTGAGATGAGTTTTAAAGAAACATTCAGAAGACCATCAGGTTATACGTGCTGCAATGTATTTCAGTACTCACTGTCAGTGAGAATATGAATAATGTATATGTGTGCATGATAAATGCTATAAACGCTGCCGTTGTATAAAATCGTATTGTCCAACAGCACTCTGCATAGTTGCAGGAGATAAATGTTGAGTTGGTACACAAAACATTTGTGAATAATTAAATCAAAAGACATACAATGCATTTAGTGGGGTAATATATATTCATTATCTGCTTACATTTCATCTTTTTAATTGTTTAGAAAAATAACAGCATTCACTAACTGTTATTAATGCACCAGTTGTAGCTCTGCTTAAAGAGCAGTTACGGTTGTTTCTAAATGCATGGCACTCAAAGCATGTCCTCATTTTACTATGGAGCCCCCCTGGGGTCAGCTGAGAAAAAACTAAACTAAACCATGTGCACAGAATACAAATCTGTTCTCTCGGTTTAATAACTGTGCACATGGATTCATAATCCGTTCTCTCGGTTTTATAAATGTGAGCAAAGTAGGAAAGATATTCACAGATTCAAACTTCTGGGGTCAATTACTTTATAGCAAAATAATATGACAGGATGACACGTCTTTCCTAATGTAGTAAGGTTAACAATGAGCCACAAACAAATTGTTATCAAAACAAATCGTCCTCCAACCTGGAGAAATAAGATTGGTCTCTATAGCAACTGGCGGTGCTTAGGGACCGTCTATAAACTACAACACTGACACAAAAGTATCTATTAATTTAATGATTAAATAAGATAGTGTCTCCAAAACTTACCTCAATAATAACTTGTCTCCTCCTAGTTGTAGTACAGAACTTACTGTTAAAAAATAAGCTTGGATAAAAAAAAAAAATATTGTTTATAGCTCATTGTTAACCTTGCTACGTTAGGAAAGATGCATCATTTGTGATTTAATATCATTTTGCTGTAGAGTAATGATGATCTGCTGAATGCTGATCCCAGAAGTTTGAATCTGTGAATATCTTTCCTACTTTGCTCACGTTTATGAAACCGAGAGCACGGATTATGAATCAGTGCGCACAGTTTATTAAAACAAGAGAAAGGATTATGAATCTTTGTGCTCAGTTTATTAAACCGAGGGAACACATTTGTATTCTGTGCGCACGGTTTTTTTTCTCAGCTGACCCCAGGGGGTCACAACAACTACCTCCTCCTCCTACTACTTCAGTGCATTACAAAGCCTCTCTATAGTGTTTGGATATACGTTATAGGGCGAAATATAGTTGTTGTTTTTTTGTTGTTGTTTTTTTTAATGGGGGAGTAAGTGTGAAAGAAGGTGTGACTCAAAGGCAATGTTTAATATGGCACTGTATATTACAATACTGTAGATTAGATATTGCCACATATTAGATAGATATTGCAGCAGCAGCAGCCGCCACCCGGAGGAATAGCTCCACTGGAATCGACGGATAGACACACACATGCATACACATACCTACTTGAGCAATTTGATGGTACCTTTTGACGTAGAGAAGGTTTGTGGTTTATTTAACGTTGCACTAGGTAAGATCTACATCCCAGAAACCCTCAACTTTTTAAATATGAAAGAAGTGCTTTATTCCCTGACCACATTTAAATGCTGTGCATTCCCTGTATTTGTTGCATATTACAATTTGGTTTTGTGTATTTACAGTACCAAAATACAGTGTTTGCAGAGTAAGCTGTATTCTAAAGTGCTACAACTGTTTTCTTTCTTAGAACTTCTCGCTGCTGACATCTGGAGCTGTTTTACCTAAAACAGTTTTATTTCATTTGCACCAATAACATAAAATGCAAGTTTACTGATATGCACGACAAATAGTATTCATAACAGTAAATCGGCTAAAACACAATTACACTATAAACACAGAAACCGAGCACTAAAATTAATATTATAGCAATTGTGGAATGCTATAAACAAGCCATTTTAGATTTACTGCAACATACCTGATGGACAATAATCATGAAAAACTATACGCATTTACTTTATAACATGCACTATGGGAGACTGTGACTGTGAATATATTTAAAACTGACTAGAAACATGCCTTGCTCAATGGGCTCTTAAACAGATGATGCTGTTAAAAATACATAGATAAATAAAAATTACATAAAGTGTAATAAAGCGCAGTTACACTTTCAAATAAATCTAAAGCAGCAATTTAATTGCATTAAAGTTATCCTTTATGTGTTATATTGCAGTAGAATATGCTGATGAGAGTAGGCTATATCTACACATTTATGAGTCTAGCTACAGGGTAAGCAGGTTCACAGTTAAAGATTCATAGTGACTGACATTAGCTAAATAGCTGCTGCCTAAATCTGGCTCTCCTGGGCTGATTGTTGACAGCAGTTTCATTTAAATATTTATCATATGCATATTGGACCCCTCAGGGCAGCATTTGAAATTACAACAGTCAATCCGTTAATTGCCAAAAATGCCACACAAGCTTTGGGATCTAGATGTTCCATTTTATTATTAATGAGCCAGAGAGCGCAGTTTGACATTTATGTTGGGCCTGCAGATGCAAATGAGTCTCAGTATAAGAGACCAAAAATAAAAGTGGATGCACCAGTAATCTGGTTTGGGCTTAAAGAAGACTGCTGGTTTGTAGAAGCACAGCTTTTTTTTGTTGTTGTTTGTTAATTTTGTACTTATTTAGAAAATAACTCAGATGTCAACGTTTCACTCAATCTGAAGTGCTACAGAAAAAAAACACTCTTTCACAAGGTCAGTTTATTTATTTTAGGAAAAAGTGCTGAGAAAGTAGAAGGGACTTTATGGGTATATTTAAATTGACCCCTTCCCTCTCCAGTATTCCTGGAAAGGGGAAATATACTGAATCCTCCTAAATCCTAAAGCTCACTAGTTTATCTGCATACTGTGTATAGACACAAATGCTTCCCTTAATGTTTAAGATGGCACTGCAGATGGCTGCCTAGGAGTGTGCTACCAGAACAGTTTACTCCAGACTGTGGCGATCCTCATCGATAAGGCCCCCACTGACAAGGACTCTGATCCCCCCATGGACATTACATGTTACACAAATATGTTAATCCTCCACGTCCGACTCAATGTGTTACATTAACCCACTTCTTTTGGTTTATTATTTATGTACACTACACACATTCTTTATACTTTATACTGTGAACTTCTTTCAAACTTTCTTTTCAAACACCAACTGTACAGCATGAAAACATATATTATTTATTGTAGATACAAATTTCTTTTATATATATATATATATATATATATATATATATATATATATATATATATATATATATTGATTTTTGCAGTACTTGTTTTCTCTTTAACTAGGTTTATTGTTATGTACCAAATAGGCAAATTTCTTGTATATAAAAACTTACTTAATAAATATGTTGCTCAATAAACCTGTTTCGGATTCTTCAATGCCAACTCTACTGCATGTATCCTCAGGAGTAATACTAAGGACTTCAAAACACATTTCTAGCCTAGCATGTTTTTCTTTTGCATTTCAACACTGGACAGCATACTCGTTTGAGTTTTCCCCAAATTCAGACATCAATAGACATCCTAATCCATTCAGACTCAACAGGAAGAAAGGATTGAGCCATGCAGGTAATGTCCAAAATGATGAACTATAGCAGGCTAAAAAGGTCATTTCTAATGCAGTCTCTAATGGGCTTCCCATATGTTGTTAGCTTCTGCCACCTGAATTCCATCAAGCCAGCTAAGTGGGGGGAAGCCAGCACCTTCCATAAACATCTGCCATTAGTGTTCAGGCTGCAGAGAGTGGGATTAAAGTCTCCCAGGGTTCATGACAAGATAAGTTGTAAAAGCTTGGCTGAGGGTCAAAGGTAGCAAAGGTATCAGATGAGGTGTATTCCCCCAGTGAACTGTCCTGTAAAGATATATAAATCACCTGGACAGCTGCTGCTGCCTATTTGTATTTGTCCGTCTCTCAGCCTTTACTGTTTTTTCCACACAGATAATTCCTCCACTGTAACTCCTTGGAACTTTGCAGCTTACTGAAGGGAGGAAAGGAGGACAAGGGAGCTGCTGACATAGTGACAATGATAAAGCACTCCACCAAGGCCTTAGACCACTACAATTTAGGAGAGATTGATTATCCAATTGGCAAGATAGGGAACTTCACATGTTGAAGCGGCACTAACAAGATGCAACTGTCCAGTCATGCTTTCTCTGCTCGTTATGCAATTCCTTGTCGGCTAGAAAAAGTGTGCACAATAAAGAATAAAAATAACAATTTCATGAAGTGATGAAGACATTTGCGATTTTTCCTAATTAAAATTTGTATTCTCTACCAATCTGAAATAACTTTATGAACATGAGATTTTGGGAGATATTTCAACAATATGGCTCTGTGTAGCACCCCAACTAAATGAAGTAAAAATATCACATTTTGAGACATGTAATGAATTTCTTAAATGAAGTTGCAATCAATTGCTAGTCTGATTTAGGAGTGAAATCATATGCCCTGTACTGTACAATAAAGGCCACCAGGAGACAGATTCAAAGACGGAGTCCTTATAGTCCATATTTTCTGTCGCCCCCAATAGGAATTCTAAGTAATGACAACATCACTGTTGCATCCGCGTGACACAAGCCTTCCGTTATCGCGCACCCTTCCTCCACGCAGTTGTTAGTAGCCAAGGAGGACACGGGGGATTAAAAAATACATGATGGACTCTTCAGGAGAGGTAATTATCTTCACTCCAGCCATGCTGAGAAATACTGAGTAAGTTGTGTGAAGTTGATAGCCTTAATTAGCTTTGTATTAACTCATTTGGCAATGGCTTGAATTTAAATTACGTTCATTAATATCAAAAAGTTACACACTACAGCGTTAAGTTGAAGTTTAAATAAATACAAATTACACTTTTCCCCCTTTTCTGTAGTGTATATCCTTTACTCTCAGCAAACAAACAATTTCCTTTATCTCAATTAAAAACCGAATCGATGCAGGCTGTAAAAGGGTAAGCAGTATTATTTTTTATTCTGCTGTAAGGGCGATCATGCCTCGTTGCTTGGCATGCCTATTGGTGTCCATGCTTGTGTCCGACAGAAATGAGATTAAGACTACTCCTCGTCGGCAATATTCCAGGTCGTAACGTCCGTCACACAGGTCATTAGGCTAGCAGGATAACAAATGATTAGTCGAGGGCCATGTTTGATCTCCCCTTAGCTCTATTGTTGAAGATAATTTGTGTCAACAAAATGGCAATAATCCGGCCCATGTCAAATCAGCCATTCAAAATCAGGATTTAAAGTCTATTGTGTTTCAGCACGCTTGATGTGTGCGAGGGAATTTGGTTCAGATGTTCCTAATGACTCCTGATGGTGAGTGCATGTTTGCACTTATTGATTTCATGCTTGCCATTCTATGCATTTTCATAAAAGCGTTTAATGGTGGACTCTTCTACCCCTGCTGATGCTTTGATTAGGATATTGATTTATTTTGAGTGTTCGATAAAGTACACAAAGAGAAGTTTTACTTTTATCCAGTCCAGAACATATAAGTGCTTTTTGCCACTGCTTTTTAGGTCACATCCATTCATCAACAGAACAATATGTAGCCTATACATTTCTTGCCAGTAAAAACTTTGGGAAAAGGTGAATTGTTTTAAGGGCACGCCCATTCGTTTTGTATATCATTCTGTAGCTTCCAATAGTGTTCCTTATAGATTCCATACCAAACATTCACACTTTGGTCAACATTTCCCATGTGACCTGCTGTAGGTTTCTGTATGATGATGTTGCTTTAGTACATTACAGTAACACAAACACTGGTTCACCAAACTCACACAATATTACAACTAACCGATCGAGGCAGTGATAGCATCCCCCTTTTTCTGCGAGATAAAATGACAAAGGAGTCTGGTGGCTTTGAATAGAGCAATATGTTTGACTATGGACAGAGGGGTACCAGCATAAATGTATTTTAACCACATAGAAAAATAAATATCAGTTTAAGTCTCTATATTGTGCAATATTTTCACCGCTTTACCTTGCCGTCTCAACGCCCTTTCCGACGGGGAACTAAAGTCACTGTATTACTCTCCTCAAATGCACCAGACTGTTAAAAAAAAGGAATTTCACCATGCAGAACACAAGATACAGGTCTAACCTTACCATTGCCTAACTTGGCCCCCTCAGTAGTAACGTGAAATTGCTTAACTTCTGTGCTGATCCAAACTTAGCACAGCTAACGTTGACTCAGCTACTGCTGGCGTTATTCATAACTTTATTGATTAGCTTACTGCGATAGCCCACGTCATTGCTTTTTGCTAAGCTGAATCGGCATTTCCATTTGAGAAACCACCCAAAAAACTATGGATGGACTTGTACTTTAAGGGTATTTTGATGGTTGTTTTTCACGTTGGTATGTGTTGCTTACTATCCAGTTTACTTTTTTTTTTCAGCTGGTCTGTTCATTCAGTCTGGTTACAAACACGTGTCCTTCCATATGGGTTAAATTAGGGGTTTTGAACTGATGTGATGAAACTGAAAACAAACTCAGTGACATAATCTGAGAACTTTCTCAGAATTATTTTACATGTCGTAACTTAAAACAGCACGTGGGACAGGACATAAAGGATGATAAGAAAATAATTTCTTACAGTCCCTAACAAATTACAGCTGGCAATATTTTGTATTCAGATTACTGTAATCCCTTTTACATAGAATCTGCTACTTCTTCACAATTCACCTCTTTCTCTGGGAGCAATTAAAACAAGCTTGTGAAGCCCGGGTCCAATAGGAAGCATTAGCAGACTTATGACTTCAAAGGCTGAGCTCAAATACACCACAATGAGATGTGTTTTCAGCCATGGCTTCACAACAGAACGACTTTCTTTTCTTCTCTATAATGCACAGTATCAGTTTGATCTTTAGTGTTATAAAAGAACATGTGGGAATGGGGAAAATACAGGAAAATCAACACTTCAATTCTAAAGAGAGTCAACAGCTGAGAGCAACAAATGCTGAACAGCATACAAAATGAGCTACATGCCTCATTGAATCCTGAGCAATTTGATATGCATATGATTTGCTCACAGAACCCCTGCCAGTGTTTCCTCATATATGTGGGTGATATGTAATTTGGACCAGCAATGGGTGCGAGCCCAACAAGTCATGGAATGTGAATTTTAAACCCTAAAAATCTTGCTAAAGCCTTCACACCAAGACTTTCTCCTTTGATTGTTTTTCTTTAGTGTTCATAATTCTGAAGAAACAGAAACATGTTTTGCATTGATAGCTTTGGTATTTACATGCCTGCGTGTAATTGTGTAGATACAAAATTAAACACCTCCTAAACTATTCTCATGACTCTGCACAGACCGTCTGCCAAATGTTTAAATGTTTCCACTTTGCATTGCCAGCCAAAGTTTACATTTCCTCCACAAAGATCTGATTAGAAATTCAATTCTGTTTGAATTGGTTTCATTTTAAAACCTCAGTGAGACTTTGTAGGAGCAATTAGCATATTTCTGAAACCTCCTTATGAGCACACACACACACACACACACACAAACACACACACACACACACACACACACACAAAAAAAAACAACATGGCATCTTTTCTAATCCTAACAGATGAGTGAAAGAAGGATTGGAAATTACATCCAGCCTCATGCTGTTAAATTTGGCTGTGATTGGTAAAATGTTCTACCAGCCTTTTTTGGCCAGCTCTTATCAGGAGTATTCTGAGTCACTATGCTAAAATCACCAGTGGCTGGGAAAAAAACAAAGTCGTTTTTGTGTTTAGGCTCTTGTCGACATGGCTAAAAAAATGTACTTTTCTTGATCTGATCTTTTGCCATAGTTTGCAGTTTCCAGAAGAGGACAAAAGTGCATTCCTTAGTTTTGCACCACCTCTCACTAGATTGCCTCACTACATGCTTACATGGCACTTGAGACATGCTACCACTGATTAGGCTAATTGCCTGCCCACCAACCCCAACCTGCTTTCCCATTTCCAAATTTTAGCTGTGCCCGGGTCATCCATTTGTCTTTGTGTAATGAAATCCCAAGGGCTCTACAAGCTCTAGCTCTCCATCTCAGGAGCCATTGAATACAGAGACACAAATTACTCTTGCACTCTTATCACTGGCCCTGTTAATCCCGTAACCTCTTCCACGCAGCAGCCCAGTTGCCACTAATGTAATAAGCCTAAATCAATGAGACAAGCAGTGGGATTTAACTGTGAGGGGATAGAGTGGAGAAAAAAACTGAACAAACTGAAGGTGTAATTGTGTGCGCATGTTTGTCTGTTTTAGTGGTCTTGTTAAGCTTTTCTGTAATTTGATGCTTTTACTAGACCTGGGTAAGAAGGCACTTGCAAATGAATTGTAAAGGATGTTGTGGATGCTTCAAGCACCAGATGAATGGTGTGGCCTCTACAAGCACTATACAAAAATATGCTTTTCAACCTAATTTTCTGGCACTCCGAGAAGACAGATATTTGTTTACCTTGCTTCCTTGTACAGTAGTTAATGTCACTATACCTGTAAAGCCTTCTAACGCACAGCATACAGTATTTACAACGGGCAGATTTAACATTCAACATTGTTAGTCGTTTTTCAAGGGATTAATAAAGTATAGGCTACATTGTCAAGGACCCATTTTGTCCTTGACAGGCAGGCAAAAAGTAGGTTTCTCATTTAGCCAGCAGTCATTGATATATTTGGCTGAAATGACTCTGAATGGCTGAAATCTATCCCAGCAGATTTTGGGAATGTATCCATGTTCCCAGGGTCCTATGTTCCCCAGCATAATATCATCTTAATATGACACCCCAAGAAGACATTTCAAATGGTTTTATGTTCTCTGCAATGTTTTTCCCTATGTCAAATGTTTGATGTATGTTTCCCTGGGTCAATATGTTAAAATCATGCACAGCTCACACTACACTAGTGATTATATACTCCTCAATTTGCAGACAAGACAGTCTTCTTGATTTTTGACATTTACAGTGGCTGATGAGATTTGTATCCCTCCATCTCCCTTCATTCTTTTGTAATTGTCGCTAATCACCTACATTGCTAGTTTATATCAAGAGACACACATGGCCAAGGAACATATAGATGATCCCAGTGCTGGCTAGACCACTGCCTTCTATAATTCAGGACAAACATAATACTGAGTGTGCAGGTGCTGCCGTTGACTCAGCAGGAGTTGAAATAACATGAACCAAACGTAATGTCTAATGTTAGCAAGCCAGGCTAACTAGCTTTCACATTCTGAGAGAAAGTTTAGCTGGCTTCCAGTTTCTGAGTGAAATACAAACTTAACAGCACAATGGGTCCTCCCAAATGTTATTGCAAAGGAACATCTGACTTGTATGAGTAGTGAGTCTTTGAAAGTCATTTGATCAAAGAAAGTATAGTAAAGTCAGGACAGCCTGACCCTCCCCTGTTCTTATTAATGATGTACTTGAAGAACAGTTAGCGTTTTCCCTCTATAAGTAATATCCCTGATTAGATGATAACAGTAATGATTGTAATGGACTGTCTTCACTTTGCTAATTACTTTGTGTTATTAATAAACAATAGAGAGCTCTCTCAATCAGCAGTGACAGCCAGGCATAAACTACTAATTGGATTTGTTAAATCCATCGCTGCTGTTTTTATTCTGCAGAACCACAAAAGATTGGATTCACTTCACCAACTCAGACACATTACTCTCAACACAAACAGGATGATGTAATGCTGAGGATTAACATATTTATACTGTGAAGCTTAATCCACACAAACAGTACATTAGGAAAGAAATGGAAACGTGAGCATGCAGTGGGAGTGGGTAATGTAGTTTCTGGTTCACTGGGCTGTACCGGCTTTCTGTGTTGTATGAATGCACACCATGAACCACCAATACATTCTCTACCTTCTTCCAGCAGGAACACGAGTGTGCAAAACATGATGAATGGTACTGTAGTGTATAAGTGGCATCATTTCACCACCTGACCTGCATAAGCAGAAAACAAGCTAAGCCCAGCACTTTGAAAATTAGCTCTAGTATTAGGAGGATGCGGTTCCAGTTTATTGTGTTTTGTAATTCCATTAATTGATACTGTGTATTTTCTCTGAAGGCAATCATGATGGATTCAAAGAGTGTCAGTGGTCAAGAGGTGTTTATTTCATGGGCCCCAGTCCCAGTGACAGTCTTTCATATCAGGACATGATATAGAGCCCTGACCTGGGGACATTACACTTCTGGAGTGCAAAGATAGCTCTTCCTTTTGAAATCCAGCAGACCAGCAAATTCAAAAGCTGTGAAGCGGTTAACCCCTCTGTCTTGTGTTTCAGTTCAGAAAAAAGAAGGTTGTAGGTAAAGTGTCATCAAAAGCGGCACAAAAGAGTCCAAAATTACTGCGGTACAAATAGGTCAAGCTTGCTCATCCTCAACCTCCTGCAAACTAATTTGATTTATTTGACGTTACATGGAGACTACATTACAAAAGAAATAGTTCATTGAAGGGAAAAAGGGATGATTTGTTTTTAAAAGTTAGAGGCTTTGATGCAGATAGCCTACAGTATGTGTTGAACTCCCACATTTTTGATGGTCAGTCCATCACTTTGGTCCAGACTGAAAGATCTCAACAACTTAGATGGATTGTCATGGTATTTGGCACAAACATGTATGGTTCCCAGAAGATGAAGCATACTGACATTGATGTTTCCTCGAATGCCACTGGGTTACTTTAATTTATGTCCAACAGGATGTTCTTACGAACAAGGCTTTACATTTACTTTTTTTTAAAATTACAAGCCAACATGGTTATTACATTTTTAAAATAACCAGCCAATCAGATTTTCAGCAAGCCACATTTTTACTAATTTCAACAAATTTAAATTTTTCTTTTTACTAATTTCAACATTTTACAAATTTCAACACATTTTAATCACTTAATTATTTAATTTCATTGATACCGCCCATTAGACATGTAGCCAACAGTTGTACAACACATCACAACATGGTAAAAGGGGAAAGGATTAGACTACGAGCAGATAAAGATTACATTTCCAAGCCAAATACACAAAACCGCCCACATTTCTTGGCGGAAAACAGACCCATCTGGCAGCATTTCCTCAGCCGGTCGATTCAACCAGACACAGTTTGCTGCTGTCATTATTATTAGCCAAATTGGCTAGCAACTTTACAACGTTAATTTTGGCAGGTTGGCGGGTGTCAATTATAAGGCCTTGCTCAAGAACCATTCGTACATATAGCTACGAAAAGTACTGCGCTGTAACTCTTGTTTTCCTGTATTCCACATATCTGGTACTGTATGCCCCACATTGAATGCAAATTGTATAAAACTGCAAAGATTTGTGCAGAGTGGAGGTCGAGGTGGACGCTGATACTATGCACGTGTAACACTCGAAAGGATTTAGGAATAAAAGGAAAGTTAATGAGGTCTGCTGGACAACAGCTTGCAAGCAACAGCTTGCAAGCGGGGGAGCGGAGTTGTGACCTGGAATAAGTTAACTGGGAAACACAAGACTTTCACCCAGGAAATGGATGTCTGTGTACAAACCACAAACTTCTTTTCAAATTGCGGTGCCCGGTACCCGGCTCACAGTCATCTTTATCTCGGCTAAACTTAACTGTCGTGTGACCGGTCGGCTAAACTTTGGCAAACAAAACTAATTGCATTCCCATTAGACTCTGTTGTACTTTGTTTTTTAGTTCTGTGTAGAAAAATCTAACATTGTCATTTTGAGCATTTTAGTATGCTGACATTAGCCTTTAGCCATTTACAGCCACTAGACTCTTAGTCTCGTTAAAAAATAAAACAGAAAAAAACTGACAACTGATCTAAAAAAATATCCCTGGTATTGAAAATATCAGGCAACAGTTAAGGTCTGTTTTCTCTATAAGCCTCATATAGTCACTTACTATATGTGCACTTTCCCTGTGATCATTTCACAGATGACCGTCCATACTGCACCATGCCATGCACTCCAGTAAAATGACAAACCATGAAAACGTCTCTCTTTTTTTGCAATCCTTCCTCCCTCCATTCCCAGCACACTTGTAATCCTATATCCATTTCAGCATGGAAATGAGAAATAACAAGATTAGGAAACAATTTATATGAATGGCCTCATGTTCACTTACTGTTTAGCCTTCTCAGGAGGTAAAGGAGACTGTGGTCTCCATGGAAACTGTGACTGGCCAATGGTGGGTGTTTTCTGCCTGACCATATGACGTGCTGCCTGCGGAGAAGGGCATTGAAGTTGGCAGTTGGAGTGTTACAGCAAAAAATCAGGGGCCAAGAAAAGTGCAATAACAGAGAGATTATTTTTATACGGGCCGAAGATGTTTTTTTTTTGTTTTTGTTTTTTTACTATCATCAGGTTTCAGTTATGAGTTTGTTTATACATTAACTACACTCAGAGCTATTTTTAAATATGTAACTTCTGTCATAGGCACAGTCACTTCAAGCTGTAAATACAGTTGAAATGTTTGCTTTTATGACTTTAAAAGTGCTGTGGCAGTGTTACAAAATTGGATCTGTATTAATATATCAACAGAAAATGTGCATACATCTGTGTTTTTAAACTAATTCCTTGCTGGCTTTATTGTCTGTAAAGCACTTTGTAACCTCCTGAAAAGTGCTACACAAATAAAGTTTATTATATAATGTAACAGGCAGATACAGCTGAGCCCTCAGGAAAATGTGCTGCTCCGTGTTCTGGGCGAATATGTGAAGCAGCCTTGAAACTACCTGTCTACATTGATCAGTCACGCGGCAGGCTCTCTCTGAGATGGGACTTACAGTTATTAGAGCGAGAGGCTGTTAGATGGCGAAGCCTGTTGTCCGTTGCCTCTGACAGCTCAGGTAAGCCCTGAGGAGAACTGCCCCCCCGAGCACATCAACCGTCGCTATCACACAAATTTCAACTCAGCAGGGCGCTGTGATGTATTGGCTTTCAACAGTGTGCTGTTCAAAAGGAATTGTATTGCTGTTGAGTGCCATAGCTGTGTATATTAGGACATCAAACAATACTGTAGATGCTGCTTTTTAAGGAGGCAATAAGTAAGGTTTTTACTGCTCCGTGGCAAAAAATGACAACAATATCTCTGGCTCTCAGAAAACAATCTTCATAACCTTCCTGCTCACATTTTCGGATGCTTAAGCAAAAGGAGTTTTGTTAAATGACGCACATTTTAGTCACAAAGCCTCCTTCTCAAGCTAAAAACAAGTCAAATCACACAGTTATTATTACTCTATTTTTCATGGTGACACATTACCTTTTCACAAGACGTTTATGTTGGATTCCGGCTCGTAATTAGCTTACCCCTCTCTGCTGTGAAAATATGACTTCATAATGTGCATCAATTACAGGCCATTATAGCTCAAGGGTATGCAAAGAGTGTGGGGGCTGTAAGGAGCCTTGTCTTGGAGTGGAGATCTTCTGCCGGTATTGTTAGGTTTTGATAGAAGTTACAGCTTACAAAAAGCCCCTTAATGATTCTTTTAACTTAGTAGACTTCCAGTTGCCTCTTTAAGAGAACCTGTTATCACTGTTCAGTGGTGAAGCTCTGTAGTTCAGGTTGGTGCAATGTAACTTAGTGTGTTCTGTAAATTCATTAATTTTCATTTCTTTTACAGTCTCATGAAGATTTAGAAATTCTTTAAATTATATATATTTGCAGATAATAGACAACAAAGATCAGCTACTCTGTCTTTCAGAAATTAAGTTTATTTACTACTTTTTGTTTTGGCTGTCCTGTTTAGAGGTGGAAACACTTTTTTCAGGTTAAAAAGAATCATGCTATTGTACATGGTGGAGGTCAGGGTGCATGATGGTTACAATGTGCAGGAGTTTGCATTTTGAAACCTGTTTGTAGCTCGGTTTAGGCAACATTTTGGTTTAAGGTGAGGGAAAGATTGTGGTTTAGTATAATCATTCTGTACCTAAGACTGGATTTAGGAAACCCAAATACATTGATAATTTGGCCTGAAACGTCAGTAATTAACATACCCACATTGTGTTATTTAAAAAACGTAATCCAAGTGGTAGTTCTTTTTGTTCTAAACATATTGTATGCATTTACAGATTAGTAGTCAATGAGCTAGTTTCTAGGAGAGAGTGTTTATCAGGAGGAAATTTACTACTGTCCAGCAGTTTGTTGAGCAAACCAAACACTGGCACTGAGCCATTGAAGACATTTAAATGTGTCTAAATGACCAATTTAAAAGCTTTCCTTTTTCCTTAAAGACATTCTCAAAGTCAGTGGTTACCAATCTTGTCTAGCCTTCTTTTGAGAGTACTAAAGAGGTCACAAGAAAAAAAGCTAGATTTGGGTCAGACAAACTTAGTCTATGTCCACGACGTTCCGCTTCTGGGATTTCTCCGGTGCCGCAGGAAATTGCTCCGGATGCATGTCTTGTCGACAATGTACGTTTCCTTTCCTCCGCTTTCTTTGTGTTGGAATTTTAAACTCCGGTGGACTCTGATTAACTGCTCCTCAGATCTCTGCATGGTAATTTGAGACAGCTTGCTAGACTACCTGTCCAATCTGAGTTTTCTCTCGCATGACTAAAACAACTTTTGAACATTCCACCAAAATAAAAATGTTTCTGTCTTGTTAATTCCAAATTGTTTGTTTTTGTGACCCAGGTAAGGAACTGTTGCTTTAACTAACAATCTTTTTTGCACTGACAAAGAATTAGAAAACATCTTTCTGTGTTTTCTTAGCTCATCTGTCAATGCTAGTCAAGATATTCAGAGGTATTCGAAATATTTCTTAATGGCTCTGTAGAAAGACGGCACACAGCAGTCGCTCCCTTCTCGTTCGTATGCTTTGTCAGTATTTCTTTAAACCTCTATTTATAATACCCATCCAGCCCGTCTTTAGAAACCCCCCCGTCCTTTAGACCCACACAGCAGGTAATATCTCTCTGGGGCCGCCAACAGTGATGTCTTTTAAACCAACAGCCTGACATCAGAAAGCGGCCCATGGTGTGTTCATCCATTTGCCAGGTCCTTCCACTGTGGTCCTGCTTCATCAGGAGGCCGGTACCTCCTAAGACTTGGGAACCCATTTAATCAATGGCAGATATTACAGTAGTTATGACCAGCTGGCGCCTGCTTGACACCAACGTCTTTTGGTGTCCATGCAGGGGCCCGGTAGCCCACTGCCTACCCTGCAGCCCCCCACTATGAGGGGGCAAAGACCACCAGTGGACTGTAGTCAAAAACTGTGTCTTATGATTGACGGCGCTGTTGTTGCATAATTTACCCTCACAAAGCAGTCTTACAGTGCATTGTAAAAGCAAAGTCGTGAACTTGTGTTTACCTTCACATGGGGATATGTATATGCTTCTGCATGTTGTACTATTTATGTTAACAGCTTCTTACAGCGACACAATCATCGAAACAAAGTTTTGTACACATCAAATTCGTGATTAGTCGTGACTGCCTTCACTTCAATCGTTTAGATTTTCTCCCGCTGGCACCATGTTGACAGGCTTTCCATACTCCCCAACATGCACAAAATAACATTCTGAAAGAAATATCTTTATGTCTCAGTGTTATTTTTCCAGTAGCAGAGATTTTTTAAATATTCACGCTCATATTGAGTAAACCTTAGCCTCCAAGGTTGCCAAGGAAGTGTTGATAGAATTTGTTTGCCGCAGCAGCTGCTCTCCGGAACTCAGAGGTCTATACAACATCTCTGCTGGGCACCATCAGATGAGTCACTGTGACTTTGTGAGGTTTGTGGCTTGTTTATGTTCATTTAGAAGATAATCTATTAAATTCATTTTTAATGATATCCTGATGGGTAACATTGATTTCACATGAGGCTGCCTGGGGATCTGTTGACATTGCAGACAAGTACAATGTACTAAGTTTACTTTTTTGTTTACTATATTACTACTATAAGTGCACTGCTGGTTTACTACTGAAGTAAATGTATAGTTACAATTTGGGACTGAAGTTGTCTGAGTTAGTTTTTGTATACTTGGAGAATACTTTTAAGTTATAAGCTGTAATTGCAGGTGTGTTTTTGGATCTCACTTTTAGTTTCTGTAGTTCAGTGGGCCAGAAACAACTGCAAACTGTATTTTGACCTAAAAGCACATTTAAGTATACTATCCTCAGTAGCGTTTTGCTAAAGTGTAAACGTTTTCAATAAGACTGTGGCAATAAAAATAAAACTTAAAAAGTCTACAGACTGTCAAAATGAGCAAATTAATTGATGTGTTCTGCATTCAACAACAATAAGCAGTAAAGTCACCTAATGACTACAGAGGACCGTAAAATCCTAAATTACACAGGCCGAGTGACTTTTCACGGCCCTCCTAAAAATGACCTCAAACGACTCATCTAACGAACTCTCCAGAGGGAGTTTACTGGTTGAGGAAACCAGCAGTGAGGTGAAAGAGTGCCTTGTCTGAGCAGTCAGGTATGAGCTGTTCAGTTTCATGAATGTGCATGTTATATCCTTAGCCAGGTGAAGGTACAATCCACGGGCTGTTACCCGGGAGTTTTCTTTGGCCCTGAGGTTTCAGAAGAGCGACAGACTCAAAGGCATCATACAGATCTTGTTTGCTGCTACCAACTCCTCACCCTGCTGCTTTACCCCCAAATGATGATAGAGCAGCTACTCCGGTGATGCTTTGAATTTTTAGGGGACGTTTATTTTCTTTGGCAAAGAAACAGAGAGCACAAGAGAGGGTTGTTTAGCGGCGAGGGTTCAGTTCGCTCTGTGATTCCTGGCATGACGGCTGAAAAAAAAGTGTCAGTCATTTTTAATTTGGGTTATGCTGATTAGACTCTGTACCTTTGGAACATCTGGTGTGCACCATAGGTGACCTGTCATGACATTGTAGATGAAGATTGACAGCCAACCATGTTCCAAGATTCATGACCTACATAAACCAAAGGCTACTGTTCCACTGCCCACACTGACTTTGCCCACACATATTGTATCAATTGTTTCTCGTTTGCCAACGATAGGAAACTGTGGGAGGATTTCCTGTCATAAAGCCATGGTCAGATTAACCTGCTGGGGGGAGCTGCTGCCAATAACCTCCTATTTTCTAAGACTTGCTGTGTCGTAATTTGATTAAACACATTAAATTAAGAATATGCAAAATGCAACATAGTTCCCAATTAAATTACCACAAATCAGTTGATGCGTGGTAGGTTGAGAGATTTTTCTTGTTGCCCATTTTTGTATAGTTTGCCTAACAGAAATTTTCTTATAGATCAGATTGGCTCACCAATAGAAGGATAACATTATCTTCATAATTGTAGAATATACTAAACGTAAAATATTGTGTCCGTTTCAGCTTCAGTTTGTCAAAGATGTCTTTCTCACCGAAAAGAATTTAGAAGAAAATCTGGATTATGTGAGAACCCTAATCCTAATCGTGACCCTATGCCATATGTTATGCACATTCCCCAAGTATGTAAGATTTGTAAACATTTCACTATGAAATAAGAAATTTCCAATTTCATTAAACACATTATAGTTTGTTCCAACTTGGGTCTTATGTTTTTGTGAACAACTATTTATTGTTTTTAAATTTAAACAAGTACATCATTCAGACAACAATACAGGCATATTGCCTTGGTACTCATTTTTGTAGTTTTGGCCATCATTCATTTCAGTAATAACAACATAAAGTTGATTGCTGAGATTTGGGAATATCATCATTCACATACAAAAATGGAATTGGATCAAGAAACATGAGCGGCAAAAGGATAAGAGTTTACAAGTGGTTTAGATAATCTGGCTAAAATTAGGGGTAATCTCTAGCTCACCGAGTAGAGTGTGTGCCCCATATGCTGAGTCTTTGGCAGTGGCCCAGGCCTGAATCCGACCCGTGGCCCTTTGCTGCATGTCGTCCAACCTCTCTCTCCCTCTTCCTGTCTTCAAGCTATCCTATCAATTAAAGGCCATACAAGCCCAAAAAGAAATCTTAAAAGAATTAAACAAAAAAAATCTGATCCTCTGACTGCTGGCTCCGTCCAACTTTGTGACAAAGATGTCTGTCATTGTGTTTCCAAATTGCAACATTTAGGGGAGTACAATGATATAATAAGTAATAACAAGAAAAAAAAACAAGTAACCTTTAAGATAATTCATCCTTAATGACAAAAGAGCTGTTTTGGTTGACACCTCTTTTAAATTTGCAGAAATCCCAGTTTGGTATTAAACTCCTAAATTAATAGAATTATACATGAATTTAATCAATTGACCGTCATACTATGTGATTAATGCTGCCTTTGAGCCTCAATCTGTGCTGCATGGAGCATAACTCCCACAGGAACTGGACAATGCAGACCCCCGTGTACATGAACTAAGTAACTAAAGTTACTATCATAAATATTTCATAGAGAAAATTGCTTTCAGTTTGAAATATATCATGTAAACGGGGGCGACTGGAACTGAGCCAGACCTCCTGTAACAGAGCAACACAATATGCATCACCTCATAAAAGGCACCAATTAACCCGGGCGTCGTATATCAGTTCCCAGTCACTTACAAAGTCATTGCCTTCCTTCCTGTCCTCATTATCATCACATACAGTAAGCACCCACAAGAGTGCACTTCACAGTAGTCAAGGGGAAGGGAAGGTTTTGTTTTTTATCAGCGAGGGGTTTCCTGTGTTCTCCAGGGGCCCCGAGGGCAGAGAATGGGGCTGTAGCTCTCCATGTCTCTGTGTGACATCTCCATTGTGCTGGGAGAAAACACTCATGCGGCGCGGTGCAGACAGCATTCTGAAGTGTATGAATTTTGACAGTGAGACATATATCAAAGCATCTACTCTGCATATCAACATCCAACCCACTAAGTTCACTGGGTAGAAACAATGAGATGGAAAGTAACAGGCTTCTCGAAGAGTGTTTGTGATTTTCACTGACTTATGGGGTCACACAATATTTGTGTCAAAGGTTGCAAAGGCCTTGTGCTCTGCAGAAGTTTAACACCTCAAGGACTTCATATTATGAATGAATAAAAACTGTACTTAGAATGTTTAAGATGTTTTTAGATAAATAATGTTAAAATGTAGCAAATAATTTTCACAGTACATTTTTAAGACATGACTGATTTTACCTCTTATATCAATGCATTTCATATCAACTGCATGGCCAAGTGATACAACATCAAAACATCTAATGGGTATAAATGTATTTTTTTTTGTTTTTTGCTGATGAAGAGGATCTAGAGAGAGTCATCTCAGTCCTTTAGTCCTAAACTTAGGTCCAGAGAATGAAATAACTATTTGATGGCTTGCAATGGAATGGTCAAAACCTTGACTTATTTATTGGAATATTTCACCATCTAAAAAGGTAGATTAGGACAAATTTAGTTACAGACTTTTACAGATTAATTCTGCAGACTTTGGTGATCTCCTGACTTTTTGTTGAGTGCTGGCATTATTTTTTAATTTTCTATTGATATTCCCATCATGATCATCTGTATTTTATGTGCAGTTCTAATTATCAAATGGTAAACATCCTAAATTGTAATTGTAACCATGTTAGCATTCAAAAGCACCACTTCTTAACCTCACAGAGCCGCTAGAAATGCTGTATACTCTCTGTCATGACTCCTTCTCTAAAAACATTAAATCATGCACAAAATATAACAGAATTCTCCTTTACCTAGTATGAAACTTATGGGCAAATACATCTCACACAAATGCAACCGCTTTGCCAAAAAGCAAAAAAACATGTTTAAACACATTGAAAATCTGGCTGACAGAGTGGGATTTTGTTGAAACGGTGGTGTTGTGGCAAACAGGAAAGTGCAGCAGCTCAGATTGAGAAGAACAGTGCTGCTGTGTTTTTATAGCCTATATCTCCACACAGCAAATGTGCTTTGCGCCATATCTGCCCGCTACATTATTTACACCTCGTTTTTATTAGGGCAATCTTGACATGTGTGCTGGGTGATAGATGGGAGTGTTTTTTTACACTAGCCCTGTAGGGTAGCCAAAGTGTGCCATGAGCTTGGCTCTTACCAAAAAAAAATGAAAAAAAGGGTAAATATAATGGAGGTTTTACTGCCTTTGTTTAGATTTTTTTTAAACAGGAAGGATTTAGGCTGGAAAATGTGTAAAAAATTAGAGTTTTAAGCTGATTATTTTTGGGTGAATGAATGCTGCAACACCCAGAGGGGCTTTGTGTGTTTGATGTCACAGAGCCAAAGACCAGATGTGAATATACTCTACCTCTTATTATAGTAAATGGGTTGACCTGAGAGTCAACATAGATCCAATTAGTCCTTAATTTTTAAACACATACAAACTAAATCCCAAACCTGCTATTCATTCATGACCATAATATTTCATTTGCAGTGGGCGTAAATGGTTATTTCTATAATTCTGAGACACTTTATTTGTCAAATTATGTGAAATGAACAGGAATTTCAGCCTGGGGAACATAGGCATAGAAAAACATCTACAAATGCACAATGAAACAAACATGATTCAAGCACCATGCTGCTCAATTCAAGAGGTATTATCATTATGCAGTCAATGCATTCTGCTCGGTTTTTGTCACCATCATGATTGACACGTCCATACAATAAAAATGAAGAGTGGAATTCTGAAAAGCTCACCTAAATAATACATATTTATATTAGTTTCTGTTGAAATGTTATCCAAATAGATCTGACCTTGCCTCAGCTAGGGGAACAAAATGAATTATATATAACCTATACAGACTTCACATGGCAAATAAGGGAGAATAATACATACTATGAAGCGCTGAAGATGCACTTTTCAAGCCGCTATAAGCCAGGGGGACATCCACATTGGTGAAATGTCAAAGCCTGAAATCCACAGGAGATACATTCCTGGATTTGTAAAGGGATTTTCTTTGAAGCAGATGCTGGTGAATATTAATGTCCAGAGGAACTGCGGTTGTCTGGCTTTGTGCAGTTAAAAATGGTCACGACAGCATGAAGAAAGGCTGCACAGGTTGTATTATTTAAATTAATGCCAGAAATAACCTTAAAATTCATCTTAAAATGAATCCTTTCCTTACCTGAGGTGAAATTATCTTCACTGTACTGAATCTATTTAGAAAGTAACCCAAATAATCGTATACAGCTTTGGTAGAGGAAGTAGAGGATAGCAACGCACTAAAGATTTCATTTGAAGAATACTGGTGCACCTTTCAGGTTTTACACAACAGATTTCTATGAAATACATTATTACAGTGCTCTGTAGGGGAGAGCCGGGACAGTTGAAACACTTTTTAATTAAACATTATTTACAAAGCGATCATATTGCACTGAAAGCTAATATTTAATCACTAGCAACCTAAACCTGTCATCTGCGAAATACAGTTGCATTTTTTTTTGAAACAGCATAGGGGGACGAATGAAACATACAGTTTAAGCCATAGAAACTCCTCACAACTTCAATATTTGACTATATATCATGGTACAATGGTATACAATGGTACTTCCAAAAGGTGTTATTTTAGATAGATTGTTGCAGGGCTATATGTCTTTGTGAATGTCTGTTAACAATTCATTGCGGTCATCGAGAAGCGGTTATTAAAATATCATGTACTGTGGATAATTCTTCCATTTTTATAGCTAGAACAGTATGTTTTTCCATTTATCTAGTGTTTCTATTGTGGAAAATGTCGTTTAACTAGGTTTTTACGTGGGTTAGACCACTGCACATCCAAAGCCTGTTAGTCTCCATAGGATAACATGGGAAAACCCGACCCCCTAAAATATATTTTCATCTTTCTAAAACTACTATTGTATAAGCACAGATATTTGTGCATTTACTTAAAATACATGGAGTTACAGCCAGCTGGGGACAGCTGAAACCGTCAACCGTCCCGACATAGACATATGCCATTATAGCCTGTTTGGCTTTTCATGTAAACAAGCATGCAACATGACAGTCTGGCATTGTGAAGAACACTAAATGGTCTACTGAATAAGCATGTAGTCAAACCTTTAAATGAAAAACACTCATTAGTAATCGGAAAAATTGAACCACTAATGAAGTTAACTTTTCTCCATCAAAACTCGTTAATTGGCTGTAACTCCGTGACAAAAGGAAAAAACAGGAAGATATTTGGCTGATAGGTTAACATGCCCTATGTTTTGACCTAAGGAAGTCTGTCTATCATCATCATTGCACTCAGAGAAAACTGGAATGTTTCAGTCATCCTCCCCTACATTTTATGCTCTTTGCTGATTCATATCTTTTTTTTTAAAGATAGTTTTTTATGGGGGATTTAATATGGAATTATCCTACATGGAGCGCATCCCAATTGAGCTAGAGGTCGCCCTGCTGATTCATATCTTTGATTCAATACACATATAGCACTTAGAATAGAATAAACTATCCAGTCATAGAATTATATCCAGTAGTATTTAAAGTAGCCTTGTTTAAACAGCCCCACCCCGGCCAGCTACAACATTAAAATACTGCTTATGTCATGTCTCGTCTCTGTGTCAAGTTTTAGTTTTCCATTAGTTTAGTTTTTTTTTTTGAAATGTACCTTCCAGTATCATTTCAGATCTGTTGACTTCCTGGTCTTTGTCCTCCTTCCCGCCTGTGTGAGTACCTGTCCCCGCCCCTATATGTTGCACCCGCGTCTCATTGTCCCCCCTCCGTCTTGTGTATTTAAGTTCAGTCTTAGTTCTGTTTCCTGTGTTCCTGATTCCCTTGGATTTTTGACTATACTGCTTTTTTTTGGATTTCCCTTTGCCTGTTGTCTCATGTACACTGTTGCCTGTAAGTTTTATTAGTGCTAAAATAAAACCACTGAACTACACCTACATAACGTCTGACTTCAACAACGTATGAAAGAAGATAAAACCGATTTAATCTCTCAATCAAAATCAAAGCAATTAATTACACAACAGCAATAAACACTCATATATGTTCAGGCAATCAATTCGTTGAAAATAAGATTAAGATAATGAAAACTGAACAGATAACTCGTCAAGGCTTGATATAAACAATAAATCTTTAAATGGAAAGGGGCCTGATAATTAATTTGGCCGTCGGAAACAAAGGTATTTGAAGGTCAAAACCTGGCAGATATACTGCACCACAAGGGCATTTTTCTTGTCTTGAAATTTAAAATAAGAGCCTCTGATCATCAGCTGAGCACTGCTGCAGAGAAAAAAATAATGATTAGGACGAGGATTGGCAGACATGAGGACGGTGTACTGCTGTGTGCCCGCACTAATAGCAGGAGAATGGACGGAGAGAGACTGGGATAAAAATTTCAGTGATTTCTTTTTCGACTGGGGGAATTGCCGGAGAACACCATTTGATGTAATTGCCTCCATATGTGGAGGGGCTTTTGAGATAGCTGCAGGGCTGAGTTATTCTCCCTCCATCAGATACCAGTGTCTAAACCATCATTTCTGTAGAGCACAGAGACCCAGAACCTCCTGCCTCTCCCTCTGAGCATGTCATGCTGCTGTGGATAATAACGCTACCATGTGGACCTGGTTCAGGAAAAACACTTCCATATGTGGTGTGTGCATGCTTTCCTTTAAAGATTTATGAATGAATAAGCTTCAATCGCTCCCAAGTCCATGCAGCCGGTGATGGGCTAATGTTTGGAATTTCACAATGAAATCCATTTGCTCTTTTGCAGTGTGTTTGATGGCGGTTTGGCCAAAGCACTTTCTTTAGCCGTTGATGTAGGATAGTGTAACTGATGCTCTTCCTCTTTTACAATTACCCTGAATATGTGGTCACACTGTAACATGGTTTTGATTGTTTACTGCAGTGAATGTAAAGGCATGCATATGGAAACGCCTGGGGAAACTTTTACTTTAAACATGATGATTTAACAGGCTCCTCTGTCATTTCTTTATGTCTCGCTGTCTCTGCATGTATGTCACTTTATGTTTCTGTCCTAGCCAAATAACAAGTTTTAGTCCTGTGTAGGTTACTGTAAAAACTTAAAAACAAAACACAAGACAAGACAAAAGACAGACAAACAAAAAATCCTTATAGCATGTAATGTAGTATCTACACCCCAAATTAAACTGTAAAATGTGTTGTTATTGTCTATCAACATATTTTCTGATCTGAAACCCTAGGCTCAACTTGATTTAGCCACAAAAACAACAAACAAGGTTGACTGTTGGTAGAAAATGGGAAGCAAACGCTAGCCTCTAGTTTCTTAAGGCCACATCCGCACCCCCCTCCTTCTCCCTAAAAAGACCTGGTGGTTGTTTGACAACGTCAAGTTGGTTCCACCTTTTACTATTAAATTAGAGTCATAATTCACAGGAAGGGTAGAAGTATATGTCAGTTAAACATCAACACTACTTTGTCACTTTAAAAAAAGAACTTGATAAAAAAAAACAAAGTGTCTCTGGCCAAGATTGTCAAGATTTAAAAAAAATAAAAAAAACATTAATTTCAGCTGCCATCAACGTTATTAACAAACAGTGAACGACTTTGCACTTTAGTTTACACTTTGCTACTTCTTACAAAGATATTTACACACACACACACATTATATATATATATATATATAGTTCTACCGCTTTTTGAACAATTTAAATATAGGTTTAAAAGGATTTTAAAAAGGAAGTTGATTCACTTCCTTACTACAACCTTTGCTCTTGTGGCTGGACGCTGCTCTGCAGAGTCGTGCTGAACCTCTTGAGGGCAGTGCAAACAGTGAGCTCTGCAGAGGCGTGAACCGCAACAAGCAGCCTCGCCAGTTGTCTCCAATTGACATTTCCCATCATGCCCACACAGCCTGCATCAGTATTCACAAGTGGAGTGGAGGAGGCCACTAGGGAGAGGAGGAAAGAGAGAGTGAGAAAGAAAGAAGACAAAACACAGTACAGGAATACAGTGGGGCATTGAGCCTAGCTGGGTCATTTAACTCCCTTTCTGTGCTTTCCTTATTCAACGACTGCTGTTATCTTTTGGCTGAAGTTTGTTGTCCTTGAATACAAAAGATTGACCGTAAAAGACAGAAATGGGAGTCGAGGCTTGAGGGTTAGCAAAGAGGGAGAAAGATGGACAGCAAGACACACAATAAGAAATAGATTGAGACGGAGAGATGGCGATGTGGTCGGAATCCTCGAACACCATCTTGGCCCAGGCCTGCCCCACAGCCCAAGGTCTCAGGAAGTGATTAACCCTCCTCTGATACCACAGGATGATGTGTAACATGCATGTGTGTGAGGGTGTGGGAGTCGGGTGTGGGCAGCCAATCTCTAAGCCCTTCTCCTGAGGCTCTCCCTAAAAGTGGGGTCATCACCCCTTGATCTTGAAATTGAATTCCAATCCCCCCATGTACATCCTCTTCCCTCACGGCTCTTTCACCCACACACAGTGCAACAAGACCTTAACCGCAGCTTCTATCCTCTTTTTAGTTTCATAGTAAATATAATACTGGCTAAATTGGATACTATTTAGTTGGCTCAAATGTAGAAAGTTTGATAAATGGTTTATTTAATATTGTACTGACAATCTGAGCAAGATCCAAATTCTTAGATTATTCCTCCAGGTAAATCCTTCTTCACAGCCTGTTATCCTCACAAGACACACAACCCTAACCCAGCAATCAAATAACTTATTTGCAAGTTAATGTCTCTGGTAAAATTATTAACAGCTCCACAGCAATTTCATATAAGCTCAAAGGCAATTTTATAATTTCCGAGTTGAGACCAGCAGCAGCAGCCAAGCTCCAGTTCCAGCACCTAATTCAGATTCTGGTATAGAATTTGAACCAGAAACAGCAAATCTTAAGATACTTTGCAGAAAAAGCAGCACATTTGCTGGCTGTCATTCACTTTCGAGGGAAAGCAAGGCAGATGTTTGTGGAGGAAATCTGCCAGACGAGGGAAGTGAAGCGAGTGAAGAAATGCGTACATTAGTTTGGAGTTCACCACAGCCCCAAACACACCGGATGCCAAGCGTGAAGTACCACATGCCAGAATGAACACAACAAAGCAGATGCAGGAGAAGTGTTTGCCGCAAGCGTACTCTAACCTATACTGAAAATCTTGAATGGATAGAAGAATAGAGACACGGTCAGATGGAGTTCTCCTAGTTTGTCATGAATAAACAATAAGAAACTGATATAATTGTGTGTCTTATAACAACAACAAACCTATTCTCCTGAACACCATGCTTATACTGTATACAGTACAACTAATTTGCATTTGTAAAAATGTTTTGTAGGAAGAATAATTCTGCCTGGATTCATATTTTTTTTAATAAATATATACAGTATGTGAAAAATTTGGATCTGTTTAGGCAACTGGTTATTTGGTTAGGGAAAGATTGGAAAGAAAGAGTGTCTGGGTTACATTCTGAAAATGTCAATTAATTATTTAACTGAAACCACGATCTTTCACCAACCTTAAAGTTCCATTCATTTATGTTTTGGCCACTGCGTGGCAGCAGAACAAGTTCCAAGAACAACATTGACTTATTACAGTATATTAAGTTGATATTCCTAAATATTAACAAACAATTGCTTATTTACGTATCAACTTCATTTTAACCTTTGTATTGGCTCTTACGAACTCTTTAGAGAAATATTTCACTCTTTGGCTGCTAATTGCTCCACTTTGTTCAGAAGCTAGTTGCATGAGAGCCATGCGACTGAACCAACAGCAGAGTTGTGGGCAGTAAAACCAGAACAACAATGATCTCAAACACACTCAAACAATGTCCTTATGCTTCTGTTATGAAAGTAACTTTGTCTTTTTTGGGGTTACCATCAATATCAAACAACTTTACTTTTTTAAATCTTGCAATAACGTCTGTTGCTGAAAGCTCTTTCAACTTGAACTTTAAAGCTAAATGGACTAGGTGTTTGTTTTTAAAGACATTCAGCCCTCAATATTCCCTCTTGGATTTACTCGAGTCACGGCAGAGCACAGGCAGATGCAGTCAGGTATGATGCAAGTGCTCACATCATTACACCACTGCACTTAAAAAGGCGAGTCTCAGGCTTAACAATAGATTTTTACTTCACCTTTGACATTTAGCATGTCAATTGAACTGCTCAGTACCCCTCCTCTCTCTGCAGCGCCTCTCCTCATTACCCTCTTTGGCAGGAGAGCGGCAGTGTTCTTCAGCTCTTTATCTATCTCGTAATCTTTCTTCTTTTCACCCCCCCCCACACACACACACACACACATTCCCTCTTGCTCTTTCTCTCTCCAGCAACGCAACCATTTCATTCTGCAAATGACACCTGGAAAGCAGAAGTCGGACCACTATAGGGCTTCGTCTGCTGCAGTATTAGCAGTGCATCGCTCTTCCGCCCAGAGGCTCGGTATCCTAGGGGTTATAAGGCTCAGCCCCATTCTTTTCCAACCTGGATAAAGTATGCTCACTGTCAGCACTTTCTACTGCGGCCTGGCACTCTGTTTATTTTTGCAAGACACAGAGCTGAATAGACTTTAATAAATACCGTGGCCTGAGAGTCAGGGAGCCATCTGAGCTTGTCACAACTTGAAACTCAGCTGGTGCACCAGTTCAGACCCACGATTGGGTGTTCACTTAACGGATGACTGAGTGCACAACTCTCTCACCAGGATCCTTTGGAAATTGCTCAGAACGGGACACTGCAGGGGAATCACTGCTGCATGCATGTACTGAGCTTAATAAGTACACAAACAGGACCATTTAAACCTCTGCAGAGTTCAGATAAAGAACCCTACACAGCTCAATGCAGTTTGAGAGAATGCTGAACAAAAATCAATCCGCTTTACACCAGAGCTTTACTTTTTTGGAAGTCTTCCATACAAACCTGAAATCCATTTGCTGAGGATATGTTTCCAAAATTAGCTAAGTCACATCCTTCTGTGGTTTGAATGGATTAAGACACTTGTAGAGAACAAAAGAAAAGAACACAAAATACTGATGTCCATAAAGTATAAAGTTGTTCCTGGAGAATCAGAAAAACTGATGATGTCAGTGATGACTTTGATGATGTTTGTTCATTCAAGAGCTGTGAGCTGACGTGATCTGCTTCAAAAAACTTTTTTGAAGCTTTAAAAGAAAATACAGTTTGACATTTTGGGATATACTGATTAGCTCTCTAAAATGATAAGACTCAAATGCACAGTAAATGTAAAGCTACTGGAAGCAGCTGGTAAGCTTAGTTTCACACAAACTGGAAATAAGGGGAAACAGCTAGCTCTGTACCTACCAACCACTCTAAGGCTCTCTAATTAACATGTCCTGTCTGTTTTTGAAGTGTGGTTAAGTGTCTTTTGTTACACTTCCTTACAAAAAACAGCTAATTGTGCTAAGCTAAGCTTGAGTTATAGCTGCATATTTCAATACAGACATTAAATCTCAGTAGAAAGGAAAAATGTTGAACAATTACTTTCATTTTGTAATGAAATGTTGAAATGTTGTTGGTCACGGTCTGTTGGTAGTTTCTTAACATTATGTGAGAGTACCAGGTATAATTGATGCGTTGTAGTTTCTGTTATGGGAGAGGCAACTTTGTAGAAATTAAAATTGTTTTTTCAGTCATTTCGTGACATCTGAAAAAATAATGTCAACCAGGTGCACTTCATTACGTTCAGTGGTCCTGCTTCTTTATTATTCATCGCAAGCTATTGGATTGACAAGAGAAGCATTCAAGTGATTTTCTTTGTGAAGACTGATACTTTGTTAAAGAACAAGGCAAAAGCTATTGTATCCACAATACAGTAGTTTAGAAAAGTGAATAACTACTGATAATGAGGAAGTGTTTCAGGTTGGTGCAATCATGAATGCAGAATGACGTAAAGGGGATATGGCTATTTAGTTTAGCACTAGATGGGCCCAACATCAAGCTGGGCTCTATTGCGGACATTGACTTTCCTTTCTCTTGTCAGTGGGTTTCATGGTTTAGCTCGGAGTTGCTGAAAATTCCACAGTGGTTTCATCCGGTGTTAATCTTTAGAGATTTGTATTAGTGTCTAGAGACACCTTTGATCTTTCTAAAGACTTTGATTGGATGTGTGAACGAGGGGGCCACTTTCCCATCATGCATCCACTGGATTAAAGGAAGGGAGGGGGGGGCTATTTATAATTTTGGAAGTTGCTTTCAGGTCAGTGCAGGCTTTCAGAAGCAATCAGACAAACACATTTCAGTGGCAGTGGCGCAGAGACAGAGGAAGGGGGCGGGCGCCTGTGTACGATTTCAAACTCTGTGAACCTATGACGACAACGCTCACTGTTTCTGTGGTTTGTCTCTGTAAACTGTGGTTGGATGAATGAACGTCAGAGAGCACAGGGATAAGAGTAGGGGGAAAACTCTGACATTGTGAGGCATTTTAGACAGTATAACAAAAAAAAAACACATTTTAAATCAAAGTCTAAAAGCTGAACATGTACAGTCAAGCTCACTCTCACTCAAAACTACATAACAGGATGCATTTTTGCTGCCTTCAGGGACGATATTTTTGTCTCTAGGCCACATGTTACCATGGATTATCACGCTCTGTGGTGTGAAAGCCATCCTTGAGAGCAATCATTAACAGCAGAGCCTCTTTGCTGACTCAAATCCATCGGGCTTCACCGACAGCTGGTCTTTGCTCCCCTCCGTCCATGCTTCACCTTTCAGGAGAAATCAGAGCTCGTAAACATCATCTCAGTGATGCTTGAAACAAGTTTCCATGCCACATTAATGTGTGTAGCAGCGAGAGCGAGTCTCTTGTCGAACAGCTGCCTCCCCTGCCTTCATGGCAGCAGAGTCGGGTTGGATTTGCCATTAATTTGTCGCACCTGACAGCCGACTCTGCTGGGTACCCTCCATCTACACCACTTTGCTGCTATGTGCCTGGGAGGGACATATCTTGCCCTTGTGAGAATAAGCCTGAAATATGGTTCAAAGAGAATGGTACAAAATAGCAGCCTCGGGCTGTGACATTTCATGTGTATCTAGGCCAGGTCATATGATTTGGTAGAAAGTTAGAACCGCAGGGTTGAAGTCCATGGGGTACACCGGCTGTACGAACTGAACTTGGACGTCAGACATCATCACCTTAGCCAAGTCCAAGTCAGTACTATGACCCGATCCAGTAAAGTTTGAGTCCAGAGAGGGTTGTCTAGAGAAGTAAAAAAAAAAAAGTTACAAAAAAAGGCTGGTAGATCAAGTCAGACTCTGACTATTATAACTATTAATCATGTACAGTGCTATCATATTGACTTGACCTGAATATAGAAAAATACAGTATGTTTTTCTGGATATTATTAATTATATTAGAGGACTAGACATTTACATATTCATAACAGCAGATGCTCTGGCTCCTGTTACTTGAGAGTGTTGCTATATTAGTTCTTTGTTGCTTTAATGTTGCAAGGCTAGTGAGTTTCTACATTTCAGTTTGTAGTGTGTTTGTTAGAGTTAGTCAGCCCTAAAAGGAGGTAGGAAGCTCCGTTTGATCGGCTGGAGTTTATCGTTTGTGTAACATGTTTTGTTGCCACGGAGGAAATAAATTCCGGATGAGTTGAGGGTGAGTAGAAAGCCTCTTTAGTGCAGAAACAGAGAAGGGACTGAATCATATCTGGATCTGACTGATGAACAGAATTAGGGATTAGCTGCACTTGAAAAAAGACTTGGGATGTGGGAATGTGGGATTTACGTTATGCTTTAATGGAAGTATTACGTGTTTTACTTTCACTAGAGAGGAGGCTTCAAAGAAAAGGACTTCATTATTTTCTTATACTTGGACTAACAGTGTCTTTCCCAGCAGGACTCGCGTGATAAAGCATTTCTTTTTCCAAAAACAGGTGCTGAAAAATGTGCGGCTGTTTCATAATCAGGGTGGTTGTCTTATATCCTGCCAATATGGTTATGTTATATTTTCAGTATTGTCTATTTTATAGATGATTACTTTTGTTTTATTGTTAAATGTATGACATATCAGAGAAAAGGGTCCCAGTTGTATTTAATTAGTGTTTTGCCTGACCAACAAGAAACCCAAATTCTAATTTTTACAGTGATATAAAATGACAAGCTCAAATTAGTTCATGTTTAATACTTAACAACTCACAAAATGATCAATCGATTATCAGAATAGTTCCAGAGTCATTTTCTGTCATTTCAGCTCTCAAATAGAAAATAAAGTTACCTACTAAACATACCCAGTTAATGTTTTCAAATGGCCACAGGGTTCAAACATAAGGGTTGCCAGATGGCCCGGGGCGAGTAAATATAACAACCCACTTGCCCATTCGGGCATCATCGTATCATAATCATTTGAGTTGAATGCGCCCTTGGCCTAGTTTTTTTTCGACATTATTTTACACTTTGGATGCTTTCATTGTTTCATATTACGATATTTTAATTTTACATAGTTTTACAAGGTAATTTTTTTCCACGAAAATAAATCCATAAATTGTATAGGGACCACTAAAAAGTGACTTGGGGCAAGTAGAATTATTTTTTTTCTTGCCCGACCAGACAAGTGAATAAAAAAACCTTAGTGTGGGCCACAACAATATAAACGGATTTCATCTCCACTGACTTATACTGTATATTGTATCCATAAGTTGCCTTTTACTGTGTTTGCAGAGCCATCATTTCTTTCTTTGAAAGTGAGCAAGCTGTCAGTTCTTTTCAAAAACACTATTTATCAGCACTTATCAAAAAAAACAACAAAACAAGACATTACCAACAGTCATTTCTCAACATCTTGTCTCATTAAACAGATATGGTGGAATTCTATGATACTGGATGACTATCAAACACCCCTACAGTACTTCACCTATATTGTGCCATCTATCTTTATGTACAAAGACGTCAGTAAGGTGGAGACAGTGTGTGTCACTAATTTTTCAAATGGTGGATCTTTGTAAAGGGCAATTAAATTGAGTCTGACTATGATGCATTGTGCAATTTCAGTCTAATCTGCTACCTTAACATAGACAATGACGTACAGTGTCACATTACCTGGAACAACATGAATCATATTTCAAAGTTCATATTTCCCAAGCTTAGCCTTTCTCAACTCGCTGACATTAAGATCCGTCTCAGGTCACTGCGAACACATGGAGGCACACATAAAGGTAGCAAAGAAAAGACAAAACTTGAAGACAATATGAAGAAAAATCATCCAGCAGCCCATTTTTGTTAAATGATGGGTGAATTTAGTTTTTGATGAGGTCAACATTCACCTTGGTAATGGAGCCTGTGGTGAGTTTGCAAACGTTGATAGCAGAGCGTGAGCTTGCAACTAAGAGTGTTGCACACTTAAAATCAATGGCATTGTCCCATCAAGTAAAGCACTTACTGTAACCTCACCCAGGGATGTATCATACTGTAACATTATTATTATGCAAGGAATCCACAAGTAAACATTAAACGCACACATCAGCAGGAAAAGCAAGAGCCTACTGTGCCCTCAGCTCCCGAAAAGATAATAACATTTGACAAAGAGCTGCAATAAATGAGCTGTGAAGGCTGGGCCTCTCACCTGTCAACATGTGACACTTAAAACAGTAATTTGTTCCCCTCAGGGGTTGTACTTTTCAAGGTATTGAATTTCCCCCTGGACCAAAAGATTATTCAACTATCACCTAGATAGAAAGCAGTACCTGTAAAAGACTGTAAAAGAGATTAATGTCAAGACAGAAACTGCGCTTTGAGCGGGTAAAAGCAAATGAATGAGCAAATTAGTTTTTTTGTGCTTTCTGTATGCTTACACGAGGCCTTTCTTTGTGAGGATTTGTCAAAGTGTAATAAAGATCTAGCTCAAGATATCCACTGGATAACATTTCATAGCTGTCATCGTCATATGGCTCATAATGCCTTAATCTTTTATGCACATTTTCCCTTAAAACAACATAACGTCCATGAACAGGCCCTCCTTTGTCGTTGGTGAATGTCAACATCCCTGTTATCCCATCAGCTCCCTCTGCCTGAAACCTTAAACCACCAAACACCTGTTCTTTTGTGTGAGCTGGCATTTTACAGCAGGGTTTCTCAGACGTGCAGGGAAGCGTCTCCCATCGCTCGCTCTCACTCAGCCCTCTCATTTGGTTCACCTCTCTCTCTCTCTTCCCTTTTACATGTCGTCACTCCTTCTCCCCCCTCTCGTACGCTCCCCCTTTTCCTTTCACTCGCTATTGTCATCTCTCTCTCTCCCTGCTTGTGTTTCCCCAGCTCCATTTACCAGATCTCCCCTTTCCCCTTCCCATCCCTTCATCTCTTTTAGACCATTTTCTCTTTCAGTACCCTCTACTTGTTTTCCTCCACTCATTTCCTATTCTCACTTTTGCTAATGACTCTCAGACTGATACTTGACTCAGTACTCCGCTTTCTGTCTTTCTGAAGCTTCATCTTCCACTTTCTTGTAATATACTCTCCTCTCTTTTTTACCTCTCTCTGCCACTCAAATCATCTCATTTAACTCTCCCCTCTGCTCTCCCCAAACTTGAAAACACACTCTTGACTAAAGTATCTGTGCTTAAAATCTTTCTTAATTGGACCAAAGGTGCCCATCAAAAATAAGGAAAAACAACCCTAATACAAAATTACACAAAAGTATGAAGACAAGAGTGTACTAAGTGCAGAACTGTTACACCAGAGTCAGGGGTCCGCATCCAGACTCCCATCTGTAGGTAGGTTAAGGCATCAAAAGCACTTTGGTAAACAGTGATTATGGCTTTGGTTGAATGTAAATAATCATGTCATGCATTAAGTCACAGTTGACTTTTACTGTATAAAACATGACCACAATGTTATCCTAACTTTAACGATGCGCTGTGAGAGCCATAAAACAGTAGGACTGGATACCAAGTTCAATACTTTTTGAGGCACCGACAGAATTGCCCCCATAGTTTCGAGGATCAAAATGCCTCGTCATTCAATACCTAAGGAGTAAATCTCATCAGTGTCAGTGAGCTGATAAGCACTCTGATAAGCATGCAGCATGCTTCTATCAAGATCTAATAATGTTTGTGATTGGCTGCCCAACATTACACATCGTAGAGACAAAACTCCACTTAACGCAGAGATGGGGCTCACATAGTAGGAGCTAATAAATAAATGAATAATAAATAGACTAGGGCAGACTTTAATCATGAGACAATGTCCACTTTCAAAATAAAGCTGTGTCTTGCGCTGAATTGAGTCTCAGTACTCTTGTAGCTCTCTGTAGTTTCTCCCATCGAGAGTCTTTTTGCTGCTAACCAAACATTTCTTGTTGCTCTTTCACATTAAAAGTTTTCCACTGGGGAATCAGTACGGTTACGTTGCACGGCAGCACAATATCTCGTGATGTCACGAGACCATGCAAGAATGGCAGGATCACAACTTACAAGAAAATCCATCTTGTCAAGCTTCAAGTAATGAGTTTGCATCTGAACTACCACCTAACCGAACCAATCAGCGTCCGCAGAGGACCTACTGGCAGCTATGGGCGTGGTGTGACGGCTATGTCTGTGCATTCAAAACAGTGGCGGACATGATAGATGACAGATGGTGACATCCAATCTCCTGCAAGGTATTTTTTTAAAGTACCTGCCCCTTTTTCCTGAGAGTTTCCAATGACGGGTCCTCAAATGTTTGTGTTGTTAGCAGCTGGGGGCTTTTATTGTGAAGCAGCTACAGGAAATGCTATGCGTTTATCACTGAGGCAGCAACCCTTTGTTAGCAGTGCTAGTCCTCAAACAGAACAGAATATGGACAGTGAGCTGTTAGGCGAGCTTCAGACAGGCTCCACTGCGTTTTCTGCTAACCAGCACACTTCCAACATGTCAATGTCAATGTCATATTTATTTGTATAGCACATTTCCAAGGCCGAGGCCTACCAAAGTACATCACAGTAAGAAACAGATACAATAGAAGACACGTCATGAAGGTAAACGGCACCTTTAACCTCGCTCACAGCTCAGCCCGTCACAATTATCTCTACCCACATTTAAAAACACTAATAGTGTACCTCTGAACCTCTTTAACCCTTTAGCTTTTTTCTCTTTCTTCTGATTCCATAATTATCTTTTGTCGATTCCTTTCTTTCAAGCAATAGTCCAAAACGCCTGTTTCTCTTTATGCCTCTCTTTGGCACTCACACATTATGTCTACTCACTACTGTCTTTCTCCTACTCTCCAATGTGTCTTCTATCCCTGGTTGTATGGGAGATGAGGTAAAAGAAAGGGGGGAAAAACCCTCTAACCCTTCCCTCATCTCCTTTCTTTTTTGAAAGCTAGCCTTTGTGGAGCTGCCGGGAGCAGCTCCAGTGTCTCCAACCGCAGCCAGGGCTCTTTTCATCAGGAGAGGTTTGAAATCTAACTGACCCTATTCATGCACTGCCAGGCCTTTGCTTGTACTCATGCTACATAATACGAGGCATTGCAGCGACTGGGGAATGTGAGTTATTCGGTGAAGGGGGAGACAACAGTAGAAAAGCACAGAGGGAGTTTGGATCAAATCAGAAGGCAATTTAAAATGAAGACTACTTTTTCCTTTAGTGTCATTACCTTGAGGTCATCATTCAGTAACTGCTATATAATAGCAGTCTGAAGTTTTTAAGTTTGACTCCTTTAAGAATCAGAAGTTTTAAACTGGCACTCCAGACATTTTTTCTACATGTTTGTCATGCTGAGGTCTTTCTTGCACTGCACTTCCCAGAGATCTCCTGTCAGTCAAACAGCATGTCCAACAATAGGATGTCTTTCTCTTTGCTTCTCTGCTTTAGAGAAAAGTACTCTGAGACTTGACAGTTACAACTGCTAATGCCAGACAGGCATTTTTCTGATTATCTTGCAATTCAAACTAATATTGGATTGCCTTTCCTGAAAGAAAATAAAATAAAATGTGTGTGTGATTGTACTGTGAGGTTTTGAGTGAAAAACATCTTGACTTTATTTTCCAGTTGGTAGTATGAGCTGGTGTTATTCTAGAGTTCTCATACAGTGTGTTGCAACTCTGATTTAAAACAGTTAAGCTGCAGCCAATGAAGACAGCCCCCCCATTTACTGACCCACTTCTTCAATGACATGCTGTTAAAAACTGTAAATAAATACAACTAATTCACTAAACATTCTTTTTAACAGAATTGTCACCCAGGTCTCTAACATGTTCACTGTCAAATAAACAAACTAACGGCTTTGCCTTTATGTTGCTTTCAGTGGATGCAAGCAGATTGAAGTAAGAACATGAGGCATGTTCAGCCCCGACAAAACTTAGAAACCTGTTTCTTTAAACTGAAACGGGGTTGCGTTGAACACCCTGTTGTGCATGCAAGCACTCTGCCTTTTAATTACCATTGGTTTACAGACTCTGCTGATTGGGTATAACATGTGACACAGCCAATAAATGAGAGACACACCGACCAAACGAGAGAAAACATAACTCAAAGCCCATTGCACACTGTTGCACACCGTTTCAGACCGTTTCGAGGAAACCGTAGCAAAACAATGTACACGGTGTGAGATTGAATGTGACTATCTGCTGTAAACAGGAAGTGGCGGAACCGGAAGCACTCAAAACGAAAGTGAAGTCATTGTAAATAATTATTAAGATATTATTCATGTAAAATGCCGTAAAGCCAACACAGTTATGCTGTCTGAAAGACCAGTGGCGGTATGTGCCAAGCAGTGTTAATGGCACTGAAAGGCCAGGGGTCCAGGGCTGGTGGAAAATAATCACAGCTACTTATGACTACCATCACAAATCAACACAATGTTATCTGCAAAACTTCACCTCTGAGATCCACACAATAACAATGTGTTCACTATGTTGTGGTAATAACTAATTCCAATTACACATGCGTAAAAACGAACCTAAAATGTGCAACGTTCTTATTGATTATGCCTACTATGTTTAAGGAAGGCAGCAGGAGATGAGCGAGTTACTCAGCAGCACTGCCTAAAAAAGGGTTGGGTTAAGGTTTTGTTGAAAAAAAAAAATTCTGGATCTCTAATTCCCTTAGTTTATCATTACAGGCGCGGTGTAATATTCTTATAAGATCCCGATCTGATACAGTTTAATACAGTGAGCTAAACATAGTCAGATAATTTTTTTTTTTTTTAAGTTCACTACATTTTAATATGTTTGTATTGTGTCTCTCTCAACAGAATGCATTTATATATTTTGTACATTTTCCTACCTTTTAATTGTGCCCAGTATATTATTCATTATTTAAATAGCTCCAAAAATTTGATTCTATTACATCTTTCTCTTATTTTAACCAGAGTATGAGTATATTTTCTAGGGGTTATTTGTCTGTGTGTCCTATCTGAAAGCTCTCTAGATCTCAGCGAGAGAAAACTCAATGTTTACACATGCCACCCAAAACTATCTAAGCAAAGTCTTAATAGGTTGTTTTTTTTTTTGCAAAGATCTTTTACTCTGTGCTGCAGTACACAATTCATCCCAGCAACATAATAACATTTACTTCTAATGTACCCATGTAGCATCATGATTGGTGCAAAGGTTTGATTTTTCTAACATGCACTTCAAGCGACATATAGCTCAACACGCACAGTGAGCAGATTTGGTCATTTTGTTTATGCAGTGTGTAATCTCTGCAGACCTTAAACGATTCAATGATTCTGGGTGCTCAGAACACTATGCAAAAGGATTTTCTGAGCCTGTTGTGGATTTAATTACTGTCGTGTCTGATCAATCGTTCATAGAGAAAAGAAAAACAAACATTTAACATGAAAATGGAGCCAATTATTACTCTAAATGTCTTTTTGTCAAATGTCAATTTCTTCATCTAAATGAAAACGAGTTTCACTGAAAAAATAAGCTTGCAATAAAGTATAACCTTTTTCCCCAACTAAAACTGTGGCATATATTAACTAAAGCATTGTACTCCGAGATGATGTGGCCTTTAAAAACTCAGTGACTATATCCTTGCAGCCCTGGCATCTTCAATAAATTCACATTTGTAAGAGAAAATCCCCTTTTTTCTGCTTCCCTCTAAAGTCGACTTTCCTCCCACCTTAGTGGAAACATGCAAAGCTTCCCTTGAGACATTAGTACCTTCATCTATTTGTTTGTTTCTGTTTTTAATTTGAGTTGACGGAGCGCACACACACAGACACTTCTTTTCAGCAACACTGCTTTATGCTTACGAGGTTACACAGATTCACACCTTGAAAAAGAAGCCTTCACTTCAAATGACGATACACTCTCACAGGCATTTCAGACTTAATTTCTGAATGAAATTGTCACCAGGACACACATAAGAGTGAAAATAGCCACTGGGACCATCACATTTTTTGGATAAAATGTATTTTCAAATAGAAAAACAATGATACCAGGAGTGCTTCTGGTGTCCCCTAACACCCTAACAGAGGCGAGTGTGTGTTGTTTTACTTTCATAATGTGTTTGTTAAATACTTTTTTATTTTCACTATCCACTTGAGTGCCTAGAATTAAATGTTTATATTTATTGAGTCAACCCAGTTGGGATTGATTTGAGGGACAGAGCTTCTCAGTATAGAGAGATCTTGTTGTCACAGACAGTGTACGGCCAAACTGCAATATAAGCTTAGTTTTGTTGAGACTGAACAAAGGTAAAAAAGAAGTAGGTGGTTAGTTAACAACTAGACAAGCTACAGAAAATTCAGTTTGATAATCACCTAATCTTTTATTACTATTATTCATATTTTATTTTTCTGTGACTCTAGATTCTCTACTGTGAGGATTTTATAGAATCATATACTACACATATTTGGGGATTGGACAATACATTTGAAGATGCCACTTCAGAGTATTAATTATTATTATTAATACAACAATCATTTTTTTCTCAAATATATCCTTTGTTATATATATATTTTGGATGGAGTCATCATTAGGTGCTGCATAGATCAAACCTGTGATGTTTCCGTCACTGAACTGGTCTCTCACACCACGAGGCCACTCTGAGTCGATGTGCAAAATGTGCTTGTGTCAATACAGACAAGCCTAATGGTCTGTGTGTTTAGACTCTTCAATGGGATGACACTGGGGCTTTGGTGGGTTATAATGGGAACATCAGTGTGTGAAATATGTTATGCAAAGGAAGCAGGCGAGTGATGTAGCAAAGGGCCACCGTTTGGCACTAAGTCGAGAGAGTCAGCAATAAAGAGAGGTCTAAAGTAAACAAGCCGCTGACATTCAGTTTTGGCCGCCACACCACAAGCAAGAGGCGCCTTCCAAAGTTGGCCGAGTGAGTGCTCAGATGCACCTCGGTCACCGACCAGGAGGAAGACCTCCGAAGAGCTCCATATTTGTTGTTTAGAGCTTTACTTGTTGTTTTAAAATATAATAAATTACAATATGCCTTGAGTGTATTAGTAGAAGTTACAGTACTGTAGATTTGTAAGTGCTCGGGATCTGGATTTTCTAGATTTTTTTTAGAAGAACAAACAGGAAGAATAAACTTGGATATCTGGTGAAGCATTTCAGCATAATTGACATGAGGGTGTTATTGATTGACAATGAAAATTCTACATGCATTCACATATAAGAAACAGCTTAGCTTGAGAGCATTTACTCCAGGATGGAGGGAAAGGAAGGAAAATGAATATTGCAGGATTTGAAACTTGACATTCTGTGCAGCTGGACAGAAATACATCAAACATTACAAAAAACACATAATGTGGCACTCCTATTATCTTAATGTTACCCATGTCATGTTGAGTGAGAGTTCTGTGGTTGAGCTTTTATGTGAATTATTATTCACCAGTTTGTTTGCTAACATTGGTTCCCTTTTCATTCTTACGGACACATGTCAAAGGAAGTGATTGCTCCTGACAGCTGAAGTATTAACAGTGTGTGGTGTGGTGTGGAAGTCGCAAATTATGATGTGGTGTGGAAGTCGCAAATTATGAATAAAACATAACATGTCGTGTTTGACAATTCCATCACTGCTAATAAAACCGTGGGCGTGCTGGGTTTTCGCCAATCATCATTGACAGCATTAATTGAAATGGTAATTAAAAATCCAATTAATAATGCAGTGCTAATGGACAGAAAAATGTAAAAACTGCAGATTGACCTTCAAAATTGATTTCTTTTTCTTTGCTCATGAATAAGAAAATCTATATTATATCATAAATATTTTTTTGCCCTTTCAAATTAAATGGAGAGGCACATTATTTGTGCCCCGAGACAAATGTGCAAACATTAATTTGGGGTTGAATGGTTTGTGACCAATCAGCCAATTTAATTATGAGCAGTCGGTTAAGGATTAGGCCATTACTGTCAGATAGAGTATGTGATTTCTTGCAGGGGATTACAAACAAGCTAAAGATAAATATTGAGAGCACTTTGAAAGGATCCTAAAAATAGTCATGAAAAGCAAAATTTGCCATAAATTGCTTTCTCACACGACATCTAATATATCATCACTAATTGTTTGAAAGTTTTAAAGTTCTCTTTAAAAGTCACCCCCTCCTTTTTATAATATTTACAAAACATAATTACATTTTCATCATCAAAACCAAGTTTAGCATAATTGAAAAACTGCACCAATCTCCCAAGAAACCTGGAAACTTCTACGCCTTTCAAAAACAAATAAAAGATAAGCTTTTTATCCACACTTGCAAGAACACAGGAATTGTGTCAATCCATTTGATTGATCAATAGGCGTGTGGGAATAAGTCTAATCCTATCTTTCCCCCTGACATCAACCTATGGGCCCTGTCATGATCCTGTTTCCAGGGTGAGCCTGACTCCTGTGCCACTGACACACAAACCATTTGAGCTCAGCACACATCCCGGCAAAAAAACTCATCCGGACACATTCAGCTACAATAGTGTCACGCTCGGATTGGCTCTGTGAGCACTGTCATGGCCTTTTGAGCACGAAGAGGGGTTTTGGGTGGCAAGGGCTGTAAAATAACAGAAAGGGGGGGGGTGAAAACACTCGGCTGTGTGTTGACGGTCTGTCTTACACTTTAAAATGAACCAGTGTGCTGTATGCGATAAGCAGCTGTGGGGAAAAATAATACAAATAAAAAAAACAACGAAGGGGGGAGGATATTTGTCATTACTCTACAGATGTTGGCATTGATATATGTGCCTCGCTGCTTGGTGACTGCTGTATTGTCTACTTCCTTCTGCAGATAGGAGATGAAGACTATATGGTTGCATCTGAAAGCTAAATCATAGTGAATCAAGACTATATGGTTGCACCTGAAAGCTAAATCATAGTGCATGTTTGCTGAACTCAAGAATCATCCCTTTTATGTCAAAAAAGCTGACCGCTCCCTTTTCCAGCAGACACTTCAGAAAAGCAAACAATTGGGTCCAGGAATAGCAGGGGCATTGTTGCGTCCCCACGTTTCTCATAAGGGTCCTCCACTCCTCCTGCCCTCCTCCCAGAGTTTCAATCCAAACCTGAATGAGGTCCAAACAAAGAGGAGCTGTCAGTGGTCTGCTAGATGTGGTGGATTAAGCAGAGAAATGAAGACCTATCGGAGACTTCAGCCAAATAGACTCCCTGTGGCAAGGAGCCACATTTCTTTCACGGCGGCCTTTTAATGAGCTCTAATTAAATATCTGTGGGCTCAGCAATTGTCCAGGGGTAAGTGTTGGATTGCTGGCCACCTAAAACCAGAATAAGAAGAAACAGGAACGATAAATTCTCAAGGAATAACCTGCTGTAGCCAGCCGGTCTTTCATTTGTTTACTATAAACCACTGGTTTTTGGGAAAATAGAAACCTTTTGCACAAGTATCCTAGGATTATTTGCCGCAATGTGTATTTTACAGAAAACCACACTGATAAATAAAAAAATCTAATCAAATGAAGTATTGGATAAAGCTCACAAAAACACTGACCAACACCTTTGAATGTCTAAAGCACTTTGAATCGCTTTGTTGTTGTTGGTGCTATACAAATAAACTTGTCTTGCCTTACAAAATTGCATGGTAATACTATATCTGGCAGTTGTCAAGAACTTTCACTCTGAACTACAATTCTACTAAATGGACTAATTGTTAATTTCCTGTTGGCTAAGGTTCTGATGCGATAGAGGCTGTTCTCAGGTGTAATTGACGTTCAGAAAAATGACAACAGAAATAGACCAATTTGCAGATTGCACATATTTCTGCTATTAAAATCACCTGTCATTTATCTGCCCAGAAGTGCTTTTTGTGTTAATGCAACGTCATTGTGATTCAGTCAGTACTTTTTACTTGGTCTAAATATTCATGGTATGTCATCTTTTTCTGATTTGTAATCACAGCGATTGAATGTGTTGTCTAATACTGCCCCACAGTTGCTTCCAACCTTTATTGGACGTTTGTTTAGCTTGCTGCATAGCTGCGCATACACAAGTCAGTATGATGTATACTCTAAATGAATAATAAATAAGTTAATTGTAAGTTAAGCTCAAACTTTGAACCACATAGGAAAAAACACAGTTTGAAGCTGGTGATGTGCTCTCACTTCTCATACTCAATTTAGTTAAGTGTTAGCACCTGAACTAAGGCGTGAAACTGGAAACCAGCGTGTTGTTTCTCCTAAACTAATTTTGCAAAAAGAACCCTGGGAAGGATCAAGTTGTCCATTAGGTACTTGCGGAATAACAGGAAAACAAAAAGAGAGCTTTAATGTATTTTTCTTCTCATTTTCGGTAATGCTGAAACTCTTCCTCCCACCGAATATTGTGGGAGGAAGAGTATCTGCATTACAGTCATAGTCAAGGCATTGAAAAAGCCTTGCTCTGCAGCTTCCGATTCATCATTTTATGTCACATTCCTGTGCAAGACCCGTGTGAACACCTTCCAACCAGTGTGATTCCTTCCACCTGGCTGTGTTTTATTCATGGGTGCCTCTCTCTGCACCATTAAGCAGCAGAGGTGGCCCCGCGAGGATGCGTAGCGCGTGGTACACTTATAAAGGAGATGATCAGGTAAGCCTACTATTTGTAGTATGTATCAAAAAATATAAATCTCTGGACTACAACTAGTACTAAACAACTGGGCTGCATTAGTATATAGGACTATCATTCACAAGACTTGTGGTGCCCTAATAATGTGTTTCTGACTAAATTAAGACTAATAGAAAACCAGAGTTCTGCAACAATAGAGGACATACTGCCGATCATAAAGACTCAACATTATTTAAGTCTGTTTGGCTAGATGGGCTAACCTCCATAGGGACAAGCTTAATAGCTAACAGCCGGCAAGCAAAGCACTCTGGTCAAGATATTTGAAAACACAAATAGCACTGACAAGTCTTTCCAGTCAAACATGACCATTAATGGCCCTGGAAGCTATCTACCTAGCCTAATATGGCAAGAACTGCGATGTATGGTACCTTGATGTCCACTTGTAGGTAGTATTTCTAACAGGTTATGGTTACATACAAACATTTGATCTGAAAAGGCTATACATGTTTATAATGTATTATTAACCAACCATTCTATTTGTGTTTGCATTAAGACGGATGAGGCTAACTGTCTGTCTACACAAGGAAAACAAACAAATGATTGTATAATGTGTTCTATGGCTTCTACAGTTCGAGGAAATTACTCAAGTGTCATACTACGACCACAACTGCCTACAACTTTAATGAAAAACCTGCATTATAAACCTGTGGCACGTAGTTAAACTTTTATGAAGCGTGAATGTCTTGAGCAATATTTATTAAGTATTATGTATTACATCTTGCCTTTTCCACAGAGCTGCAATCTAAAACTACTTATCCACACAGGTCCAGACACTGAGGTAAATCAGCCAATGTGATTATTTCTGCTTGAGCAACTGAGAAATGTTCCTAACTCTGAACCTCAACAAATAAGCATTTGGCTCAGATAATGTGGCTATAGCTGCTGCCTTTTACGAATATCTCTCCACGTCCTTGTATAACTGGAGTTATATTTCTGTTTATATTTTGTCATTTATGGAATGTTATGATTCCTTCACTCAATATGTGGAGGAGGGAGCGAGACGAGAGGCAAAGGCACAATGTTGTGAGAGGAAAAGAGAAGAGGAAAACAAAGGGAGAGACAGAGAGACACACATGAGACTGAAGATCTGTCTCATGACTTAAACATTGTGGGGGATAAAATATGCCCACACTGCAGGGATTCTTTCCCCAGTAAAACTTGCAGCCTCAGCACAGTGAGAGGCCTGCATCAATGGAGTATTGTATCATTGTGTTGTGATCATATTGCGCTGCCTCATGGTCGGCATAAAGCTGAAGTGATCACACTGCGGAATTATGGAAAAAGTGCTAAAACAATACATTTGCATCTCAGAAACTGCATAGTAATAGGATATAATGAACCAATATAATATGCTACGTAATGAAAAACTTCAGCAGGTAACTCTTCCTACAGATGGCATCTCCTAATATAAAACCTTATATTGGGACTTATGGTAAGGACTTTGCTGTATTTTCTCTGTATTTTCTCTGTATATTGTACTTGTTTTTCTCTCTGCTGTCAACAAAAAAGTAAGATAGCTTTAAAAAAAAAGCCCTACCTCATACTGTAGCACATATACTGCTGTAATATATGCAGTATTGTATTATAGTGCACAAATTAGATCATTATTTACCCCTCAGGAGATACATGAATCAGATGTCTTCTGATATACACCAATAGTGGTCTGACTTTTAGAGCTTTTGGCTTTAACATGACTCCAGATATCACAATATCCTGCCCAGCTGGAATCAAATAAACATTCCCAACAACATCTTAGATCAAAGTTACCGATGACCAGTCAAACAAACTGAACTCAACCGTGAGCCTCCAGAACAGCTTCTATGCTCTATATTTTTCAGAAACATAATCCCTCACTCGGTGTTAATCGGTCGATTACTTTCTCTAACAATCGATTAGTTGTTTGGTCTAAAAAAAGTCAGAAAATGATAAAGAATGTAGATGTGTTTTCAAAAGCCCAAAACGACGTCTTGTTTTGTTTCAACTCAAAGATATTCAGATTACTATTATAAAGGATTAAAGAAATGAGAAAATATTCACATTTTAGAAAGTGGAATCAGTTCTATTTTCTTCATAAAAAATGACTCAAAACGATGATCAATTATAATAGCTGGTGATTCATTTAATAGATGATGACTAATAGATTCATCTTTGCAGCTCTAAATTCATGAATGCTTTTCCTGCTTTGGTGCGATCTCCAAAAAACTGAGTTTCGAATAGAAACTCTACATATACATACATTTTATTAAAGAAAATACAGAGCTCCAAAGCTAACTTGAAATGCCCAGACTCAGTTAATAAGCAGCACAGAAATCAACCGTATCTAATTCATTTTGGTGAGACGAAAATGCGGTTTAGAAAAGCGATCCACAGTTATTGCCAAAGAGCTGAGGACCTGCAGTCTGGCCTCCAGAGACTGCCTGCCACACTACATTAAATATAGCCTACCCCAAACAGAAGGGTACTGCAACATGGCCAGCATCACTAAGAGACTATATGTGTGTTTTAAAACATCATCATGTGTCATTTATTTCAAAGTTAACTTCCTTTTCTACCTTGTAGTAATTTGTCCAAACGAGTAATTGATCATAATACTAAACTCATCATTGCATGGTAACAGTAAGGCCAATGGACTCAATGGAATCAGCAATCAATCCATAACCTTCCTCTCCCTCATCATGGGTCAAGGAAGAGACGCACAAACTCAACAAATTTCGATGGGCTTAACACAAGAAAATCATGATTATTTCTTTGTTTTTTATTCATGAATTTACCTCAAGTAGTCTTGCCTTGAAAAACCATGAATTGCCACATCTACTCTTTTCTATGTTGAGAGGTGGGGAGCTGTCGTGTATCTATAACGAGACTGGGAAAGTATAAGTCAAAGGGTCCATTGCTGCTGTTGCTAACACTCGACAAAAACTGGAATGCAGGGAAGGTCAGATTCCTTTAGAGAAGTGTTATACAACCCAGGGTGGGTGGGAGGGCACAGAGGAGGGCTTTCATTCGCTTGCCTTGCTGACTTCAGAAGCACCACAAATTCCTCTGGGGTATTTATCTGTAGCCAGGTGATTTCCAAGTATTGCTGAATTGGGCAGCTCTATGCAGTTTTACCAGTCTCAGGTTGAGCCACAAAGAAAAGGAAGGAAGTAAGGAAGTAAGGATTTAAGTAAGGAAGGAAGGAAGGAAGGAAGTAGAAGAAGATTGGAGGAGAGAAAGTGTAGGTTTAACCATTGTCTATCTGAGCTGGGAAGTAAGAGGAAGGAAGGGGATAGAGGAAGAGAGAGATAGAGATGAGGAAGGAAAAGAAAGAAAATGAAAGGAAAAGGAAGGAATAATGTAGGTGAGGAGAGGTAATCTGCTCCCAGGTGATCCTTGTTTTTAACAATGAGGAAAAGTAAAAGGAAAGAAAAGGTCAGTTGCAGGTTTTGTTATCCATAGATTAAGCTAAGGGGGAAAGGAAAGGGACATATAGGATAAGGCCAATAAAACAGAATGCCTTTTAACTCAATCATGCCCCCCCCACACACACACACACTTCTGCTGTCCTTGTGACAGAGGATACAAAGCTATCTCTGATGCCTAATCCACAGCAGCATGGGGAAACTGGAAGGCTCATGACACAAATTGAACATTTCAACATGGTGTGCAGGAGTGCAAGGACCAGACTTACCCTATCAGAAATCTAAATGACTTGTCCTTTGTGCCAATTCCTGTGTACGTTCAGGAAATGGAACATGGGATTGTGGGAGACATCTATTTTATGTTCTAAACCCTACAATAAAACTCACTTCTTTTATCCCCACCACCACCACGTCCGTGATAACAAAGGAGATTCTCTGTTTGTGGAGCCGACTGTGCCTTCAGTTTGATGCATTGAGACATTAGCATATAGATAACCCCTCTGAATATAGGACGTAAGGGAATTGGAAACAGGAACCGAATAAATACTGTGAATAATCAGAAGTTACATTTTTAAATTAACATAACTTTGTCTTTTATTCTTCAAAATAAGAAAAAGCCGGAAACAACAACTGTAACATCTGGTGTGTTTTGCTCACGTATTGGTCTACTTTTAGATTGGAGATACAAAAACAAGGAAACTAAATAAAACATAGGGTATTTTATATGACGACTGTGGCTTAATTGACTAATACAATGAACTCATTTTCCCTTTAATCAAATCACAGATAACGCCATTTTTCATTCTTGTGATGGATATTGTGAACATCCAGTCAAAGAAAAGAAGTACTCTAGTAGTACTCTGTTACTTTTTACCACACACACAGACACAGACACACACACAGACACACACACACACACACACACACACACACACACACACACACACACACACACACACACAGGAGAGATGCCACAGTGATGGGACTGCCAAATAGTTGGCGCTCCATGCAGTTGGGGGTTTGATGCCTTGCTCAAGGGCACCTCAGCAGTGCCCAAGAGGTGAACTGGCACCTCTCCAGCTACCAGTCCACACTCCATAAAGGTCAGATCTGGACATGAACCGGCCCCCCTCCGGTTCCCAACCAAGTGCCTATGGACTGAGCACCCAGAAAAATAGACTTTTATAAAAGAAGAATATAGTTAATTATGAATTAATCAGTTATAAAAAACATCCCTGTCTCCTAACGTTTTGTTAGAAATGCTGCGTGGGCTATGTTTTTTAATCAACATAGCGACGAAACCTTCACACATATCTGCAAAATATCATTACATTTTATTTGTTTTTCCCATAAGTTTCCATTTTCGGAAAAATGCATACTCACAGTAGTAACTGATATCACTATGATGTCTGGGAGTTTCAATCTTCTCAATTAACTCTCAGCAAGTTTGAAAATGAGTGTAAGTTCCTGTAAGGGTAGGCAAAGGCAAAGCGTTTTGGCTAAATACAAAAAATACAGATCTGTTTATTCTGTCACCTGCTTCAAGTCTGTGTTGACGTCTTACCTCACCTTAACCGAGTGCTTTAGTAGCCTAACAACTTGAGGGACATGGGACAAAAGCCCCACTTTCAACCAAGAGCGGGGCTTTGCCTATTACTTCTGGTTTTTAACTTTTACTCACAATTGCCAGTGAGTGCAATCGCAACAGCAATTGCAAATGTAGTAAAGTATAGCAACGGATTATGCAAATAGAGTTGGAATAGAGTAGGAATACAGGTGTCAGATTTCCAAATCACACCCATTTCATTATTTTTAATCACCTACTGAATGTCAAATCATTTGTTAAACAGTATAGTTTTAAAGGTTTTTTTAATTCAATAATTCATTTGGGTCTTCATCAGAAAGCTCATTTTGTACCTGATTGGTTCCTTATAGTCCTGTTCCCCAAAGTATCTTTTAGCTTTGGCCAATTCAAAGTGGTCATTTAAATGAATTGACTCTGGGAAAAGTGAGATCAAAAGGTCATCACACCAAATGACAATTTTGTCCACTAAAAACCTGTTATTCATATGTGCCAACACGTCTGTAAAACTGGTTAATATTCACACCAATTGGTGCCTTGATCTCATCTGATTCATCACTCATGATTCTTCCCCTGTGCTCATATCATATTTTCACATCCTGGTCTTTTATTTGATTTGAGTAGCCAATCAGAGTGTGGTGAAAATGTCTGGAACCTCACTGAAATTGATCTGAGCTGTATCTTCATGCTGCCAAAAAAGGGGCAATCCACTAATTATTATTCGGCGAAAGTAGACTAACCCTAAGGCAATCAGTATTCCGGTCACCTGCTGCACAACATAAAAAGCATGCTAGCAAGCTGTGGACAAAGACGCCTCAACACACCAATGCATGTGGAGTCATACACACACAATCAACCACACATATGCTTTCAAAAAGCTTCATTGAAATAAATGCAGCCTCTCCGGCAAGCTGCACCTACAGCAGTTTCTTGGCTTTGGAAGCCGGCGGGGAAGGGGGGGAGGGGGGTGTGGGGGGATGTGGGGGATGTGGGGGGGGAGCAGAGCGCTAGCAACAGATGATTAAAGCTTGACAAAAGGTTAGGAGACGTGACAACATGGCTGCAAGTCAATCAACAGGGCGCAATATGATCACCTTTCCCAGATTCCAGGTAATGGAGAGGAGGAGAGGGGGAGGAGGTATGGAGGACGTGAGGCATTGTGGAGTGATGTTGCACAAAACGATCAACTTTCAAGATCCCTTTGAAGTCCAGAGTCAAAATGTACTCCCCCAGAAAAAGAACCATGGGCATTTTCGCTGGACAACATTGGTAATTAAATGGTATTAGAGGGGTTTTCCCCCCTGAAGCACTTGAATAACAACAGGTCAAATCAAGCATTCGCAATGAGTAAACATGTCTGGCTAAAACCTCCCAAGGTTTGGAGGGCCTTTAGCGATGGCAGGTGGTAGTTAATGTGTCAAAGCCCTCCTGAATTCCTTTTTTTTTTTTTCTGAAGGGGAGCATGAAGGGAAAATAAACAAAAAGAAGAGCACAGATAGACAAAGACTTCACCTGCATGGAAGACAGTGTTGTGGTTACAGATGGACGGAAAGAAGGAGGAGCTCGAAGGAAGAAGAATGTCTGAGCTGTCACATGTTACATGAGGGTGCAAAAACAGCTCATTGTTATCACAAGGGCATCTTGTATTTGACGCATTCACTACTGCTAGATTTATAGTGGTTGAGTCGAGAGCCAGCTATTAGCATTGATAATTGATGGATTGTAGGTGTGTGTGCATGTGGGTGAAAATGGGATGGTGAATATGTGGGTGAGTGGATGTACTCGTGTGTGTATGTGTGTGTGTGTGTATATGTGTGTATGCGCTCATGTTCATGCATGTATATTAAGTGTGTGTGTCAATGTGGCTGCCTCCACCCCCAACACCTTCCCTCAGTACCAACACCCACCTCACCCTCACCCTCCCCCATCCCTGCCTGTCAGTGGTTTGGGCCTCTGATTGGGGGCCCTGGGCTCAGTCGCCACGGAAACTGCACCAAAGCAAACAAAGGGGTGGAACAGAGCCGAGGGAATACGGTGACACAAAGGGGCTACCTAGCACAGTGGAAGATTTCAGGAGAGACTCACACAAAGCCGAGCCGCCGCTAAACAGCAAAGCTGAAGTAGACGTCGCTTGTTGTGCCTTTCATTAACAACAACGCCACATCTTAACACTCGGGGCTGAAATCTGCAGTTTGCTGCTGTGCATAAGCCTCGAGATTTTGAATTAATTCCCCAGCTTTCTCTCTTCCCAGCTTTGGAATTGCTTTATTAACATATGCAAATGACAACATTGGAGATGTGATTAGTCAAATTGCACAAATGTGGTGATTTTCCATGCAATGCGTAAATGGAGCCGGTCCAAAGTAATTTCAATTCATGTTCTGCTTATCGCTGTGCATTTTGTCAATCAAACTGCAGTGGCTGGCTATAAACCGACAACGCTTTGACAGCGCTTTAATTCCCATTGAAGCTGCAGTAGCAAGCGGCATTAGAAGATGAATTCACACCAGCCATAACAATAACAACAAAACAATAAGGTTATTAAGATTAGCTATTGTCAATAAACATTAAACCGATTATGGCAAATTAAACTCCAGAAGCCTGGAATAATATAAAATCCATTAATAAGATGGTTTTAAATATGTAACATTCAAATCATTCAATATTTCCTCAATCAAATGGTAGTAATGCTGATTGATGAGGATGAGGAAGAGAAGCAGACATGGGGACATACAGGAAGTCATTGTACTAAAGCAGGGGATTACATTTTCTTAGGGGCCTGTGGTTGGTCCTGTCCACTGAGACTCATTAAGAATGGCCTTGACATTAAGGGCCCTCTCTCTTTCAACCTGTTTGCGGCCATGATGCTGAGATCAAACGAAGTGCTATAGGTAAGGGCACTCTCAATGGCCTAAAGCTGGTCATTCATCCTTTTTAAAGACAGGAAATCGGGCTAAATGGAGGCCCGACTCCTCCTTCTGCCTGCTAAAGTGGCTTCAGAGGTTGCAGTGTTTTTGCAGTAAAAGAATTTCAAGAGGCCATGTGCCTTTGAGGGGGAGTGCAGAACCAATAAAACCCAGGATTACTTGTGTCAAAGAAACACACCTGCATTTTATACACTGTCAGTGCTTTCCTCTAATCACTAACTCCAGGCAAGCTGAAATAAAATGCCTCTTTTCCAGAACTAACCCAAAACAATGTTGTTTTAGAATATTTTTCACATGTTTTTACTTGTCTAGTATGCATTTCCCATTGTTTTTGCATCTGCGGTCAAAATACCAGAGGAAATAACAGGCCTTTTGTTTGACTGAGCTGACACATCTTTGACTTTTTTGCCTCAAAGTCAGTGTACTGTGGTTTTCATCATGTGTTTCTATTCTTCACTGCACATAAATTACTTTTACTTCCACAAATAATAGGCCTACCAATATATTACAGCTACATTGTGTTGCCATATCTTCACAATGCATTAGTTACATAAACAGGTCAGGGAATACAGTTACATTTGGAGAACTGTGCCACATAAAGACTGTGTTATGGACTTCTAAATTGCTCAATATGAGTAGTTTCTACCAGTGCAGATGTTTATAGAATAAGGCCACTGATTGCCTTACTTTATAGCTTGTGTCAGTTTTAATATCTTAAATCAGAGCAATCACAGAAGGCTTGTATCATGTGGACACGCCAACAGTTTGTTAGTTCTTAGAATTTCTCATGGGGGCGATTTCTCATTACGTGCTATAGCTTTAAGACACTTAACACCCTCAACACCTCTTGAGGGGAAAACATTGTAAATTGGTTAGATCAATTCATTAAAATCCAGGATGATAATAATACATAGGTTTTTTTAATGTTAGTTTGGACATTTGTGAGGGGGCATGATTGGCCTCCCCTTAAAATTAAAATGATTTTACGTACCTGCCTAATACTCTAGCAGTTCAGGAGGTACAACCTGAATACAGAGCAGTATCAGTATCCAGTATCTGGCCTCAGGGCTCGACATTAGGAGGTTCTGCACAGCCCTCATGGCTCAGTCACTCTCACTCTCTCCCTCTATTTCACTCTGTTTTGCCCCTCTCCTTCTCTCTCTGTCCGAGACGGATACCTGATTGATACCTGTGGTGCCGGGTGATTTGCTGGTTCTAATTTTAGCCTCGCTCACTTGGGGACTCTCATAGCAACAGGTAAATTGGACACCGAAGCCAGAGTCCATACTGTAAATAGGCAATGATAAATTATTTTCCATGACAGCCATAGATATGAATGATGTAGCATGTGCTGCGCACAGAATGGCACACACATTCTATAAGAGCACTGTTTATGAATGTGAGTGCATGTACTTGTTTGCATACTCTTGCACATGCTCAACAATATGTAAGGGTTTTTCCCCCAGTGGCATTTAGATGTTAGTGTAAAAGAGTGAAACAATAGTATTTCTTGCAGTGATTAGCAGTGAATGAAATGTCACTCATAAAAACATTTACTGGTGCATCTAACATTTGCTTGATGTCCAAATAACATTAGTCTGATGTTCTGTGCAACGGGGAAGAGATCAAAGAAAACAACTGATGGCATGAAGCGTTTGTTGTTAGATTAAAATACAGCCATGGCAGATGGAGATCTTTAGGTTGCTCTTATTATTATTGAAAATGGCGCCATCTTTTTAAATTAGCCGGTGCACTGACATTTTACTCAAAAGAAACGGTTAATTGGCTCCAAGCTCATACATTTATCTCAACTAGTGAGATTATCTTTCCTCCTGAAGGGCTCAAATATTAGTACAAAGCAACAGAAGCTTCAATGAATGAAAAATCCAGTCACAGCATCACTCAATGACATTTGCTCAATTGTGAATTGCACTTGAAATAACACCTGCAGTGTGGTCAATGCAGCCTTTGAACTTTTAGTTTTTGCACTGAATAATACAATCAGTTACAACCAATGTATTGACTTTCTACATTTCATATTCATTGCAATGAGGTTTTCAGTATGAATAAAGCATTCCCCTCTTGTAATACGTCAAATATTCATCTGTAAAACATTGCCTGCAGAGAGAAACAACCTCAAATCACAGGGACACAAAGTACCTTCGGTCTTTTTCACGCGTCACTATCTCAAAATGTAATTTGCCTTTTTTTTCTTCCTTTCAGGTCACACAACAACTATGAAACTGGGTCATTTAAATCATTTGAATCTCATAAAGTAACCAGGCCAACAATCTACCAGGTACTAGGTCAGAGTCCATCTTGGCTCCTGTGTGGTTTCTGACCGCAGCTTTCCCTCAACTGTCACTCGTGATTAATCTGTTAATGTCCACATGCAAATTCTCCAAATAGGCCTCCTCGGTGTGACTGAACACCTAATAGGTATCACCAGAGACTGGTTTGCCATGTCATGCATATGTATGAGCTTGTATATTTAGCAGCCAAGTTGCTTTTGATCAGCATGTGGAGAATGAGTGGGCTGAGATGAAGAGTGGTCCAAAGATGGGGCACATTAGCAGCTGACCACCTGCTTTGTATTGCAAGCAGAAAAAAACTATGTTATGACAAGAAAAAGGTCATATGCAATATTTCAGGATTATTATTTCAGGGTATTTTAGATCTTTACAATTGTCTGTAAACAAGTGGAATTAAATTCGCTTTCAAGCATGCAAAATGGTTTGTTAATCTGCACTTTTTTCAGACTATTTTGAAGACAGCATCCAAGCATTTGTAAAAATGCCTCAAAAAGACATATTTTTATTTTTATCTGGCTTGCAAGGATCACTTGAGGTCGTGTGAATTATTTTTGGAAGGCAATGACAAACCATATCAACCTGCCAAAAGGGCCACCACATCAGGAAACACTCATACAGTTCTTACTGTCTCATGTCATTCTGTTTTTGTATGCCTTAATTTAATAGTTGAAAGTAGAGAGATGACAGAAAATGGGTAGAGGCAAAGGTCCACAGCTGGACACAAACTGGGGACAAGCAGCTGGAAAACGTCAGACAGCTCAGGGAACAAGTCAGCTACAGCAGCCATTTGCCAAGAATTGAAATTCTATGTTCATAGTGTTCCTAACTGAGCTTGATTGATGATCTTCGTCTCAAGTAAATGTTTCATAGCAAGGCAAGTTTGTTTGTATAGTACCTTTCTACAACAAGGCAATTCAAAGGGCTTTACATAAGACCTAAAATGCATTAAAGATAATATAAAAAGCAAATAAAAAACACATTTAAATAGCATTTAAGACTAAAATAAAATTAAAGATAAAAAAGCTAAAATAGAATAAAACCAATAAAATGGGAGAAAACAAAATGCCAATGTTGATAAAAAGGAAGTCATCAGCCCTGACTTAAAAAAAGCAGACATGAAGCAGAGCTGCAGTCTTCTATGGTGCAAAACATTGGTATACACTGTATAGAAGTGGGATGCACTGCTGGTTTTTATCAATCCAGCTTTAATTTTATTATCATGATGCTTTACATTCTTTCCAGAAATCATTTTGTACAAGTAGATGAGAGTTTTTTGTGATAGTAATCCAACAAAATCGTTAACAACATGAATGCATCTACACATTCATTAACTTACAATTTTAAATTTGGCACATATTCTCCATGCTTCTTTGCAAGTCTCCAAACACAAATAAGCTTGAGTATTCTGGGGACGCTGGGACACATCTGGTGCTGCTGTGTGCCTGGTCTGGTATTTAGCAAATTGTACCAATGAAGAAATCTTTCGATTAGAACTAGGAAATTGCTTCTGTCAAGACCACTCAATGAAGGAAGATAGCTCTTGCTCGACTTGGGTCTAAATTTGAAGAAAAGGAGTAATCTGATAACATGCATCATGGAAATGAAAGAAAGGATATGTCCTGGTGCCGGAGGACTTTGTATTTCTTTGGGCTGAGTACAGACATGTTCCTAATGCGTTTAATGTGTTTAAAGTTTCACTGTTTTGGACCACACAAAGTATGATTACCACTAGCCACTGTTAACTCTGATTTACTAAATAAAATCAAAGCTTGCTCAGCTGCACCAGTTGGGGGAAAAACCCATTATCACAGTAGAGCGGCTGTAGCCTGCACAAGCTCCAATTAGGCTCCATTAATGTTTAATAAGTACAATCAATGTGCAGAATGAAATCTGCTACATGGGGCTTCAGACTGAGTTGAAAGAAGTGTAACTCACTCTGTGGGTTACCTTTACCTTATAGAAAAAAAAATCTTTGTAAAGGACTCAGACATTCCTTTGGTAACCATTTTAATGGCCAAAGCCTTCTGGTCAAGAGGTGGTTGCTGAAGGGACTAATTCAGCAGGATTAATCCTCGGTGGTGGTGATCCAGCCAGCCAAACAAATGTGACCTTACGGTGGAGAATCTGTGCATGCACAACTATCCATTGACTCCATATGAGGGGGCTGCTCAGTCAAGGGATTAGTGGGAATCAACTATTCAGGCATACCCCACCGTTTTCAGATTCTTTTCTTTGACTTTGAAAGACTTTAACAAAAATTACAACGCAGAAGGGGGGAACCAGTGGCAACAGAAGCGAAAGCCAGCCAAATGAGAAGAGAGGCAATTGAATATAAGGTAATCCTATAGGCAGGAGAGCTAAGCAAACTCATAACAACCACATTTTGTGCTCCCGGGGATGTGTTTTCAGCCTCCAGGGGCCTAAAAGAGAGTGCTGGGGGATAAAACCACAGAGAGCTGGACATGCTAGAGCTGGAATACACAAAACACAGGCTTCACATGTGTCAGGCGACCTTTTGTTCTCCAACAGGGCTCAGTTCTGCAGGACTGCACAGCCAAATAAACAGTAAATGTTCCAGAGGATGGCCTGGTCTATGGGCTTAAGTAGCATCTGACAGATGATACTCAACAAGATAATGTAGCTGCAATGTCTCCTGCTTTGTCTCACTGACAAACACAACAAGGTAATCCATCCTGTGGCCATAAAAGACTTAAAAGTGGGGGCTGTTTAACACTTTCTAATAAACATTTACCATGAAAAATTCTCCAGTAAACAGGAAGGGGTGCCATTTGTGAAGCATTGTACATTTCTTGCAGTAACTAAAAAGCCAGCACTTTTTGTAGGTGTTGGAGTGGAAAAGATGGGGGTAGGGGGTGAATGATTGGAGGTAATGAAAGTACATTGATTTTGACATCTCCGCCTGGTGCATGAGTGCACATTGAATTTCCATTCTGCGGGGTTCTGTACAACTGAACAGTGCATAGTGTGATTTCCCTGAGCAGCGTGCATGGGAAAATAAAGTATTTAAACATAAACAAACCCATCAACCAATCAATAAACACAGCGAGCTCTGAGGTGACGCTGTGCGACTAATAAACAGAGCAACAATAAGGGGGAGAAAGCACGAAGAGAAAAGAGCACCTCTGTCAGAATCTCAAACACTACTAACAGAAGATGTCACAGAGCTGCTGTGACGGTTTGACGGATACGCTCTCAAGTGCAGAACAGAAAAACCACGGCAAGACTTGATAGACATGAGGATGTCAGGGATTACTGCTTCAGTGGAAATATGATTTCAGATCAGTGATTTTACGCTAAGATTATTATCTAGACACTCAGTTACAGTTCCGCTTTAATTAAGTACTTTGTACATACAGCAAATTGCTGAAGCACTCAGATCCTGCATACCTGCACTGTCTAAATGTGTTATTTTAATAACAGGAAAAATATTGTAATCTGTATCTAGATTCGGGGTGTGGATCAAAACACATTAGAAGCTGTCAAGATTTGAAAGTAACGTCTCCTCGGGGCTCCATCTTCCATGGTGGAAGAAGTATTTAGATACTTCAGTAAAAGTACCACACTCTAAGAATGCTCTGTTAGAAGTAAAAGTCCTGCATTGAAAATGTTACTTAAGTAAAACTATGTAAGTATAATCAGCAAAATGTACTTAATGCAGAACAATCCCCACATTGTAGAACTTGGAAACAATCAGTTGTCAATCAACTAAGTGTTTAATCTGTTAATGATTTCAGCTGGACCTGTAGGCGGTTATATTGTTTACCCAAAATAAAAAAAGTCTATATTGGAAATAGTTACCAATCCTGCCTTTAAATCCCATCCAGTCCTACAACCATACTTTATACAAGAAGAATTTGTGCAAAAGTCCAATGACACAGTCATGATTACAATTATTTGACAAGCAATTCTAAGGAAAAGGCACAGCTCATAAATAAAAAGCAACCCAGACATGTTTTTTTCATTTAAATACTTTATGTGATGTATTTGGTAAAGATTTGAATAAAACAATAGTTGGAGGAGTGAAGAAAAAGCTGTTTTGTATAAATGTAAAATGGCAGAAAATGTGTAAGCAGAAGTGTGTGAAGCCTGAACCGACAGATTTGCATTAAACATAATCCGAGAAAAAACATTGCATCTACAGCTGATGGTTAAATAACGATGAAGCAAAAACATAATGCAATTTACAGATGACCAGTAGCATGGGCTATTGCTATCTGCACCACATACTGTGCCATCATCCAATTTACATTTACATTTCTAAATTAGTTAGAGATATTCTGCTCAAAAACCTAAAACTGATCATGATCAAAAACATGGCATCCCAGACAGGAAGTAATGATGTCAAAAATTAAAACTTGGGTCCAGTATTCCAATAAAGCTTTTATTGAAAGGATACTGTAACTACAATTCACAGATTGTCTGCAACTACGGTATCAAGTGCAGCAATAAGATACAACCGAACACTGAAATTATCTGGTTCACAATTCTTTATAAAGATGATATCCTTGCTCCAGATTTTAGTATCCACTTTATATTAACAATTGCTGTCTGACCACATGGACGCATTTGATTTACCATTAGTATCTTCAGTCTTCCTATGTGCTCAACCTTCCTTATCCCCCTCACTTCTCCTGAACCACAGGGGCTGTTAACATCGGCTTTATGATCACTGGGATCCCTCTGAGACCCCATTTCTCAGGTTTAAGTCCTCTGACCATATGCTAATGCTCTCTCTATTAAAAACCATTTATGACTGCGATGACTTGATGAACTTAACAAGTCTGTCATCGCTGCAGCTTTGTCAGCAGCAGTTGAGCCAATCGAATGTGAAATGGCTTGCTGGGTGACGAAACCCCCGATGGTGAACTTTGAGGCTGAGGGATTTGGTCCGGGAGGACAGGTGGTTCCACTGGAGTGGCAGGAGCTCGGTACAGAGCCTTTGAAATCTTCTCAACTGGAAAATGTGGCCGCTTTATAGACGACAAAAGGTCTACACCACAAACCAATCTACTGCAGCGTCTTAAAATCAAACGTTTTGTAGAACAAATAGGGTTAAAACAAAAGAAAAAAAAGTAAGTCACATCCAAAACAAAAAGTATAAAACATTAAAAACATTAAAAAATTAAATCAAATACCAAAGCCATAAGAGAAAAATAAACACGTATTAAACATTGGGAAACACAAATTATTTTAGATTCAATGCTTGTTTTTTTTTAAACAATATAATGGTGAAACCAGTCGCACACATTTTGTACTCTGCATTTCCTCCCAATCACTTTGGCTTTGTTCGGCTCTGCAGTTGTTCCTTTTGTTAGAAAGTGCTGCGTCTGTTTTTCAACCAATGAAAATAGATTTTTAATGAAAGTTTGCAGCATGATGTCTTAAGATGTAGGGTACTTCCAGTTCAAACAGAGACATAAAACAGGGGAATGTGCATACATTCTTCAAAATGAATAAATAGCAGCCACTGGGGGTGCATCCACGGGGTTTAAGAAAAATGCTTTCACACTTAAAAAATGAACTGCCATATTAGCTGCATTTGTTTTCCTTAGCAAACTGGCAAGCACATCAATATTGAATGATTCTGCAAATTTTGTTCCTTTATATTATTAATGCCATTATTTTTAAAGTTAGCTTTTTACAACTTCTTTATATGACAACTGTAGTACAGTTAGCAAAATGTTGATTTTTGGCAAACAAACTATAGTTAGAGTTTGGCAACTAAAACACTTTAGATTGGGCAAAGAAGGTCTGTGAAGGGATGCAAACCACCCAACCTCCACAGCCATACTACAGTATTTCCCCTCGCTGCCTCTCACAGGGGACTATATGGATGTAATTCCAAAGATACTGGGCTGGTAGGTCTCAATGTAGTAAAGGGGTAAACTATTGAAATAGGGTTTATTAGTTGGAATCTTTACTAAAACCACTGAAAACAAGCATTTTGGAAGAAAAGGTTAAATAAATATATGTGATGATATGGAAAATGAACTACAACACCAAAAAAATAGGCATGTTTCATTTAAATCTGATTTTAAACCTTGGGTTACACCTTTCTCACTTCTTTAGCAATATATGTGAAAAAATGGATTTGAGCTGCCTGTATAAACCTGCCTCTGGCTGTTGCATTGAGTGAACTCCACAGTTATCTGAGATCCGCTCCTTCATGACAGCTGACAGGTGAGAGGAGAATATGTGGTGGCGAGATATCTTCCTGAGGAAATGTCAGAGAAGTTTTACACGGCTCAGTGAGCACGGATATTATCTAGCACACATGCACGGGCACACGCACACTAAACTAAAATATATCTCAAGTAGTAGAAGTAGTAGTAGTAGTAGTAGTAGTAGTGGAGATGTTTTCATCTACTATGAAGTATACTGTCAGATAGTCCATATCCACAATGTTCCACTTCCAGGATTGCTCTGGTGTCGCTGGAAAATCCGCCGGATTTCACGCTTTCAGCAGATGTCCATGGAATTTTAAACTCTGGTGGATTCATGAGGACTAAAACAACAACTTTTAAAACGTACACGTGTTCCACTAAAACAAGTTCCTTCCTGAGGCTATTTTTCAGCCACACCGTGGCTCTGCCTGGTGCTTAGCGCCACCCAAGGAGATTGTGATTGGTTTAAGGAAATGCCAATACACCAGAGCACATTTTTCTCCCAATGTTGGGTGGCATAGCCAGACCTTCCTCCACAGCACTGTGGAGGAAGGTCCGGCAAAGGTCAAGACTAATTTGCAGGTAACTCATCAGCAATATATGCATGTATTTACACAAAACCTTGTAGATCCAATATTAAATTTAGATTTTCAGAGACCACCTTGTCCTTCCTGTTTTCTGGCCACACATATTCACTGAAATGAAACCTTATGCAACAGTTGTAAATCAAAGAAAACATACAATACATGGCCAAATGTACGTGGACATTTGATCGTTACATCCTTATGTAAGAGTTACTCCGAAAGAAGACAGCAGCATATCTGCAGTTTCAAGCCTTCCGTTTTATATATGTATATATATATATATATATATATATATATATATATATATATATATATATATATATATATATATATATATATATATATATATATATATATATATATATATATATATATATATATATAGTATCAGGTAGAAGTAGCCAGGAAACAAGAGCTTATGAATTCCAGTTGCAATAATAAGACATCAAAGGTTGATTGACTATACCTTTTGAAAGATTGAACATCCAATGATCTCAATCTAAATCAGAATCAACTTTATTCGCCAGGTATGACATACATACGAGGAATTTGACTTAGGTTGGAGCAAGCCTCCGGGCGGCAGCTATGGAACAGCACCACCACACGCTTTCTTGAAAAGAAACAATGCAGACAGCAACATAATATACAATACAACATCACAACATAATGCACAAGACAACACTTATCTTATCAACAGTATCTTTCAGTTCCTATACAGCCCCAAGAACATTAGTGAAGTGCAGCACTGATGTTGGATGATAAAGCCTGGCTCACAGTCAGCATTCACAGTCAGCATTCCAGTTCCAGGGTTCAGGTCGAGGCTCTTTGCAGTCCAGTCAAGTTGTAGGCACACTTTACTGTCTAAATATCACAGTCTACTGTAGCATGACAAAGGAACTAGGAGGCCCAAACCATGCTAGACAGCCCCAGGCCAAAAGTACAAAAAAAGTGATGAGGAATCCACATACATACGTACTTACATACATACATATACATATAATATTGTAGTGTATTTCAGGCTGTGCTTTATCATCAGGATTTTTGCTGATAAATGGTGAATACTCTGAGTTGTGATAACCGAGAGGGTCTTATTATAACTAAAAAGACAGAAAAAAAGAACATTAATGAAAAACATACATTTATATGTGAGACGGAAAAATGCTAATTGGGAAAAGTGTCAAATTTATTTACATTGCTGTTTTTGAGTTCCAGCTCACTGGCAGCTTTAAATATCACTAACCATCCTCCAGCTGATTGCAAATCTGAGAGCTGGTTTCCTTTCCATATCTAAATATTAATAGTCTTCATTACAAGAAAATTACTTTCATCTCCGACTCACATGGAGGGATTAGATTTTAATCAAGGCATTAAATATGGTTTTCTATTCCTGCAGATGGGAAAGGATGGCAGGCAGTCAATTAGCATCATGCTCTGTTTGCAGTCTCAGAGTAAGGCCTGATAAAGTCTTTGTTATCACAGAGGCTGGAAGAGCACAAACATACAAGACTAAATACAATTTATGGAACGAGGCAACATAATGAGCGACTGTCAAGGATCAATACATCAATATGACTTAAAAAAATGCTTTTGAGAAGATATTTTTTGAATTGATTGAAAGTCTAAACCAAAAACTGCATTTACACAAGGTCAACTGCACTGGCGAGTCTGACCTGTCAGGGAGGGGACTATGGAGGTGTGTGGGACTATGCCCACAAACATGGCATCCCTGATGAGACCTGTAACAACTACAATTAACCAGAGTAAGAACTCGGCAGTGTGCACTTGGTACAATAGTTTTGTTCAGTTTTCCTCCATTAGCCTTAAGATTTTATTTTTTCCTCTCAGAATGCAAACCATTCAATGCATGTGGAACTTGCACAGCTTTTGTGAAGGGCAACTCTGTGCATAATTACACTTTATAGAAAGTAGGGACTTTTCTGCCATCAGGGCAAGGGATAAAATGATGGCAGAAATCAACGCTGCAGGGCCAATCAGGTTTAGTGTTTTTTTTACAGGTTTTACATGAATGCTGCCTTTGAAATGAAATTGATTTATTTTACATTTCAGTTTGATGGTATGGCTAATCACTTCAAACTTTCTACCACGTTCCTTTCTGCTCAAATCATATCAATTGAATCCCTCCTCCCTCAGCTGTGGCATTATGGGCATAGAGAAATTTGATGCACACACGGGGGGTCTGTACACGGAGTACATTGAGTCGCCTCAACCACAACCTGTCAGAAGCAGGCTGAGGGATAAAAAATGGTATTGAATACTGAATTGTGCGCAACTCCTGGGGAGAGCCATGGGTGGGTCATCACATCATCTAATAGTCACTTAAGAGCCTCGGTTTTTAAACTTGGCATTTAAATATTGTTAGAATAAAATGCAGTGGCTGTACTATGTAATATCTATGGGTGAGAAAGACCTACAAAGGAGGAAGTGGAAGCAAATACAATCTTGTTTTGGAGGAAGACTGTTGTGATTGCACCCTCAAGCTACCTGTAAAAGTTGTACCATGACTAATAGCACAGAATACAGAATACATTAATCCTGATTCACTGTATAACGCAACATCCTGTCTTTTTACATGTATGTATAGAGCTATTTTTCAGTGCTGACTTGGCTCAAAACCTTGTGTTGTATGTGGACCAAAATAAAATAACTTACATTGTCATGTCTGATTGTTCAAGCCAGTGATGTTAAATGAGTGTGTTGGCAATCCACTTGATTTTGAGTTTGTACCATTTTGACTTTGAACTCAGAAGGTGCTCGGATGGTGCGTTTTTTTTTTTTTTTTTTTGCGGTGAAGGGGCCTTTTGTAAAGGAGTAGTTGCATGTGTGTAGATTGCTCATTGAATATTTTGCCACCAGGATTGAACACTGGCACTAAAAGGGCGATGCAGCACCTTGGTAATATAATGCAATATTGAGGTAACGTTAAAAATCAATGCAGCCGAGACATCATCAGTATAGGGTCAATATTTCCATACTTAATGTCTTTAAACCCCTCACATACCAAATGACTGCTTCTTTTAAAAAGGTTTTATATCAACATTTTTAAGCCACAAGCTGGGATAACCCTGATGACAACAGGGTTATTTATCATGCGTTTGGTTTGTCAGAACCAAGTACCCATGACTAAAATGCATTGTAAAATTGAGAGCCCCTGAAAAATTAAGACTGAGCTGAAACTAAGGCGGACACACACAATATTTGGGGAAAATGGAATATCATTTGAATCCAGGGGTGTGTGGGGCTTGTACATGACTACATTTTTGAGTGAACGTTCCTTAAGGCTTGCTACACCAGAGGTCCATTTCAGAAAGCAGGTTTAGTGAAACTCCGAGATGGGGAAAACTCTGGGTTTTTTGGTTTTAGAAAGGGAGGTTAATCAAACCTGAGAGAGAGGGGTAATTCCATCCCGTTTCAGAAAGAGTAGTAACTTAACCTCAGAGTCAGTTACTATGGTAAATGAACCTGCGAACCTAACCTGGTCAGGAGCAGGTTTTCTTCAATAAACCTTGAGTTACTCTCAGTCTCCTCCCTCTGACACAGCACTTTCATTTCCTCATTCATTCGGTCTGCATCAGGCCCATTTTAGCACAGTTAATTATCTGCATGAATAAAAAAAAACATGGTTGTTTAACAACTGTGTTAGGCAGATTATAAAATGTTTTTTTTCTCAAAACATGGCATTTCCCTTTGTCAACGATCCCGTTGATGAAGAAGCTGTAGTAGTCTACTTCTTCAGGGACTTAAACATATGTTGGGAGAGGATATTGAGGCCCGGACTATAGATGCATTTTCCTTTCCAGATAACTACCTATTTGAGCGGTATCCCAGTCTACCAGTTATGTAGCCTATAATCTTCTCTGTCCTCATATCACTAAACGTCACCCATCGTGGACATGCTCTACATCTCAGTCACATTACATTTTTTTGCAAACGGCAGTTTTCTTTACAACATTGGTGATACGGAGCATATTAGTAAAGCCACTATATAGCAAAGCGCCGTCAGAAGAGTGTGACTCGCTCTGAAACGTTTTTTAAATGTTTTTGTAGTGTTTCCTGGACACAAACCAGTAAGAGCCATTAATACTATTTTTCACAGTATTGCAGATGAAGTATGCAAACCCTTTGAAATAAAAGATAATGACTTATAATTCTGTTAATTATAGTGCCGCAGCCTCAGAATGGAATTAGTAGGCCTAAGACTTTTTCGCCCGCAGGATTGCACCTAAATGAATGAGATTATACGTTCAATACCATTTCGCCAGTAATATTACACTTATGATTAAATATGAAATTAATACACTATATTGGAACTTACGCATTTACTCTTGCAGCAATTTTCTCCCATGCAAATTCTCTCTCTCTCTTCTCTTTACAGCAGAAATACATGTTCAAAATTGCTGTATGTGGGTATGAGTATTTCCACTGACCAGTTTGTTTGTGGTTGTTACCATGGTGAATCGTAGTATCATTGCTCCATTCATGCTGACTTTTTATTGTGGTGGTGCAAGCGCCTAACTCTGAGTGAACCTATACTGAGTTGATTGAACCAACTCAAATCAGCTGTTCTGTAGAGTTTCAACGTCTCGTGGTTAGACTCAGAGTTTGTTAAACCTCCTGAAACGGACCCAGAGACCATATGCCCAAGAAACCTGGATTTACCGTATTTATTTTTTAAGTTACTGTCCTATGCACTCAGCTTCTTGTTTTTGTGTGTGTTTGTACTTCACTTATACTGATTCAGAAATGTATTTTTCTGCAGTAGAGGCAAACCATATAGTGCAAGTAATTTGCTTCTGCCTAGGTGTGCATGTAGTTTAATACAAGGTAGAGTTGTAAGGGTGTAAACACAAAATTGTCAAGGCTTAATAGCTCTACTCTAGCAGCGATGTTTCCTGAGACTGTTATGACATACTACAGCTCTCCTGTCATTAACATCAGGTCACAGGGTGACTAAACCGAGCCGCTCTTTCAAAAGCTGAACGACTTTGTTCTACATCTCTGAGCTTGATAAACAGACTCCAAGTCCCTTATTGACTGACATGCTTTATTAGTTTCAATACTGTCATGCTCCTGGAGTTACATTCAGTTTAATCACCAGTTATCTACAGTGGCGCACACACCACAGTACAATGGCATCATCTGAGTTTATGTACAATTATAAAGAGCCCATTTTCTTTCTATTCAGCTGGGGAACAAAAGAAAACTGAGCACTTAGATATTTGGTTCAGGGGACAATAATAAAAATACATAAAACAGGCTGCTGTGCTTTGCTGCTGATATGGAAATGCTTCCCATAAACTGCAGTTTCCATTCAGCATCTCTGGGGAAAACAAAGGATAATCAAACCTTATGCAGCACTATTAACTTGAAGCCTCCAAACCAATGCAAACCTTAAGCCTATAAAGCTGTGGCGTGTCCAAGTAGAGGCCCACTGTGAAAACAAATATTGAACATAATTTGGTTGCTCAATATTATGCGATCAAGCTCCCACCCTCGAGCAATTTTTCACGTTAAATCAAATTTGCGCCCTGATTAAATTTCCTGCATGTTTTCTCATTTGCATAATCACAAGCAGAGCTCTAATGGCTGTGAATGAAAACACATGGTAATCTTTGGGTCTGAGGCTCAAAAAAGAAATAGCCGTCTTTCTGGTGTAACAAAAAAAAGGTCTATAAAAAGGAAGGTTGCAAATGCACATGGGCCATTTTCATACTCAGTGATTCAGCATTCATCTTCATTATAGCAATCAATGGATTTTTCAGCAATTCCTTCAAACCCATTATGCATTGTTTTGTAATCAATATGTTGCTCGGTAAACACAAGAGGGAGGGGGTGGTTTTTGTAAGAAAAACAGTATTACTGAGGCCCTTTGGTGGTGCCGAGGTCTAGATTATCAGTAGGAATGCGCAGAAAGCTTTCCTGTGTGTGTTTGTGCTTTGTGTAACCCCCCCCAAGCATTCACCTATCCAAGGTCACTGCTAAAACTTGCCTCATGAAATAAGTAACAGAGATAACCAGACCACAAAAACACATTCTGGTATTTCACAGAATGAAACAGTGTTCTCTGATTCAGCCTAAGAGGCTACAGACACCATATCTGATGTTAATGATTCAAGACATGCCCAAATGAAACTTTTAAATTATTACGAGCAGTATGAGCAGATGCAATAAGGGTGAAAAAAGGGATCACATTTCTGAAAGCATTTCACAATACCATAAATTATTCATTTATTGTGTCAAATATGAATTGAGCATAGTTTTCACCCCAAATCCCGTTGTGTTTTCCAAAACACAAGGCCTGGATCACAGCACTGAATGATCATTATTATAATGCACGAAGCAGATTAGATCTACTGGATGGTATTAGTCACACATTATCATTCTCCTGACTTCAGCAAATGGCATGTCTGAAGTGATTTGCATTGTATAATATAGTTTAGCACCAACAGCTAAAAAATTGTAGATGTGTCTTATTGCTAATGAGCCCACGCAGGAAAAATGATTTGGTCATTAAAAACAAAGTGTCTTCCTCAGCCAGCCACCACTCTCCCTGATGATCTGAGGTTTTTCCTGTGTCAAGCAAAAAACACTTACACAACAATCACTTAGTCAGTGTGATTTCTAAATCGATTTACAGGCTACAGCCACCCCACTGATGTTATGCATCATCCACTGCTAATCTCACTTCCTTGCCCAATATACTCAGGAAACCTTGAGGCAGCCTCTGAATTAGCTGTAGTTAATGGATGAGTATTAATCCCTCTTAGTCACAACAAAATTAAGAAATAATATGCCTATGAATATTTCAGTTATACTGGAGCAACACAGGAATCTGCTCGCACAATCTTCCTTGGCTTGCAAAAAAAGAAATGGCAGTAACATACATTATTAATCATTAATTTTGCACCAGCTGAATGGGGACTATGGAGTTCAAATCCAATGAACAGGCAATACTATTTCAAACTAACTTGCTGAACACATAGAATAGAGGGAAATGGCTTCTAAAACATCCACGCACATTGGACCGTGCCACCAAAGGTAGCGCATTCTCATTAGATCCCTTAAAAATAGACATGAACCTTCCAAGTCAGTGAGTTCTTGCAGCCTCCCCTTGGAAGTTTTAATTAGAACACCAGTCACTCGTGTTATCATTGTTTCAAGAGGGCCAATTCCACATTCCTGAGCTGCCCACCTCATCACAGGATCAGAGGCTCACAGTGAGCAGACTGTTTGTGACAGCGGCCTCATATTCCCTCTGGACAATAAGAATCTGGATCACTTCTATCACTCACGGAGAGCCAATGTGCTTTAATGAGATGGACAGGAATATTGTGTATAAATTGTAAATGTATAGACTCCTAACAGATTCCTTCAAATGAAAACAAATGCAAGTATATCAGTGTATCATCTGCAGCAGATAAGAAGAAGAATAGAACTGGGGCCTGTTGCACAGAAGTAGAATAAAGATATCCAGGATAAATGAAAAAGCGCAGCTTGACTTGGTGTGATCTGCTCATCGCGGCTTAATCGGTTGCACGTTTGCCGAGCCAGGATGAACAGGTGGAGCTATGTCCAGCCAGGTGTAGATAGCTGGGATAAGTGCAAGTTCACGGCTTTCTCACATAGACCACGGTATCGATCACAGATTTACTGACGCAGAGATGGAGAAGACGCATGTGGCATATGTTTCATCCAATGAGCAGCAGCTTCTAATGGAAAGTAACAAGGAGATGAAGCATATAATATGCAGAAAGGAAAATACAGCTCTTATCAAATGGAGAGAGCCCAACAGACTATAGCGGATCGACTGAATGTGTAAGGATGTAAAAATATCTACTTAGCTTACTAGTTACAACACATTTTAAAAGTTGTAGGCTACACTGTGTTTTAGTTGCTTTAAATATGCTAGTTTCATGTGTTGGTTTTATTGCTGTATCTGTTTATGTGATAAATGTGCTGGTTTTACCGTAAGGTGTCTTTTGAGTAGCCTACCATGTAAAGCACTATATAAATACAATGTATTATTATTTAGCCTACTTTGCCTTAAAAGTGAGCAGAGGAAATTAATGTTCCTCGGGAAATGTACCCTAAGTACTCTAGGCTTAATTTCAAACCCTTATTTACAATGCGTGAACATGTTTTACAACCATATGCACAAATCACACATTTAAGCCATGTTAAGTTTCTAAATATCTTTGTACAATTAATGCTCATATAGAACAATCAGAAAGGGACAAAAACTAGAAAAAGAAGTAAGTCTTTTCAATACACACTGTTAGCATACTGTATGTAAAACAATATTCATGTTTTTTTTTATTCTTCTGACAAGTGACAGCACCAACATTATCACAAAAAGATTAAGAAGTATTGTGGTGTTCCCTGTGTGGTGAATGTAAACTACACTATACAGTGAGGAAAATAAGTATTTGAACACCCTGCTATTTTGCTAGTTCTCCCACTTAGAAATCATGGAGGGGTCTGAAATTGTCATCGTAGGTGCATGTCTACTGTGAGAGACATAATCTAAAAAACAAAAACTATTTATAACTATTTATTTGTATGATACAGCTGCAAATAAGTATTTGAACACCTGAGAAAATCAATGTTAATATTTGGTACAGTAGCCTTTGTTTGCAATTCCAGAGGTCAAATATTTCCTGTAGTTTTTCACCAGGTTTGCACACACTGCAGAAGAGATTTTGGCCCACTGCTCCACACAGATCTTCTCTAGATCAGTCAGGTTTCTGGGCTGTTGCTGAGAAACACGGAGTTTGAGCTCCTTCCAAAGATTCTCTATTGGGTTTAGGTCTGGAGACTGGCTAGGCCACACCAGAACCTTGATATGCTTCTTCCAGAGCCACTCCTTGGTTCTCCTGGCTGTGTGCTTCGGGTCATTGTCATGTTGGAAGACCCAGCCTTGACCCATCTTCAATGCTCTAACTGAGGGAAGGAGGTTGTTCCCCAAAATCTCGCAATACATGGCCCCGGTCATCCTCTCCTTAATACAGTGCAGTCGCCCTGTCCCATGTGCAGAAAAACACCCCCAAAGCATGATGCTACCACCCCCATGCTTCATCATTCATCATTCTTCTTCCTCCAAACATGGTTAGTGGAATTATGACCAAAAAGTTCTATTTTGGTCTCATCTGACCCCATGACTTTCTCCCATGACTCCTCTGGATCATCCAAATGGTCATTGGCAAACTTAAGACGGGTCTTGACATGTGCTGGTTTAAGCAGGGGAACCTTCCGTGCCATGCATGATTTCAAACCATGACGTCTTAGTGTATTACCAACAGTAACCTTGGAAACGGTGGTCCCAGCTCTTTTCAGGTCATTGACCAGCTCCTCCCGTGTAGTTCTGGACTGATTTCTCACCTTTCTTAGGATCATTGAGACCCCACGAGGTGAGATCTTGCATGGAGCCCCAGTCCGAGGGAGATTGACAGTCATGTTTAGCTTCTTCCATTTTCTAATGATTGCTCCAGCAGTGGACCTTTTTTCACCATGCTGCTTGGTAATTTCCCCGTAGCCCTTTCCAGCCTTGTGGAGGTGTGCAATGTTGTCTCTAGTGTCTTTGGACAGCTCTTTGGTCTTGGCCATGTTAGTAGATGGATTCTTACTAATTTTATGGGGTGGACAGGTGTCTTTATGCAGCTAACGACCTCAAACAGGTGCTTATCTAATTTAGGATAATAAATAGAGTGGAGGTGGACATTTTGAAGGCAGACTAACAGGTCTTTGAGGGTCAGAATTCTAGCTGATAGACAGGTGTTCAAATACTTATTTGCAGCTGTATCATACAAATAACTAAATAAAAATCATACATTGTGATTTCTGGATTTTTTTTTTTTTAGATTATGTCTGTCACAGTGGACATGCACCTACGATGACAATTTCAGACCCCTCCATGATTTCTAAGTGTAAGAACTTGCAAAATAGCAGGGTGTTCAAATACTTATTTTCCTCACTGTATACAGTACGTATTTAGGCCACGTTATTGGTCCAGTGATGTGAGACTTATTGAGAAGGTTATGAAACCAAAGTAAGCTATAATAATAGAACATTAGGTCTACATATTAAGGAGTAACACAAACTACTCTTTATTAGAGAAGGGCCAGCAACAAGAAAATGAAATTATGAATGTATTGGTCTGACCAGTCTGCCATTAATATCATATCTGGGAATATCGCTACATTGTCCCACTTAATCTCCGGAGCGTCCTTTATAAACCAGATCTGCATAGACCACGGACGCCGCGCTGCTCATCTCTACTTTTACAGAGAGGGTGGACACTGTTGAGACGCGCTGGGCTGCCAGCAAACAGCCGCCACGGGGACGCGCCCGCACGCCAGGCAGCCTCGAAACACTACCGGCCCACCGGGAAAAGTCCAGACTCTCCCGATTGCCACTCCGCATATGGGTGCCAGTGCAACCATTTCTAACCATCTAAACAACTGCTATAGTAGGGATTTAAATAAAACTTGTGACAACAATAGTGACAAATAATGCATGTTAATAAAAATAAAGCACAACACATTCAGAAGACAACGGAATAACTTAAACACGTTTAAAATCGGATCAGAGTGGCAGCTGATTTAACACATGAGAAGCCGGGAGTAATCTTAGCCAGGCTAGCCGCAAAGAATACATCTCCATGGTTACTTGGCTGGGCTTGATTCAACCTGGTTTTGTGCAACCAAGTCAAAGCTAAATTCATCAAAGATAACTTAAATATCCCGGCGTAATCCCTTATCCTGGTTTCGTGCAACAGGCCCAGGACAGGAAGAGCCCAAATACTGTTTTGGGTGCAGAAGAACACTCTCTTCCTGCCATATTGTAGATCCATGGCACTTAGAATGACCATCACTGTCTTTTGTGTTGTTGTTTCAGAATGATTACTATCATCAAGCAACAATTTAAAGCTTTTCAAGTAAAACTATAGATAAAGCATGGTCCATTTTGTCAAAGTAGCCTTCAGTAGAAGATTTTTCTTTACAAACTCAATAGATGTGTCTGTTTACAATATGGAAAAGTATCTTAAGATGTGGGTCTCAGACATGATCATTACCTAAATGACTGAATGAGTCAGTTCTTTCAGAATGGAACTAACTACCAAATATCAGAGTACTGTATTTTACAGCTTTTCAAACAATACTGGAGAAGGGGATTCTTGCATCCCACCTTGCCTTACCATGTTTTGGAATACTGTGATAGTAAGTGCTTTTTATTTACTATGCTACTTCTCTACTATCTTTTTCTTGGAAACTACTTTCTAGCAAAGAAGTACAAACTTGACAGTGTGTTCTGTGAATTAAACAGATTAATGGGCCTGCCGCTGTCAGTGCTGCACAATTCTGGCTAGATCCCATTCAAAGTAAGTGAGAAGATACAGTAATATTGTTTTGTAATTTGGGTGAACGGACCCTTTACATCACTAAATGCCCCAACACATATACTGTTGTTTTGTTATGCTGCTTCACATTACCTGTACATATTCCTCCTCATAAGACCTTCACTAAAGATATATATTATTCAGTTCATGAGTACTAATACATTTTATTTAACAGCGCCTTTCTAAGCACTCAAGGTCGCTTCACTGATGTGTGCAGTTCTGTGTTCCTCTTTGTAAATGACCATTGTTGCCTCTGTGGAATCAGAATATGCTAATGACATATGGCTGGTGGAACATCATGGGTGACTTTCATCCTCCAGCTAGTGGCCATCATTACTATAGGTTTTGTTTGGCACTCTCATTCGTTCAGGGGAAGAAAAAAATGGGAGGGAGGGGTCTTTTGGTTGAAATGAACTGACCTGTAACTGCACAATGCTGCCCCCTGTTGAAGAACTGTTCTGCATGTTGTTTACATCATGACTGAGGGGACTGATGTGTTTTCTCTGGATGTTATGAGGTTTTAATGGGACTGACAGCATGAGTTTAATACACACAGAGACGTCATACAGGGTTGTTTACTTCTATTAAGTTCACAATTCTGGAAGTCAACAGACCTTTGATTCTAAATATGTTATCCAATTCACACAATACACACTATTTTGCTTTATTGTGAAAAAAAGTAAAGATAAGAAATGAAAAAAATATTTACTACCCTATCATAATCAAAGTTGGTTATTAGAAATGAACATCACCCTGTGCAGATTAGTCTGTCCAGTAAATGGATCCGTATACCTTTTCAGGTTTGCCTCATATTGGTTCAATTTTAACATAACGCATCAACACAGGACAGTGAGAGGTTGGCTGTTACAAGGAACAAAGGGTCTCTGCTCCTGGCACACAAGGGGTTAAGGTGTGTGAACGCCCGAATTGGCGTTGATGGTATTCCTGCACAATGATTAACGATATTGATTCACGAAACCTGCGGAATTGTAACGTTTTAGTACCAAGGGGGAACAAAGAGCCGAGCTGTCCTCCTCTAATTGATATGTACTGGCGCCGAAATAATGGCATTAACTACAAGGCTTTGTGCGCGAAATTATTTCGCTGCGCACTTGCCCAAATCAGTAACTATTAAAAACTTTTTTTCCTTCATAAAAATGCCCGAAATCTCCAAACGCCAGAATAATGATCGATGTCAACAAAGCCCCTGCCCACAAGAAAACAAATCTGTCTAAATGTGGCTCTGAAGAAAGGGAGTCTGCTTTCAACCTGATCACAAACTTGGTTTTGAAGGGACTAGCGCCCCGCCCTCCTGGTCCTTATAACCAGAAAGCCTGTTTGCTGGACGCTCAAACATAACAGGAACACTGGAGACCACATCGCTGTGCATGAACCGTTCCTGGAGACGAACTCTGGCTACAAAGACTTTACGGATTATTCTGGTTGTTTCACCTTATGATCGCAAGCAAACGACCAGAAGTGGCCATGGATTTTCTCAACCACAACTATTTGAATGCGCGCAGCCCATACGACTATACTTTTAATTTCTGGAACGACTATCTCGGGCTGACGACGTTGGTTACGAAAAATAATAAGCTCAGCATGCCCCAGAACCCCAACTCCATCACAGAGTCCCTGAAAGCGACCCTGGGCTTGGATGATTCACCGGCGTGTCCGTGCGCAATCGCAGGCGGCGTTGGAGAGAGCGGGCACCTGGACTGCTGCTGCTCGTCCGGAAGCCCACCGCCTGCCTCCATCCTGGACTTGAAAGAGCGTTTTTCTATACTGAGCCCTTTCCAGAACCAGCTCGGCGTCCAGCTGCCGGAGAGAGAGGTGGGCTTCGGAGGGTTCGCGGGGTTCGATCTGTTCGGCATGGAGAGGAAGATGCGCAAACCCGCTTCCAGGAGCAAGCAGGAGCCCAAAATCTGCGTCTTCTGCCGAAATAACGGAGCGCCTGAGGAGGTGTACGGCTCTCACGTCCTGAAGACTCCGGACGGCAGGGTTGTGTGCCCCATTCTGAGGGCTTACACCTGCCCTCTTTGCAGTGCCAACGGGGACAATGCCCATACAATAAAATACTGTCCACTGTCAAAAGACCAGCCATCCCAGCGACCATTAAAGGGAGGGAGGGCTGTGGGTGGTAAGAGGATGAAAATATTCTAAACAGACATGACTATAAAGTAAATTGAATTGCACTGAACAATTTCCAGATGACTGTTTTGATTTTGGCTCTAGCCTTTATCCCAGTTTCATAAACATAATGATTTTATCTTTTTCCCTCTAAGATCTCTTATATTTTTATAGTTGTTTTATCCACATAGAATAATTTTATGCGTTATACATTGGATTTATTTTTCTTGCTAGTTTATAGTCATTTGAGCGTGTGCATATAAATACATGTATCAATAATCACAAAGTGTGAATACATTTTAAGAAAAGTATTTTGGTCATGTAGGGATACACACTGACATTGGCAAAGGGGATGAATGTCATATTTCTACCAAGTATTTTTGTACGGTGAGCTAAGCTTGCTGCGATTTTCTTTCTCGTCTTAGAAAACCAAAGTTATGTTTGCCATTAAAGAAGCTGAAGAATGTGTCATTAATGAGTACTTGTGTGCATCTGACTGGAGAAGGACCTCTTTGATCCCATCTGCCTGCCTGAAAACTCCACAACATATTTTCCAACTTGCTCTTAAAGTTGACATTCAATCTGCAAGGCAGGAAGAAAAAAAAAAAGAGACAATGTGGCCTCTGTTATGGCTCCTGCTCTCTGGGAAACATTATAATCAATTGTTGCCAAGCCAAACCTCTCCAATCCTATGTGATGAGAACGTTATTTGACTTCACAAGCAGTCAGAAATGAGAGATACTAGCCTACATTTCTTCATGTTTACATTCCCAAATAAGGGTGACACACTGGATTTCTTTTCTCTACCCCGTCTCTCTTTCTCTTTGGTGTTTTTTTGTTTTGGTTTTCCCTGACGATGTATCCACCAGAGTCTCATGGGCAGGTCTGCTCTGTGAGTCACATTTACCTTTCACTCTAAATGTGGGGTGAAAAAGAGCAAATGAATGTTAAAAAAAAACATCCTGTTATTTCTTTCCTGAAGAATCCCAAAAAAAAGATGCAAAAATGTTGTGAATGTATGATTGAAAGTGTCACTTGCAGGACTGCACATTTCTGACAGTTTTGTTTACCAAAGGAATACAATTGCATTGAAGAAAGAAGAGAGATTTGCTGTATTGTATATAAAGTGATGTTTATTCAGTATTTTAACATTACAAGTGACTTCAGAGGGCGCTACCTCAACAGGATTTTGTACTTACATGTAAAATGTCAACAGCAGTTTATTGATATAGTGCTGCCATTTATAATAAGGGTTTTGATAGTATTTTTGATCTTTGTATAACATAATTGTATTTTCATTTTGTTGCATTTAACATGATGGAAGTGAATTTCCAAGAAGCTATAAGCATTGCTCACCAAAAGGTGATTGTCTGTAAATAATGATTATACCCATACTTTTTAAAGTTTAGTTGTTCAATGTTACATTCTTGAGTGTGCGAGAAAGTGGATATTGAAAAAGGCTGACAAAATTTGCCACTTTTAACAGAGTTTTTTTTTTGATTAAATGAATAATAGAAAAAGCAACACTGTTGAACTTTGTTATTTATATTTTACCACGACTTCCTGTATGCTGCTGTGCAGATTAACAACGTATGAATCCACTATAGAGAAATAAAAACCTATCAAATATTTGGAGCTATGTGGTCGTGTTCTTCAGTTGGTTTACTGAACACCTGAGAGGGTATATGAACTCTTTTTTAAACAGAAAAGTTGTGTAAGAGTCTAGAATTACTGGTTTACTGACCGATTTAGGGATTTGCAGATGGTGTGATTAAATCAAGCAGGAAAGTCATTTACAAGAACGGCCCTGCTTGCCCTAATTGGCCCGTTAACTGCCTCAAACACAGACTGTATGTGGTTCATGTAAGTGTTGAGCCCTCATGGACACACACACAACACACAACATACACACAACACATTTAACAGAGAAAAACGTCCCTTTAACCTTTTCCTTCTGGAGAAACAAACTGATCTGCTGCTGGTATCTTAAAGATTTGTCTCTGAAGGACAAACACAGTGCCACGGTTGTTCCCGGTTGTTTAGGGAGGTCTGCCCACACAAGAATGTCTTGGCTTATGCCTCGCCATTCAAACGGATCATGTTTGCACTGAAGTGGACTGAATAGTTGGCTCTCCCGTCCTTCTCCGCCTGCCATCTGTGGAATGGCTGCTGCAGACATATTTAGGGGCTCAAAACAGGCAGGAAGCTTCGCTGCTGCCATTTCTTCTTTTTATGGAAAGAGCTAGAGCTCCCAGTTGTGCAGCTGGGAGTGCTTGGTGTTTTTGGTTTCTTACAAATGTCCTATCAATGAGAGAACAATAAATAGAGTAAAACCAAAGTGTTCATGAATGGCTTTACAGTCCGTGGCTTGACTCACCAGCAAAACAACCTCAGACGTTCATAAATTATGCTGACGCTGAACACACAGTAAAAAAAAACAACAAAAAAACATCAAGACTGTATACATTAGCCTGAGGCATCCGGCTGGTGTCAGCCGCACCTTGGCTGTTAGTCCCTCCCTCCTCCCCGTTTCCCCTCCTCTCCAGCTGAGGCTGCGCCATTAAAAATGGATGACTACTAAGTGCAACAGGGATTTATATCTGTGAGAACAGTGGTGGAAAAGCCTGGTGGGCTAGCATTTCAGGCACACAGTAAGCTAAAAGGTCTTATTCCCTCTACGCCGCGGCCTCCATTAGCCGCGCAGCAGACAGGGCCCATATAATCTATTTATTTGCACCATTTTTGAGATATGTATCTTTCATGATCATATATTATGTCTTAGCTGGCTGGTTTGTATGTGATATGTATTTGCACAAAAATCTCTCTACACAACATATGAGGTAGATTTGTTTCAAGGTTTAAAGGCAAGATGTAGTGCACCAAAGTTCTGGCATGTACTGAATATTCGTTTACAAAAATGGGAGAGGAGCGTGGAAAATGTTTTAATTAAAAAGGGAAGAGTTATCGGTCAGGTGACTCAGAGTATGAGGCAACAGGATCCCCTCTGGCAGGTGATTACGATTTAGCTAATGCTCTACTGCATTAGTTAGTCTTTGCTGTTAATGTGATTTACAGGATTCATTAATTCACACAGCTCATCATCATGGTGGCTAGATGGAATGTTTCCTATTTAACGTGCTGTAGTTACTTCAGATTAGTGGTTTCCAACCTTTTATACTGATGTACCAGCCCAATCAGATGGGCTCAGGCACTCCTTCATAATATCATTGTGATAGATGGGAGGGCTTCATGGAATTGCCCGCTAGAAACCACAGTGGCTGCGGTTGCCCCATGGCTGTGAATCCATTTATAATGAAGTTATCCTGGAATTATTTAGTTGTGGTCTCTTTTTTCTTTCCTGTTTTTCAGCAAGTTTGGTCAAAGGATAATTCCGGTCGATTTCAACACGTAGCTCTGTTTTTTGTAAATTTGGAGTGCTGTCAGTAGCGAGAAAGAAAACCAATCAATGCTGCCTACACCGTGTTATCCTCCTGGTACAGTTTGCACCCAGGATGCTGAAACAGGGCAAGTTTTAAATGTGCTTTTAGCCTCTTAACATGTTCGAAATGTCATTGCAATTGCCTACCCATGTGAAGTGATTCCTTCTGAGGGAACACAGTGAATCTGTCTGCAGTAGATGTGAAAGAAGTGCATAAATGTTGGGCTTAATCTTTTTTTGGTGTTGTAGTTTGTAGACAGTCCCTATGAATTAGCACAACTTTAATGCATTCTTTCTTACTGTAGTCGGATTCATTGTGTTCACTCAAAGAATCACTTCACATGGGTAGGCACTTGCAATGACATTTCAAACATGTAAAGAGGCTAAAAGCACAGTTAAGCGTCCTGGGTGCTAACACTAGCAGGAGGAAAACCCGGTGTAGGCAGCACCAATTGTTTTTGTTTTCCTCGCTACGGACAGCACTCCAAATCCAAATCCAACAACAATGCTACGTGTTGAAATTGACAGGAATTGTCCTTTAAGTTTGCATTTGTGCCATCATCTGGTAGTCAACTGGAATAGAAGCATTTGGATGTTTCAACCACGTATGTATTACTTTCAGCTTTTTTGTTTGTTGTATGGCTATTTGCTAGGTAGCATGATAGCATTGTTAATAGATGTTTTGACAATGAATACACTATCAGCATCAGAGCAATTTTAACTCATGTGTGTGACAATTTTACTCTTAAACACAACTATGTGTGTGTATATATGAATTATATATTATCAAATCATGTTTTTAACTTAGCTGAGCCAACCTACAATCAGTATGCCCCTGGTTGGGAATTACCGCTGTAGATTTCCAGATGAGTTTATGGATATGAAGGTGATGGCAGAGTCTTTCATATATTGACCTTTTATTGAACTCAGGGGTCAACTTTTATATTTAAGAATCAAATCTTTCACATTGCTCATACTGTGAGATGTCGCAGTGATCTATGCGTTTGCTGTATGCTTTCCTATATATGCTCACTATATTGCAGTCCTAAAATGACAAAATAAAACAATGGACCATTTTATAACCGTCCTTCTCCACCAACTTATATAAAAATGTTGAAGGCAAATCATAAGTTTTACATCTGGATAATTCATCTATTGGTCCCATCAGCTCCCAGAAAACCCTTCCCATAATAATGATGTACAGCCCTCTTCATTGTTGCAGTAACCATAGCCTCTCTATTGGCTGTATGCTGTCGGGTTGGCTTCAGAAATATAAGTGTGTTCAAATATTCTTGAATTAATTCAACTGAATTTATAGTGTCAAATCATAACAGAAATAATCTAAGGAGACTTCATAGGTCTAGACTACACTCTTAATGTATTTCTCCCCAAGAGCAAGCATTTGGTGCAGCAGAAACAGGCAGAAACCTCGGTCAGAACCTGGCTCTAGGTGGGCGGCCACCTGACACGACCAGTTGGGAGGGAGGGAGGGACACACACACACACACACACAAGGTACTTTCTAATGATGCAGATCTAAAAACTACATCAAAACACAATAGTTCACACCAGTTCTAATAACACTGGTGCAATAGAGCTGTAATATTCAAAACTAATCCGTCTGGTTCTCCAGGCAGGACGAAGTGATTACTGAAATGGCTCTGCTAAATGACCTAATGGACCATTTGCTCCATCCTTCTCTTTCATTGACCCTCATGACATCAGTGTGGAAGGCTGATAAGTCTCAGATCTGCAGAATTCATTTATGGGTCCCATCATTTCCCAGAATACACTTCTAATAAGGATGCTCCTGTCGCCTAGCAACTCCTAGAGATAAAATTGGACAGCAGCTGAGCATGAAAGTCATTCCACAGAGCGAGGCAAAGAGGATACCACCTTTAGCATTCACATCAAATGGCTTATTGGTGATTTGGTGCTGGTTTGATTTTAAAATTGGAATAAAAAAGCTTGGACGTCCTTTCAACACATTACCACCCCTTGTGGTGATGAAAGGTATTAGAAAAAACATCCCTAGCTGTTTTGTGACACCTCTTATATTCAGTGTTTTTCAAAACCACTGAGGTAGAAGAGATCATAATGACAAATATAATGTTATTGAATTCTCTGTCAACATCACTGCGCTGACCATTCGCAGCACTCTGTGATAACAACTCTGTCCCACTGAGGGCAGATTACAGCTTTGAAGCCGTAATTGAAATTTCACAAAGGATTTATTTTAAACCAAAATCCGTTGGCGTTTAAGTGAGGCAGACAGGTTATTAACTTTCTTTCACAGCATGATCTGCTTATTTCTCAGTGGTTGTTTCACTGGTGCAGATGTACTGTCAGTTGAAATAATCCTCCAAGTCAACGGTGCGTAGCGATAGAAGATCAGCACAGCAAAAGCCACATCAAGTAATCTTAACACTTATTCAGTGACAACTTTTTCTCAGAATTTTCTTAAAAAGTTGCATTTGAAACAAATGCTCCTGTCCTGCTTCAGTCACAGCTTGGCTCTGGGCCCTTTTAGTTAATCCACTATTAATGGCATATTCATAGACAGTCAACAATAATAAGAAACAAAACAGCGGGGGACTTGTTTACTGTACTTATCTGTGCCTCATGATGTTCATAAATAGTTTCTAAAATCAGGAATTCAATTTCCTCCACACGTCTTATGTAGATAACACGTTTCTGAACTGTGATGATGAATCCAACTGAAAGATGAAATTGTTTATTTCACTAATAGCATTCTTATTTAAAATTTGCTAGTCGCCACTCATTTGCTACACTGTAACGTTTTACACAGCAACAAATTAGCAATATTTATGTGTGTAACGCTGCCATTTAGCTTGTTCCAGTGTTACATACGACTACATCCTACTAAGAGCTCTTATCAGCAGAGATAGTCAAGGCCTGGTTAGAACCTAAACTTGTCAATAAACTAGCTGATCAAGACAATGTTTGGTACATACCAACATCTTTTTTTTTAAGTATTGTTTTTTAGTTAGGTCTTCAAAGATATCATTTCCTGTTTTTTCATTTCATTCATTCTTCATTATGTTGCACTCATGTGTACAAAGAAAATGAAACAGAGGTTGAGAGATAAGTTTCAGTGTCAGAATGTAGGATTTGGTGTCAACTGCTCACAGCTAAAAGAAAAATCCATGAAGTTTATATATCATTTTGTGTATTTTCCCTTGGTGTGACTCATCATTGGGATGGGCTGTCACTAAATTATCTCGGTATAACAGGCCAGTAGGTTCACTAGGAAGTTTACAGTGCCAGTTAGATGTCTAGATCCTTAACATGTAAATGTGCTCCGGCTGAAATTATAAGCATTATTGATATGATGATTTGATTTATATGATGGTAAAGGTAGTATTATTTTTAGAAAATCTTATGACGATCATCTGCACAGCAGCTCTGCAGAGCTTGTTGGAGAAGAAACATTCTGCCATTCATCACAGAGTTTATAGAGATCATTGAGGAAAACAGGTTTTAATTAAAGGGCAGCCTTATCAGTCAGGTAGTGCCCCGGAGTAGCTATCACCAAGAAGGAGGCAAGAAGGAGGATTCCCTCTGGGAGGTGATAAAGACTAAGATAATGCTCTGTAGCTTTGCTGTGATTTAGAGGATTTATTATTTCAACCACCATGGCTGTTATAAATACTCCCTGTTTAAACTTCCAAAGCCAGTGCACATTAGATGAACTAAAATAACTTGAAATTTTAACATTTAAGATTTAAGTCATCTTTCTCATCCCATCAACACACTGCTTTGTGACTGTTTGCGGTCTCATAGTATACTACTGTACACTAAAAATGGTCCATTTCCGCGCCCCCCTGCGTTTTCATTGAACCATTTGATAACAATGTTGAAAGCAGATAATAAGTTACAGATCCACAGAATTCATTTATTGGTTCCATCATTTCCCAGAATACACTTGCATTGAGGATATTCCTGTCGCCTAGCAACTCCTGGAGATAAAATTGGACAGCAGCCAAGCATGAAAGTCATTCCATGAAGGAGGCAAAGAGGATAGCATCACATTATGGCCTGGTGGGGATTTGAAGCCATTTATCAAAACAAGTTGATCTGCATGTAAATATTATTTAGAGACTGATAATAAAGGACTGATATGGACATTTAGTTACAGTGTTGGAAAAAAAGGATTGCTTCTGTTATGGGAACTGAGCACAATGTGTGAGTTCAACATCAGTTTAATGCTTTCGCTCTATGCTCCACTTCTTGTACTGTGCAATAAACATATTCTTATGTTATTATTCTTATGCACAAACAGCCATATTAGCAGCAGAGAGAAACATAGATTTACTGAACTTTCACTGTTAAACTATGTGTAAACCTTCATTTATCTAGATGCCAATTGACTATGTATGAACTGTAAATAAATAAAATCAACAAAACAGTGAAATTGCAATACACACACATACACACACACACACACACACACTATAGTATATTGTGTCGACAGTGGTAACAAATTATCTTGTAGTTGAGCTTGGTATTAAAACAAACTAATGCAGACTTTATTGAAGGGGATGGGTACTTTGTATTTCCAAGATCCAACTGTACATTTATAAATAAATACTTTACAAATTTAAAAAAATATCTTTTATAAAATAATTATGTACACATTTTCCAACCATATGTTCACTTGAATTGACTATTTCTTGGTTTAAATTAAGTATTTTACCTGGTTGCACCACCTGACGATACGGTTGATAGATAAATAAAATGAAGAAATAACTATTTTGCTCTTTTTTTGTAAGTATACAAATTGGGACATTGTAACAGCTGGGTTGCTATTTGACAGTCCAGACACTGCATCTTTTTTCTGTTAGTACAAGAGCGTAAAATGGATTTTTGTATACTAACTGCAAAACTGTGACAATCCATGACAACTAGTATACTGTGTGCATTGTTATCTAGTATGGAAGTATAGAATCCACATAATGTATAGTACATTACATTGGGAGAAAGATACACACTTCTAAAAAAAGGTTCCATGGAATGAAAATATCCCTTTTATAACATTAATATGCATTCCCCCCGCCTGCCTACGGTCCCCCAGTGGCTAGAAATGGCGATGAGCATAAACCGAGCCCTGGGTATCCTGCTCTGCCTTTGAGAAAATGAAAGCTCAGATGGGCTGATCTGGAATCTTGCCCCTTACCTCCCCTTTCTGCTTTGCCCACCCAGAGAATTTGGCCCACCCATGAGAGAGACATCATGGCTTTCAAACGAGCAAAGTGGCAGTTGGTCAAGTCCACGCCAAGAAAGAGACTTCAGATACAGTATTAGGGGACCACTAAGGTCTATATAAAAGCCTCCAAAAAGCACCATGTCATGGGGCCTTTTAGATCCTTTTGAGCATTGAGCTTGGTGACCTCCCAGAATAACACCGCCAGATTAACTGTAAACACCTGTGACAGTTCATGAGATAGTTTCAGAGGGGTAAAGTACCTAACACCAGTATATTTGTTTTCAAGCACTTACTATTTAATGCACCACAATTTGTTTTCATACAATTTGTTTTCATTCATATCTACTTAATTCTAGTAGACAAAATGTTCATTAAAAATGGCCCAGGGTTGTTTTCATGTGATCGTGTTGCTACATTGATCCCCGTCCAAGTGGTAAATTGATCTGTTTTCTATCTTCTCTTCTTTAATAATGCAGTGGATCAAAACCGCCAGAGGGTGGTATTTTCCGCTCATTTGGGATTGTTTCTGGGTGAAACCGATGGAAATGTTACTATATATGTAGGTTTCAGGGAAACTTGCAAGATTTATTTCTCTGTAGGCGGGAGCAATCAATAGTAGTTTGGCTTGTGGTTTTAGATTTAAGCTGGACTTTATCTCTAATGTTTAGAAGAAGATTATGCAATATGTCAGCACTACCAAACTATCATGATACAGGAAACAGAAAGATGATACGGTTGTGAGTCACTGACAAAGTTCTGCAACTTTCCAGAAATAAGAGAAAGAAGTTTTCTGTTGGATGATGCGTGGGTGATGCAATTTGGAACATCTCTCCATGCTTTTAAATGTTTTGGTATGCACATTGTAAAAGCCAGTACAATTCAAACATCAACAACAAGACAGAGGAGCGTCTCTTGAAATACAAAATAATCAATGGATGTTACAGTTTGACATGAAGAAGAGGGGCAGATTTGGACAGACGCTGTACTTCATTTGTTACCATAAACACACGACAGGTGCTGCTAAGAAGAGACTCATTCATTGAAGGGATTACAGCACCAGCTCTTAGCTCTGTACAGTTAATGTGTTTTTGTCAGTGGGAAAATTCCAGCGCAGTACCAGGTCCCATGTGGTTGTGGTTTGGGTGAGAGGAACAGTAATGCGTTTTGTGACGCAAGAGGGAGGAAATTGCAGAAGCTTCCTGCACAACTGTGCTTTTGTACCACTTCCAGGTGGATACCGGGCCAGTCTGTGAGCAAACAAGACCTCAGCGACTTGGACTGGAGGGAAGGAAGATGGTGCAACAGCACAACCCAAAGACTGAAAGAGGTACTTCATCTGGGAGGATAAAACCTCACCAGCTTCCTGGAAACAGGAATTGAATGCAACTGCACCTTTAGATGGATGTTTTGAGGTGTAGAACACACACATAACGTTTGTGAAGCCGAAGACCATCTGTATTCAGAGGAATGATTTTGAGCAAGGAAGGTCTGGGGGCGAGTAGTTCAAAGTCTAAGGGCGTTTCCACACATGAAACCCTTTCACATATGAACTTTCACACATGAAAGTCCGAACCAATGTCCGGACCAAGGTTCATGTCTTTGTTGCATTGATCCAGTAAGTTTTGGTGTCACACTGCAGTTATGCAAGCGCACTAAAGATCTATACGTGACAAAACTACATCCTACTGTCATCACATATACGCTGCGTCTCCAGATCCACTTATAATTGATTGGTTTGTAGACGGGCTGCCCTGTCCTCTTGTCTCCTGCTCTCCCCTACTGCCACGGGTCTTGTGGTTTTGTTGGGATGTTGAGAAGCAAGACACGGGGAACTTTCTTTCAGGAGCATCTATAAAACATTTACTACCACTTAACAAGTAAACTGCTGATGTATTCTCTGCTCTGATAGCCAACAGCTTTCTGCTCTGAGAGGACCGTGGCCCGGGGGAGGTTTCACACCTGTAATTTTGGTTCAGATCAAACTGAAAAGTCAGAAAAACCCGGACCAAATGAGGTATGTGTGAAAATGCCCTAAGTGAAATAGAAAAGGTTATTTTATATAAACTGAGTGTTGCTGATGAGGGATCACAAGAGACTTTGTAGCAGCGGAGGATAACAAAATACAAAAGTTACAGAGTTAAATCCTGGCACTTAGAGTAATTTCCCCACAGCTTTGTTTCAATCCTTTTTGCTGACTTTAGGTCGGTCTTTGGCGAAACCAGATGATCAAGAAACACCATCTCAACATCCCTCCACTCCTCATCCACACGGTTCACAATCTCCTTAGCAACAGACTACAGGCGACAGTGTCATGTGTTCATGACAATGTCATGTCACTCTTATGTAGAAAACTTCAAGTAAAGTGTCACCCATTTTTCTTCCGGAGAGGGGATCTTGGCCTACTGACTGTGGATACTATGTGTAATTGTATGGAAAAAAGAAAGATGCCTGAACTGTACGACAACAGCAGGTGACCCACATACTGTAAGGTATATAGTTTGGCTTTCTATGTAACCATGCAGGGGTAACATACTTGTAGTTTAACTCAATGAAGATTTATTACTGATCAAAGGGTTAGGATAGGGGTATTTGATGAGTATGATGTTTTTGAGTTAAAGGCCAAAACTGAAAATCTAGTTTGGACTGCACGCACAGATTTGCGAGTGAAAAGTTTTATCAGGATGAGGGTAAGAAATATATTTTACTCTCAACTTATTAAGACTTGTATTTTGTTATGTGGCCAAAACCAGCTTGCAGTGTGAAGTAAGGTTTTGTTAATATCCAATTATACTGCAATGCATTAGAATTGCTCTTGTTACGAGCAGTTCCCCAGTGGGAAACAAATGTCAAACCATGGCACTGTTAATACCATGCATTCTCCACCCAGCTACAGAAAACAAAAACAAACTTCTTTTCTCTTCATTTGGTTTTAATCATAGGGGAGTTTTGGTCAGTAATAATAGCCATTTACATTCTGCCATCTGCCCTATACTTTAGTCTAAATTGTGCTTTTTGTTCATAATTAACAACATTTACCATCTGGCACAGCCACAACAAACATTTCCCATCTGCTACAATATATTTTAATTGTATTTGTCCACTAATATCTTGTTTAAAAGACCTTAATGGCCTCTCTGTGCACATAACAGGATCTTTTCTTTGAAACTCATTCACAGTTAACACCTAACGTATAATGTAAATAAGATATTCAGCAAGTTTACAACATTATGATGAAGTGAAGGTTTCTAAGATGTTTACATTAGCAAAAAAAAGTGTATAGTCTGATGCTTGATAAAATATAAAAAAGTATAAAATCTAGACTGTGACTGACCTTCCGGATTAGTAATGTTGTAACCACCCTGATTTGGTTTAACAGAACCAAGTTCATCTCATATACTGTAGATGTGCTTTGCCTGAAGTGCGGACGTGTTGTTTGGTGTAATAAATAAAAAAAATCATTGAACATAATGAAACAGTTTACAGAAGGTTATGGAGTTATTAAAGCAGATGTAAAAGTATGAAAGTATACAATAAAAGTTCAGTTCATTGGAGAGGTGTGGTGGACCTGAGTTTTTAAAGAGGAGTCAAGATATATTCTTGACCTCTAGCACCATCTAGTGTATCATTGTTCATTTTAATATGTTTGTGGTCTTAGAGTTTGACCTCACTGCGCTATTAACAAGTTGGTTCATGAAAATTAGAATAGTTCATTGGATTTACTGAATTTCTATTAGCGCTGCACGATATAAGGAAAATATTCAATATGCGATGATGTTGAATATTGTGATAACAATTACTTGTGATAAATAAAACGGATATTAAAGTGTACTCAGTTCTTTATTTCTGCTGCTATCAATATTATGCTTGAATACAACACATTGCTTGTTTAATTTAAAACAAATGAAAGGAAGTAAATTCCAACACTCTTTTATTGAACATTGAAGTGATTATATTGTAAGGCACCTCAAAAAAAATTAATGAGTTACATTTTTAAAGTTACTTTTTCTTCCAACTAACAAAAAAAATGTGTATTTTGCGATAAGTCACATCCTTTTGCAATATGTTTACTGCACCAGTTGATATTGCCATGCCAATAAAAACACAATATATTGTGCCGCCCCAATTTCTATTGGACCAATTTTAATCATTCATCATCCACTTTTCTAACTGTGTTTGTACGGGCTATGTTCCAGCATACAACTCCTTTTGCATCAGCAGCCATCTAGAAGAGAGAATCTCTTTTAGAATTGCATCTACTGAGCTTTTTTCAGATTTTTTGGAAAGTTGTAGTCCAGTGTACACTGGAAGTGTCTTTAGTTGTAAAATAAAGACCTGCACCCTGGAACATCCTGATTCTGTTTCTTATTCAATGTCACTGAGATGAGATGAGAAATCCTTATCTGAAGGCATTAGAGACAGATGTCTTTGTGTCGGGTTTTACTAGACTCATGATGGTGGAGATAGTCTATAGTTAAAAAGAAAGTTAAATGCCAAGTCTGGTTGAAACATGATGGACAGATAAGAACTAGGCTAAGTAAAGGGAAGTCTATATCCACAACGTTCCACTTCCGGGACTGCTCCGTTGCCGTCGGAAATGCCACCGAATTTCACTCTTTTCAGCCGGATGTCAATTACCTTCCACTTTGTTTGTGTTGGAATTTTAATCTCCATTGGATTTCTGAGGACTATGGTTAACTCCTCCTCAGATCTCTGCAGGGTAAATCCAGACAGCTAGCTAGACCGTCTTATCCGAGTTTTCTGTTGCATGTCTAAAACAACTTTTGAACGATCACGTTCCACCAAAACAAGTTCCTTCCCGAGGCTATTTTGCAGCCGCACCGTGGCTTTTCCCGGTGACCCAAGACACTTGTGATTGGTTTAAAGAAATGCCAATAAACCAGAGCACCTTTTTCTCCCATCCTGGAATGATATGTGGACTAGCCAGACCCTCCTCAGCAGCACTGTGGAGCACTGTGAGACTAAGTAAAGAGTGACAAAAACTGATAAAAGCACCAATCAGACATCCCAACCGCCCCATGTATAATAGATGAAAAGAAGTTGATCAACTTTAAAAACATGTCTGAGCTGAAAAATGTCTGTTAATGTAATGGCTGTTAATTAAAACCACCATCAGTGATTGTTTGAAATAAAACAGCTGTCTGGAATATGCACGAGGAAGGAAATCCGACTTTCATTGGTTTCCCAGCCAAATTCTGACATCTGTAAGCAGCAGGCCAATAGCTTCACAGCATTAATGATGTGTGTGTGTGTGTGTGTGTGTGTGTGTATAAAACATGCCATACACATGATCACGGTGTGATTCATAAAATATTGACAATATCTTATTGCCACTGCTTTGTTGTTGCCATTAACTACTGACTGTAAACAATGGCAGTTAAATATTCCACTGACAAAGTCCTCCAAATTCTGCTCCAGGTTTAACTTCTCACAGCATAAACTAGTCCTCTCAGCCTCTCTGTCCCAGTATAACCAGTCCCCCCAGCCTATCTGTCCCACAGAGCTTCTAAATGCAGAGCTGCCAACTTTTCCCCAAAACCTTGGAGTGAGATTTGGTGGGCTGCCCATATTTTGCTGCATATAAAGCAATTCCTTTGGTTCTTTCAGCATCATTATCCTTCAGGGTTTAAATTGGGATTTGTTATGTGTTGGGGGATGGGGGGCTCTCCCTAGGGGGCTCTGGGGGTATGCCCCCCCAGGAATTGTTTTGGAAAAATAAACCATTAAATTGCACTTTCTGGAGAGTTTTGTGCAAAAAAAATTGAGAAATCATGTCGTACATGATATGTGCAAAAATGTAGGGTTAAGAGCCTTTGCATTGTTGTAGTATCAACAGGTATTAGGGCATTTAGCATTTACATTAATGTTAATCAGTCATCACTTGATTACACATTGTATTACCTTCTTATAATAAAAGAACTGACCCAGACAATGTGCTAAACATAATGAACCACATAAAGAGACAGTAGCATATGTCAGTAGCAACAGCTGAGAAGATTTGGGTCTGGGGTGAACAGGTCCAGGGGTCCCTGGTGTAGGGACCAGGGACCCAAAGTTAAATTAATGTTGAGGGATCAACTAAGACCACTGAAATTCTAAAGAATGAGAACCACTGATTTTCCTAAATTCTAATCCTTTAACCTTTGTGCCAAGGCTCAGTAATGTTTGGCCCTCATCCTCTGTGCACCACTTACTGGATTTACTTTTTTTGGGAAAATAAAGACTATTTGTTCATTTTATAAAACATTGAATGAATTATTTACAGTTACATTTAGAGATGCACCGAGGTTAGAAAAGCAAAATAGTGGCCCAACGTTGCAGTATCGTATATATAGTATAGTATAGCTCAGATGTGTTTCATCAGATTTCTGCTCATGTTTACAACTTTGTGCACATTCTAAATATAACTCCTCCCATCTCTGTTGTCCGAGATTTGGAGAGTTGTAATATAGTCTGCTGTGGATGTTAATGCGCCGTTGATATGGTAGCATCTCACTCAGACCGGCTGACAGACTCAGAGGCCCATCTGGGTCTCTGGTCTCTGACAGAGTTTAGAGGAGGCTGTATGTTGCTCTTACACGGATGCAACGCGTCACTGTCCACAGCAGAGCGGGTCCACTAAAATGAACTGAAGCTACTACACTACCAGCCGCGCTGCCCACCTCTATTGTTACAGAGAGAGTGGACACGAAGCGACGGACGGGTCTGTGATACTCAGAGCTCATACCTAAAGCCGGGGAAATGCACCTGGGATGGATCGTGAAAAATTTTTTTCTCAGTTTGCGACATTTCGAAACTTCCACAGACAGGGAGCGCTCTTGCACCTGTTGGTGACGCAACACCGTGGGTCTGTTTGATTTGGGTCACCTATTAGCATGCCGGCCGGGTGGTGTATTAAATCGCAACTTAATTGAAATGACACATTTATCAAATTAATCTAAAAATATAAGCCTACATTTAACCTACACAAAAATACTGAGTTTGTTACAGTGAGGAGAGTAACTATGCAACTTGTTACCTCCGCCCCTGCCATACCACGCTGTGATTTAAAGTCTTTAAGATTTTTTAAAATTCGATTTTGTTCTGTTAGGAATCACGACAAGCTGTCATCTCACTGACTGCCACAAGATGTCAGTCTTCTACAACCTACGAGAGAGAAGCTTTAAGTAAAATCTCTGGACATGACAAGACAACAATGGGTGTTGAGGAAAATAGCTGAGGAGAGAAGAGAGCATCAGTGGGACAACTGTAGATGTGTGTTATCAATCTGTTACACATGTAACACACACACACACACACACACACACACACACACACACACACACACACACACAGTTATCAGCCTGATCATCACTGCATCATAGCAAAAATAACTATCATTACACAATTGTTTATCAGAAATAATAATTGCAAAGAATTTAACTAAATTTCTATTCCAGTACATCCATGTTTTCTTTCTTTAAATGTTTATGAACATTTTAAAAGTGAGATTGTCATTTACTTTAGTGTAACTGTCCCGAATAAGTAAAAAAAAAAAAATATATATATATATATATATATATATATATATATATATATAGTCCAGAGTAGGAGGAAAGTCTGGCAATGCGAGACTAAGCACAGAGAAACAAGCCGAGCTCAGAAAGAACAACATGATGAAGAACATATTTTTACATGTTGAAACCAGTCTGAAGTGAATTTTTGTTGCCTTGTCAGTAAAAAAAAATAGCTATTAATGATCAGCAACACTAACCGGGTATTTACACAATTATGCAATTATCCTGATAGCTAACAGTAACCATCTGTAAGCTGCCTATAAACCCCTATAGCCTATTACTTTCCCTGAATTCATCTGGTGGATAGATTTGTTTGTCATGGTTCCCTAACCCGATTAAACCTGATTTATAATTGTCTGCACTTTTCAATTGCTTCATTCAGGAAATGAAATGTCCAAGGTAACATTATGCACTGTGGATTTTACATTTAGTTATGATACATTTGTGAACTCATGGTCTATACTCACTTATACTCTTTATTTAACCATAAACCAAAGATAGCATCACAAATATATTCTATAAAAACAAATCATTAACTCAAATTCCAATTCTTAAAAATAGGTTACTCCTCCAGCTCCTCCTCTGATTTTTTGTAAAACTTCTTATTTCCTTGTTGGATACGATTTGTTGAAATAAAGTTGACTATTCACAGTTTTTCTCCAAAGAGGATACTACAGTACAGTACATATCATATTTCATATAAACCAACTGCAGTTTTTATGTAAGCATATTTGCTCTAGAAATCAATAAAGTGTAATCTGTAATCAGAATGTGTTCTTATTTACATTCTGAAATGAAATGTGGCTATTAGCGGCACATCTTACTTCTGGGGAAACATATTTGGGAAATTTTCTTTCAGACATCTAGATAAAATGAACATGGACCAAAACCAAATAGCCCACAGTGAAATTCAACCAAATGCAGTGACAATTCTTAAATATAGGCCTATTCATGTCATAGTCCACATTAAGTAATATCCAGACTTCTAAAGCTGATGAATGCAGTTGGACTACATATTAATAAATGTGGATGAACTCAAAATAAAAGGTCCTCAGTCCTAACCAACTGTTCTGTTCTGTTTATCTCCTCCTTTAACTCGCCACAGTTAACTCACCACAGCCAGGACAATTCATATCATTTCTAAAGGAATGTAACCATTCAGACTCAAAGAACTCCCCCTACCTCTAAGTAATATCTCTTTTTTATAGCCCCACTTACTCACCCACACACACACTTCAATGAATGTTAATGCAATATGGTCGCAGCCTGGCCAGGGGTGGGGATTGACTTGTTTCCAAACACTTAACTCAATTTGTCATCGCCATTCAGGGAGGCTCAAGTGGGCTAATTTGTGTTAATGAGGGGTAATAAAGTCATAGTCCCCTATATTACTGCCAGGGGGGTGTAAGAGTGTGTGTGTGTGTGTGTTTGTGTAGGGATGGGGGTTGTAGGTACGCTATTGACTTGCTTTGGTCTCAGGCGGCCTGTCTAGCTGTTCTCCTTCTTGCGTGCCGTCCATCAGGACACCGGCACCCCTCCTTTCTCTCTATTGTACCCCTAATTAGATAGCCTTTGTTGAGCTAATGCTGCCGCCATCTGGTCGGCCGTCCGGGGGTGTCGGCCGCAGGGTTAAGGTGGGGCACCCAGAAGGGAGGGTCTCTTTGGTGGGGAGGCCCTTCTCCTCCCATCCTCCTCTCTTCCCTCCCCTCATTCAATTCCCCTGGCCAGGACCATCTTTCCCCTTTGGCTGACACCACAAGGACCCTTTCACACTTGAAGGAATTAGTGAAAGATTGATGTCACCCTCTGTCAGTGTGAGAGGGCGTAGAAACATAACGGTGAGACTTTCTCCCAGCAGCCGTCGTATTGTGTTGCCCATCCAAACTGCAGGAGTGCAGGTTTCTGCAGGCAGATAAAACATTAGTCTGGAAGGTTGTTAGAGCCATTTGGTTGTAAAATAGCCAATAGTAAAAGGTTATGGTCACAATGGGCATCTGCCAGGTATAAGTGACTGTGTTGCAGTCGGCATTGGAAATGTAAGGGGAATTTTCAGGCGGTTTAAAAATGCATCAAATGTTTTTTGGCTTTCTATCCACATCTCATCCAGCAGGAGAAACAGCAAGCATCCCAGTGGCTTTAGTTAATGCTGTCACTTCAGAACATGATCTCATCTGGTGTTCTAAAACAAGGCAAATATAAAAGGCACGCATGAAACTACAGTCATTTTCATTAACCATAACTCCACCAACATAACTCCTAAATGGGATAGGTTAAATGTAAACGTAGAGAACCTAGAACATTTATTCTAATATATCCATGGTGATTTTTGTATGACGTCTGCTCTGTGTCCACTACACACTGGGTGTCTGCATGTGTTGCTGCATCAGAGACCTGCTGATGTTAACATCAACAGCACTTACTGGCCTCTTTGGTTACAGGAGGACCTATGACCCTGCAGAGGATAAGCAGGTATAGATAATGGAATAATGGATGAGTTTCAGAAGGAGATAATTGTCCTTGATTGCTGTGCAGTACAAAAATGGGATTAGTTGGCCAAAACTGGAGAAGAAAAAGTGTCTAAAAAGTCCAGTGGGCTTGGACTTCATTGGACTCCTTCATTGATTACTGTTCTTTGGCATGCTATGTTATGGTCATTTGGCACTATGGGACATCAAAAATCATACTTACTTTTGCTGAATTATCCAAGGGGAGCAGTGACTCAGAACTGGTTTAACTGACAAGTGAACTCTACTGTGCTAAACAGATAAATGTAATAGAAAGAAGAAAACTCCTCACAACAACTAGGACATTTTCTCAGTGACACCCAACTTGTCAATCAGTGTTTGTTTAGTTAATAGTGTTTGTGTTAGGGACTATGCACGTGCGAACGTGTGTTTGTGTGTGTGTGTGTGTGTGTGTGTGTGTGTGTGTGTGTGTGTGTGTGATGGAGGTGGTTGTTAAGATTCTGTTTTTGATGTCTCAAGTCATCCTGCTTCTCTCTCTTTCAAACAGAGAGCACAACCCTTACGTGACCCTGAGCAGTTGGCGGACTGCACCTCCTTCACGCCTCTTTCATCCCACCCAGAACAACATCGTCCATGATTGTTAAAAAAAAAAGCCAAACAACAAAGTATCAAATGGCATTTACCCAATGTTTGTCAAATTTACATTCCAGCTTGTCATCTAATATCTCTCTGTCTATCATCAGATTTTTTTTAATCCAACAAAGGGCAGATTTTGCTGTTGTTATTTGCAAAAGTCAGCATCAATTGTTCTAACAAGAGTAGAAAAAATCTAGACATGTTAACCCTTGTGTTGTCTTCCCGTCAAAATTGAAAATCAACAATTTTGTTGATGCTTTTCATGGATGTTTTTAACTTTTTCTTACGTTTTTGTCCCAACACTTTTGATACTTTTTTTGCAATGTTTGTCCCTTTTTTTGACAACACTACGTAACACTAACTTATTAACTTTAGTTTTACAGTTATTTTTGGAATTTATGGTCAATAAACCTAATTTTTAGGAAATTATACATAATGTTTGAGTTATAAAAGCAGAAATGAGGGATTAATTAGACTAAAATTGAAGGAATGTAAGTTGATGGATAATCACAGACTGGAATATGTCAACATTTACTCAATACTATTTCAAAAACACTTCAATTTGTTTTTCAAATGCTATAAAATTGAATAAGACACCCCAAAATTACCCATCAAAATCACTCCAAAGAGCATTGTGTGGAATCAGTCATGTTATTTGGGGTAATTACAATTGGGTAGTTAAAAAGAACATTGATATAAGGACAACATGAGGGTTAAGAAAACTGCAAGCTACCAGCTACTTCTATATATTATTTATGTTATTACCAGCTGCTTCTATAGAGGCAAAATTGCCTAAGACAATATGTAACCTAGTATTCCCCTCTGGATCTACAATACATATTATTAAACAACCACAATATATGCCAAGAATGCAGCACATACCAAACATGCTTTTGCAGGCTTTGAGCCTCATTCCAGCCATATTTTTTTGGTGTGTGCCGTGTTGAAATTCACAAAACACAGCAGACTGAAGCTCCACCAGGAAGCAGTTTTGAAAGGTATTATTTTAGCTGTGAAAGTTTTTCTTGGAATTATAAACGGTGCATAAACTTCAGAGCGGCTCAAGCCTAAATTCTTTAATCTTGAAAGTCAAACTTCATTAAAGAATTTGATTTATCTTCCAATGTTTGGTCAAGTTCTTTTTTTTCAGCCACATGTGGAGCACACCCTTCGTGTAATGGTCTTATTAAGAGGGAGTTGATTTCCAGGCAAACTGGCCCGTGTCTCTGATAGCAAAATTAGGCTCGAATGAAATCAGATACGATTAAGGAACTTATTAGTTCTTGTCATGTTCTTGTGGGTGATACAATAAACACGGCTCTCCAATAATCACAACCATCAGGGCTGCAATCATACTAACAATTGAATTCCCCCGAATACCCACATCACACCCACAGTGTCTTGGCTCAGCTTGATTCAGTGTTATTATAGGTGTCTTTAAAGCCTACACCCTTTGTTCCAAAGGTGTTAAGCAAGACATAAGCACTGTAAAAACATTTTCATAGCCTCTGTACAAATGGCTTTTTTATAAATAAACACAATGTCACTAGTGAGCAAAGAGTTGACAACTATGCTAAATGCACACAAAGTACCGTATAACAATGAGAAGAACTTTTATCAGGGTTTGGTATTATATATTTACTGTACATAGTCTTGTCTCGAGTAGTGAAAGGACCATTTAGGTGTCTGACTAAAAAGTACCAATACTGTAGCAGTGGGCATGCCTTTCTGTGTGACACACTGGCTTTTGTAAAAGCAGCACTAGGTGTCGCCAAAGTCAGAAATGATTCAATCATACACAGAAGGGCTTCAAGTATCAAGAGTAAAAGTACTCAATATACAGATGCCCTTTCAGAGTATACCATTATAGATCAACTTTATTATAGGATTCTAATAAGAAATGCATCAATGTGTAAGAAATATCACAGTGTTGCATCTGGTCGACATGCCGACCGTGGTCGGAGAGTTAGTATGACATACTTTTGGGCTAAAATGAATGATTTTTTATTAGGGTAATTTTCTTCAGTTAATTATTTTCTGGTTTATAAAAATACCCATCACAGGTTCAAAAAATAAATGGAACATGTTCAATTTACAATGATTAAAACAGATCATTTTTGCTTGGCAAAGACTGTAAATGATTGTCCGATTGGTTGTGTATTAATTTATGTTGATGGACTTATTTGTTAACTGACTTGTTTTTTCAGCACATTACATTCTATTTGGTCTGTAAAATGCATAATGCCTTATTACAATGAATGATCATATGTTTTTTCAGCAAATTGTCAAGTAAATGTATTGAAGGAAACAAGTTGCATTTACCTTTAAAATGTAGTGGTGTAGAAGTATAAAGTAATTTCATTTAATAAAAAATAAAATACACATTTAATCTGTGGGCCAAACATAAAAGTATAGTTACATGTGGCATGGTTACCAAGAATCAGAACAAAAAAAGCCTTTGCCATCACACCCCATGGCGGCGTGAGCCACCATGTCCTCAGTTAAACAAGGACCTCACCCTTCCCGCACCCTTGAATACACACACACACACACACACACACACACACACACACACACACACACACACACACACACATACATACACTCTATCTTCAGGCCTTTACGGTCCTGCAAGGCTCGCAGGGTTAAAATAAACGTTACTGCTGAACCATATTGTGCCCTCCCTCCTCTCTCCATATCCTTTATTCACAGGCGCGTAATTGGTAGTCAATTTGAGCTCCCCCTTTGCCTATTGTGGGCACATTTTGCTCTGACAGAGTGCGGAAGATTAATGGCTACGAGCAGCCAAGGGAGGCTCGCCTCAGCAAGCATGAGCGCCCTAAATTCATTACACCAATTTCCCCCTGTCCTGCGCTCCCCTACTCGCACCCACAAGAGAGAAAAAAGGGGGAAAATAAGAATGAAAAGGGATAAAAGCAAAATAGTCAGATGGTGGTGGTGAAAGAAAAACAGAAAGAGGTGAAGAAACAAAGGATTAAAGAGATGGCTGCGCGTTAGTGGTGTTTCTGAGGTCGCGCACACAGTCTGGCACAGAGGAGTCGAAAGAAAGAGCTAATGCTTTTTTGAAGCAGAATGTCGTCTGTTTAAATTTCAGTCTATGTTGGCTGCTAGAGTAGTTACAGGGTCTGGCAAGGCACCAGCTCACCTCACACATTCACACATACTCAAATATATACACACACACACGCATTGATACTGTACAGTACACACTATATATTTTTCTCCTCACACTATCCCTCTTTTTCACTTTCTATCTTAAAAAGATTACTGAATTTTACTGTAAATCCTACCTTTACCAGAGCATCCCAGCCAGCTTTAGACATCCAGCAGCTAGGAGCTGCCACAAATATAATCTAAATGTTCATATTGTTGCTATACTTCTGTTGGGAATTGAAGAACCAGCTTTCTGCTCGTGCCAAACATTTCACAAGCATCCAGGGCACATTTAGATCTCACTGGCCATGGGTCTGTTGGCAACAAGGCCTGGCTGGCTCGGATGAGCAGGAAACACCTTGAACTTGGAATGATAAGGGTGACCTGTCCCCATTTACTTGGGCCGGCCCATAATTGTGATGATTTATTTCTCCTGTCAAAGCCAAAGGGAATGCCCCCAGCCTCCCCTCTGCATTTAGTCTCCATGTTTCTCCCCTTTTTTCTCCTCTCTGGCACACACTCTCCCTGTTTTTATCTCTTGGTTGTGGTGTTCACTCTGTGGTTTGACAAGCAAATTCGGAGTTTGTGTGTACGTTTGCATATGTGACATGCATTTCTCTGTGTGTGCGTGCATTTAAATGCTCCAGTATGCATGTGTGCAGCTTTCTGGCTTCAACAAGCTATCAACACGGCTGTGTGTTTGACTGTCAGATGCTCCGTGCCCCCAGCGATTGCTCCATGCCCCCAAAGGCCTCGCACAGACCGCTTGATGAAGATCAGTCTTGCGACGGAGCCGAGTCCATTGTCTCAGTGACAGGCCTCGTGTACGGTGCCGTGAGGGACGCCACCGGGAGCCCAGCTAGGCCCGACTCCTGCAGCTCCCCAAGAAAACCTGTCCGTCACACGTCGCCTCCCCCCGGCTGTCCTGCCACGCACCACAGCCAAGAATGCCCCAACCCTCTAATGTTGCTGACACTTCCTGTCTGTTGTTGGGACCACTAATAGATGGAAGTGCTGCAGAAGGCTTTCAAGTGGGGAAACATATACTCTCTGGAGGCCTGGCCATGTTAGAGATCATTGCCAGGAGGCAAAAATAGCTGAAAATAACTGACTGTGTTTCCATATGTCAACATGAACACTATCTGTGATGTTTTTAAAAGGAACTAATTGTATACTGGCACATGAATTGTATGATAGCATTGTAAGCCAACTCACTATCCAAATTAAATTGCACACTAGCATAACTAGTTGAGTTGGACATTTTGAGAAAAATGCTTATTTGCTTTCTATTTGATTGTGAGCTGAGAAGATTGATTCCACTTTTCATGAGGTAGGGAGCCAGGAGTTGATTAGCTTATCATAAAAGCAGGGGGAAGCAACTTACCAATTCAATTTTAAAGGAGTTCTATAACTTTATGACATCAGTTTATCCATCTCCAAACAGAAGTCCCTGAGAACCCACAGGTTCTGGAATGGGGAAGAAAAAGGTAAAGACAGACAAACCGCTAGAAAGAGAAGGGTTTGGGTTAAGAGTCCAGGCCACAGAGTACAGAAACAGGAAAACAAAGGCATGAAGCAACTTTGACAATCTTGAAGAGGCAAAGTGGAAACAGGTGAGCAGGTGGGTCTATAACCTTGACGTTCCACTTCCGGGATTGCTCCGTTGCCGCCGGTAAAAATCGTACGAATGTCACTCATTTAGGTCTGATATCGGTTGCCTTGGTTTGAAGAAATGCCAATAAACCATAGCATGTTTTCATCCCATTGCCGAATGCTATGTGGAATAGCCAGACTCTCCTCCAGCACACTTTGAAGGAGGATCTAGCAAAGTGAGACTAGAGGGTACCTGGTGGACAGGTAGAGAATGGCAAAAATGAGTTTGGGGAAGTGGGAATGTGACTGGAGGGAGGGACAGAGAAGCAGAATGTGACACCCATAGCAAGCAGGGCTGGGACGATATGGTTTAGTCCCGATTCAATTCTATCACGATACATGGATGTTGATTTGATTCGTATCGCGATTTTCAAATATTGCGATGCGATAGTGTTGACTATTGCGATTTTCTTTTCCAAAACAAAAGGTGAATAATACACTTCTAGAGATAATATATTATGAGACATTTCTAAAAACAAATTGTTTTCTAAAAATAATGCAAATCACATGTCAGTCAGTCTGACATTTATTTAATTTCAAACAAGTACATAACATGTATTTTCTGCCTTCAGTCTGTTTTGCTGGAAACTGATAGGATGTAGTCAGCATTACCGTATAAACTAAAAAAATATTAAGGTGAATCATTGGTAAAAATAAATAAATCTAAATAATTGTTTCTGGGAATAAAAATCTACTTAAAAAACAGTCACAAAAAAATCAACAACAATTTTTTCCCACCTCTAATAGCTATTGTCCAGAGTAAGAATATTTTTGTACAGTTCCCAGAATGAACCATGCTCAACATTGCAGAGTTGTTCAGAATAAACTACAGTGGACATGTTCTTCAACAATAAGGCTCTTTTGTTTGTTTGATTTGTGTGTTTGGTTTTTGGATGGCGGTGGAGTTAGGGAGACACAAGCTGTGGCCACACAGACAATACTTAATTATAATTAGTCGACAAACAAGAGGAATACAGCCTGGTGACAGCGCAGTCCCTTATCAGACTGTTCACTTTATCTAATAAACCTGAACGGAAATCCAACACTTCTACAAGACAAACCTGCTCACATATGTTTTTTTTCATGTTGAGTTGTTACACATGGCCGTAGCTAAATCAACCAAAAACATGTGCCCATTTGATAACCCAGTGATATAGTTGCAGTTACATAAAATGTGACATTCAAATTAGAGATGTTCCCGATACCGATAACAGTACAGGTATCGCCTCCTAAAATGCTGGTACTGTTATCGGGAAGTACTGGAGTTAATGCACCGATCCGATACCATGTAACAAAGCCCTGAAGAAAATCCATATTAAAGTAGTTTATTTCTGTTCTTTTTATGTTGTAACTGGATAAAAAAAGGAAGTTCTGCGGCATTCATTGTTTGAGTTTGTTCATGTTTCATAAAGAGTTTAACCTGAGCCAGACCGACAACAAAGATAGAAATCATATCACATCCATACAGGGATACAGTAGTACACAGATGTTAAAACATAATAAAATATATGACACACTGGTATCAGATTAGTACGTGCTATCGGCCAATACGCAAGTTCAGGCATCGGAATCGGTATCGGGGAAGCAAAAAATGGTATCAGACCATCTTCCAGTTACACCTACGCAACATGAAAGAGCGAACAAAGAATTGCCTTGTTTTTTTTATTGTCATTACTCCTTTTCTCTATTTTGGCATGCCAGAGGTAACAAAATCCCTGGGGTTCTGAAACCATAAATTACCATGTATAAAACTTCACTTGAAGCAAGAAAGAGGAACATTTGAGTCCCGTGTTAATGCATGCATGGTCATGGCAACCTCAATGCTGTCGTTTTATCGTAACCAAACTTAGTCATCATCTTTCATCAGGAAATATCTCGGGACAGAGTTTTATAGTGGAGATACTTTACATAATATTCAGGCTGACACTTCTGCTTTGACTGTAAATTTTCTGTACAGTGAACATGGCTGATATTGGATATTTGTTAAGTCCCATGTTCTGTAACAACATAACAGCTGTTGTATCATTTAGATAATTTAGTAATAATGTGCTGAGCATTAATCCACTTCCACAGAGAGTGCCACACTTTTAGCTGAACCCAGTACAACCACTCCATTATACTGTACCGCTGGACAGCAGCTATGTCATATTAACAAGTGCTTGAATGCCTTGCTCAAGGGCAAGGATGTATTGTTTAAGGGTCTTTGAAAAAGTCACTCTAACATTTTGTTGCTCATTGGTTAGACGTGACAATAACACCTAAAAGGGTCGGGGTTTGATTTCTTCTTGGATCAGAAGAAATGCACAGAGTGAAAAATGTGCATGGAAAAGCTTGATGCCACATGTAGGCGGTCAAATGTGCTCAAAGAGGAAAAATCAAGTTCACATGTAATTAGACACCATGGTATTTCATAATTTGGTGAATGGCTTTAGCTTTCACTGCAACATCATATTTTAGGTATGCAGTACATTTAAGGTTGATTCTTATAGTTTGTTTTGTGTGTTCAACCTTCCTCCATGGTGACATTCCAATATTGAATTGCTCCATTTTCACAATATTAATAACAATCCTTTGATTAGAGATACAGCCAAAGGTCTTTCACAAGACTAAGGTTATGGTTCTGATCAGATCTTTGAGTGAACATACTGTCAGAGTTACAATATTTGATGGTGGCAGTTCAGTCCAGAGGTAAACTTTTTTCTCCTTCCCAGGGTGAATTCACTTGTCCTGGCCTTCAAAGCTCTTGGCAGATTAACACAGCAACATTGCTGTGTGATTTGGCCGGCCATGTAATTTATGTACCTTCCCTGGCTCACGGTTCCCACTCTGCACCTGTTCTGAGCCTACAATAAGCACTGTTTCCATGACAGGGCCGCTTTGTAGAGATGGTGACAGTGGAGGTGGGTGCACCGGTCAGAGCTTTAAAAAAAAAAAAAAAAAACTGCACACCATTCTCTTATTTTATTCTCCTTTTGACCTGCACAAGAAAGGGAGAACTTTAGGGGGTCGGAGGCTTTGGGGTGCACTTCCAGGCCAACCAATAAATCAGTGTAGGTGAGATAGATTCATTGATAGGAGAAAAAACATAAAAGCCCTGCATTGTAGTAATGTAGTCAAGGTGTGCAGGGTTCATTCCTATGCTGCTCACAACTCTCTCAAAATGGATTCTCAGCAAGCTCGCAAGGTTCCACTTAGCAGCACCTTCCGGTGAGACGTGGAATCGGAAGACACTCCAAATGTTTTGCATTAAGGTTTCACCATCGCTGGAGCTGTGGAGTTGAGAACCAGGGGTAAGTGGGGGACAGTTAAGGGTGTGGGATTTATTGCAAGAGGTACGGCAAGAATGGCGGTGGGTGCTGCAAAGGGTGAGACCAAGTCTTCATAAAGATGTCACAAGAAAACTTCAGGAGACACAAAGTCTCAATTTCAGCCAAGGTGCTGCCAGCCAGATGTGAAGGCACAAAGCAGCAAATGGATCACAACCTGTCCGTCCTCCATGCCAAATCTGAAGCTAACAGGCAGAACCTTGGAGTTCTTTTGAAGTGGGTGCCAGAAAGGTGTCCAGACCCTTAACGACCTGCAAGTTATTACATCACCATCCAGCTAGGAGTGAAAGGTCGAAGTTTGTCCAGTGAAATGTCTCTCCTCTTTTGTCTCAGTGCCTGCCCTTACTCAGTTTTATTCCTCCCACTCTCTTCTTTCCCTGCACCTGTTAAACACCTTGACTTTATTAATGACCTTTGCCAATCTGCAGTTGAGTGTCTTATGTCACTGTTGCCTTCTTAGGGATGCAGCTGGCTGAGCAAGAACACTTTCCTCCTAATAAACAGTGTCAGAATCAACTATTCATAGATTAGAGCAAGAGCCAAACAGATATCAAGAATATAATATGGTAGTTAGCATGATACAGAAATACTACAGCTGTGGAGGAGGTGTATGTAAATTCACTAGTGTGAGATTTATGGAGCAAAACCAGAGTAAAGAGGGTAAAGTCATTTATATTATATTCTGTAATATTAATCCTGTAATGGAAGAGTGCTAAAGAGTGTGGTACACTTGTTAACTTCTAGATTTATAACTGGGATAAAGGCCTAAGTTATTTAAATGGTAGATTAAATATAGTTCTGTAACATTTAAAAGAGTGAAAAGAAAGCTTATCCCAGTTGGAGATGTGATAACATATGGGATTATTAGCTTACACATATCTGTTATCACACCATTTTATATTTTGAAATGTTTCCCTGCACTCCACGCCTCAAGTAGAAAAAAAATGATCCCTTTCAGTTGATGTTAAGTGAAAGTACTGTTTGACCTGGGAGTGACTCAGGCCAAGACCAGATGGCCTGGTAAATTAATAAAAAAAAAGCAAAGCCATGTGAAACAAAGCATATGGACTGGAAACAGCAAATTCCAAGGGGATTCCCTGCCTTTTATTAAGACAAGTGTGCGGCAACATTTAACTAAAACAAAATGTGAGCAAATTTGTTCCCGTAAATGTGAAATTACTTTTGCTCATTTTAGTGCCCCTGTCTCTTCAATGCCGCCAAATAAGACTTTGAGGCTTTGCACAGTAATGCGCAAACGAAACAGTGTGATATATACGGAGAGGGAGGTGTGAGAGGGGGAAAAAAAAAGGAATCAAAGAAAATTTCCGGCAAAAAGATTTACAACTCTGGTGAAACGTTTCCACTGCTGCTCGAGCAGAAGCAGCAGCAGCAGGCCTAAGTGTTTCAAACCAGAGGTCTGACAGCGCAGGAAAGGTGGCAGGGCGGTGGGGAGGGGGCGGGGGGGACGCCTCAAAATGCCTTTAGGACTCTTGTTATCAGGTCTAAATAAATCAATAAACTTCCCACTTAAGGGAGGCTAACATATTTCATTCTTCAGCTGTTATTGATAATACCAGGCCATTTGGCCCGCCTGGAGTTTTATTTTTTAAAAGTCATGATGCTTCAATTTGTATAGATATGCAGCTTGATGTACTGCAGGTGTGAGGTTTTGATGTTTGAAGAGCATAAACCTGTGGTGTGAACCACATGGAAAACTCTGCAGCCCCCTGTCGCATTAGTTAATCCTTGTGTTGTCCTCCCGGGTCAAAAACTGACATAAATTGGACATTTTCGTTCTTTTTTCAGACTTTTTTCTTTAGTTTTTACTAACACCATCTTACACCTCTAGTTTTGCACTACTTTTTGAAATTCATGGTCAATAACCCTCATTTATATTGAATTATATCTAATATTTGAGTTAAAAAAGCAGAAATTATGAATTATATTGACTAAGAGTTAAGATCAGAGCAACATACAGATGAGTTTAGTCAGGAATGAAAGTGATCAGTTGTATTTGCAAAGAGCGCTGTATGGAATCCAATCAATTTTTTTGTGGTAATTTGGTTAAAAACAAACCCATATTTCAGATATAAACATTTTTAAAGAGGTCAGATTTGACCCGAGGACAACAGGAGGGTTACTCTGTAAACCAGATTGAGCAACAGTGTTGTTTCAGTATTACATTATATTGTATTGTGAAGACTTAAAATAATAAAAGGCAGGAGCATGAAAAAGGCCAATAGATTAATTTCATGACATGAAATGAGCTCTGGCTGGACGATTAAACATGTTTTCTCTTGTTACACATGTAAAGAGTCAGTGTAGACACACAGATCTGTCTGTTGTGTCCACTTGTTGTACAGGCTGATGATGTGTCGGCCTTTCCCAGATTTTGATTCTCTACTTTTTAAATGAACAGAAGTTTTTGAACAGGCTGAACTTTTCAGAACAGGTGGAAATGTTGCATCCATTTAGCTATTCAAACAAAGGAAGTGTTTATTGTGTCAAAGGAAATTCAAAATAAACTGAGATAGACAAGGACACCCTTCCAGCCTGTGCTGTTCATCCCAATTTACAAACTGAAACAAAATGCTTTCCTATAACAGCTGTCTCCACTTTTTACTCTAGATGTTTGTCTTTGTTCCCAATAGGTCACAGAGGCATTTCACAAGTTCTAAAAAAACGGATGAGTTTTCCTATTTTCTTTGTTAATTAATTTCAAGGCCCAGTCTTTTTGTTTGTTAAAATTATTAGCAGGCTGTAAATTATGGTCCTACATTATAGTGAGCTTAATTTCTCTTTAAAACTGTCAAAAATGTAATTGCTTGCGTGCCATGAATGTAGTTGGAACAACCTCTGAAGTAAAGAAAATATAACAGATATGCAGTCTTATTTGTGTTCATTATGCTTGTCTAATAATGTTTTTATGAAAACAAAAACTTGATTGTTTAATTTGATAATCAGGAAACTATCAAATGAGCTGCATGATGGATATTTGGGACAATGTTTACGTGTTTGATGTGTGTGAGCGCATTGAAAGTGTGTCTGAATGTGTGTAATGTGAAGGGGAAGTCCCGTCTTAGTAGAGTGTAAATTACAGCATGTAGTTGTGTTATGGTACTAGAAACAAGATGACTGGAATATGGGAGTTGGGGGAGGGTGCCATGCTTCCCACTCATGCCTCCCGCACCCCATGCCTGGCTCGGCGGGGGGCTCCTGGATGGCACTGTCGCCCATATGGTCAATCACTCAAGCAGGGCCGAGGTGGTTTCAAAGGGACCCGGCAGCAACTTGAAGCAAGACTGTCTCCACAGGGTTCAGCGGCCGTCTGGGCAGGAGAGGCCAATCTCCTGCTGGCCTGTGAGAGACAGACATATCCACTCTTGAGTTATAAGCTCTACCCTCCTCCTCACCCGCTTTCCACAAACACACACACACACACACACACACACACACACACACACACCCTCAACCCTTTCCATGTATAGCACACAGGGCTGCTAATGGGCCAGAGACCATGACCCTGAGAGCTGGACAAACAAACGAGGAGGGAGCTCGACACGAGACGAAGCTGACTAACCAGCCTCTTATTTACGACTTTGTTTCTACTTCTATTTTTCAGACATTTAGCTGTAATGTAAGTAAATACTGTATCAAACTGTAGCATGGCTCCTGTAACTTTAAGGTGTTTTATTAATAATTGATCCACTAACCGAGGGTTAGATTATTTGTTCTAGGAGATTGATCAATCCTTAGCGGAATATATAGATAAGCACATCAGAAGTTGGGTAGTTTAATGATAGCCAGACAGATTATTTCGAGAGGATGGAGGAATAAATGGTGGCTGGCAAATCAAGAGTGGGATTGTGAGATGGCCAGTGTGGCAGAATTTGAAAAGATGCCATACAAACAGTTTGCCATATTGGATGTCTACACGGAGAAATGGGGAAGGTACTTGAGTTGTCTGGAAGGCTCCTAAGAAGCTTTTTGCTGGGGAGAGACGTGTATGATGGGCTTATGGTGCTTTTTTGGTCTATAGTTTATGATTTTGTTGTATTGTCTTGCATATTGTAGTTGCTGTGTCATCTTTTCTTGTTATTTGTCTGGGTGGGTTGTGATAATGAAGGGGGGGTATGTTCATGTTGCAAATTGTATGTTTTTTGTGTTGTGTTAAAAATGAAATAAAAATTGTTTATCACAAAATAAATTCATCCATTCATCTTTTCTTTCAAACGTACAAAAAGATGGGGATTTACTTTATTTTTTACTTTTTGGTGGTAGCCGGTTAGCTAACAAGGTAATTAGCTCATGCCATAGGATAGTACGGCTACTAAAATATAGCTAACCTAAACAATGCTTTCAACCGACCAAACAGACGGTCACAGCAAGATGAACACCTTGACGTGTAAATAAACCTGTACAATTTTAATTAAATGTACATTTTTTTTCACTAGAGCAGTAAAGAATGAAGCCATACAATTAAACACAGTCAACTAACAAGGGATCCTGAAAGTCAAATTCCATTTACATTTGGTAAATTACAATGTTATGAGGATAACATTATTATATTTCCAGCCCAGTCCGTATTGATAGCTGAAGTATTTCTTTGGGCTGGGAGGGTCAAGGGAAGAACCCTGTCAAGAATGCAAGGGAGTGACTATAGATTCAATTTCTCGGTCTCAAGACGGCGTTTACGAGTCTGTGACATTATCCACAGGGACAAAGTCTCACATCTGCACAGATTTTCAGCTGTTAGAGTCATTCACAGAGGCTGCAGACGGGAACGGGTGTCGGCCTTGCGTTATCAGTGAACTGCAGGACGGGAATTGAAAACAAGACGATGCTAAAACACTGCCATATTGGGTGAAATAATAAACATATCTAAAAATTAAATACTTTGAGTCATTTAACTCATTTGGTTTGAAAATATGAGATCTGCATGAAATGCTTTGGCAGTTAAAATGTCAAGAGAAATTAATGAGCAGTATTTGTAAATCTCGAGCTTTTCCTGCTCATGATATTTGATGGATTGATGGATCAGGATTTAGCAGACCTTTCCTCCCTCCTTCCAGAATTCAGTTCCTCTGACAGAAATCTAACAGTTTCCCAAGGCAAAAAACATAAACCCAGGGTTTTACAAGGATAACACGGTTCATGGCAACTATGTCCTTTACTCAGATGTCTGGCTCTATACCACACATGGAATAAAAACCTGGTCTGATTTGACTGAATGCCAAGCCTGGCTGCGCTCACTTTTTCTTCTCTTTTTTTTATTTTTACACACAGAGAGCATTTTTAGCATTACAGAATACTTTCCAACTGCACACTTGCTTAGAATTGAATATATATGAAGTTTCAATTTGATTAGAGGAGACAAACCTGTATTTTTCTCATTTCGCAAGTAAGTAATGGGAATGGTTTGACTGTCAAAAGTAGAAATTCATTGGGGTTGCATCATTCATTGTTTGCTTTAACAACATGTTGGGTATACGGTTTATAACAACAGAGTAGTTCAAGAGCCATACAGTGTTTTTTTTTATAAATGTGGCCATTTAAATCACTTCGCTGATATCTGTGTCAATTATTCATTCTAAAAGTCATTCCGAAAAATAAAATCACAAATCTGGTAGTCAAATCATGGTATAATGCAACATTAAACTCACACAAAATACTCCTCATAGTGCACTGTGTACAGGGACCTGCAAAGGCACCATTTTAAAAACAATATAGTGCATACCATGCTGCTCATAAGTTTAGGAACCCATGCTAAAGTTGACTAAAAAGAGGAATAAAAACACATCTTTTGGAAATTGATCTTAATGCATTAATTAAAAAAATTGGAAAAATCCATCCTTTAAGGACATCAATTTTCTTTGTGAATAAATAATGTATGTATGTAATAAATAAATGTTCTTCCTTAAAATACAGGGGGCATAAGTATACATACCCCATGGATCAGGATACTATGCATCCTGATAAACTTCCCTAGGCCTTTGGAATTAAAATAGCCCCCCCCTCACCATCACATACCCTTCACCATACCTGGAGATTGCCATGGTTTATTTCAGTTATCCTAATAGATGGTTTGATTTGCATTGAGAGATGATCCTATAAAAAGTACCCCATGCCAATCTCTATTGATTCTCTATGGGAATTTATAATATGGGATATGTGTACTTATACCCCCTGTATTTTAAGGAAGAACATTTATTTATTCATGATACATCATTCATTCACAAAGAAAATTGGTGTCATTAAAGGTTGAATTTTTCCTTTTTTTTTAATTAATGTATTAAGATCAATTTCCAAAAGATGTTTTTTATTCATCTTTTTAGTCAACCTGCTCAAGTTGGTGTTTTCATAGTTAGCTACACAAATTTGTTTGCACGTAATATGCACAATTTATATTCTATAAAAAATCTTTATACAACTTTTTGTCAGGTTGGTCTGGACTTGCTATGTGGCAAGTTTTGTGCAGATCAATCGCACGGTCAAGGAGGAGTTTGAAAAAGTTGTTTTTTGATAAATCGCGATTTTTCACGAAAAAAAGTCTAGGCAGAAATCTAAGAAGTCTAGGCGAAAATGGCCGTGGCCTATATCATGAGCTTCAGCTGGATCCAGGAAACGCTTGGATATATATTTTTTAAATGTCTGATGTACGGTTTGGGAGTTATAGGGCCCTAAACAGGGCCTAAACATGAGATCCTAAACTTATGAGCAGCACTGTACATACAGTACACAAATAAAGAAAACTCCCATTGGTCTTTAGAGTAGCAAGCAACCAATAAAAAGCTTTTCAGCTAACTGGAAATGAATCATGTGTTAATGTTTGTGAAGGTAAAGAGTTGAAATGCCTTCTCAGACTCACAGATATCACTGTCTCTGGATTCAGGCTTCAGAACTGTAACATCAGTACAGTATTTTCTTTTTTTTCCTGCAAGCTGAAGAAATTTGTACTTGGCAATGAGTTCCTATTTGATTTCATAATACTATTTTGTGGCACTGACTGCAGTTGCTGATTGGCATTTAATGCAAAACCTCTGTTTCTCAAGCAAGTCCAAAAATAGCGAAGTGTTAGCTGCAGGGTGCAACACTCTGTACTGCGGCTTCCCCCGAGCTCTGAATTTTCTCTGGAGAGTGTTCAGTGGAAAGAGATTTTGCCCAGCAGGATCAATAAAGTCCTACATTATTGTTATGTACTCTGGAAGATCTAACAAACAGGAGAAGCACAGCTAGAAGTCTCCACTGCTATACATGGCTGCGGACTGCTGTTGTCAGCATTTTCCTTCTGCTCTCTTCTTTCAGCTGCCCAGTCGCTCAGCGCGCCCTCCTTTTGGGGTTGATCATGAATCATGGAAATTGATTATGCTGTCACATGACAAATCCCCCTGCCCAGGGCTTGACCGCAGAGTCTGTGACTGCAGGTCGGTCAAGCCTGCTTAAGGGATGCACTGCTGGCTGCCCTGGAGAAGGGCCAGTCAGCTGGACTGCCCCTGCAGGGTCACACAGCTACCGTAGCAAATGGAAGAGTATCACTCACGTCGGCGGGAAGGAATGAAGATGTCCTGCTTAAAATACCAGAGTCCAGCCATCACCGCCCGTCCCGCTCCTGACTGTTTTCAACCCATCCAGCTTCTCGTCACCACTTTCCTTGTGTCATCTGTCTTTATCAGTGCGCTATGTTAATGATTAAAGACCATTCCTCCCCGACTTCTAGTCAAATTCTTGGAGAAGTCTTGAATAACATCATGAGATGCCAGAGGACATCTTGGGGTTTTGAATATCTTTGTCTCATCACATGTAAGAGACACAGAAGAGTGATTGAGTGAAAGATAAGGAGGACACTGATCCCCTCAGAATGAAACATACTCTATAAATTGCTCTTCCTAGAACTTAAATTTGCAGAATCAGTGCAGCTACAAAATCAATTTAATTCATCAGAAGACTGAAGATAAACAACTGTAAACCAGAAAAAAAGACAACTGTCCACACAGAGGGTTATGATGCAAAAAAGAAGCACACAATTCACACTGCAACACTGCTACAGAAAATAAAGCTTGTCCCAATCAGAGATTAACATCATTAACTTGGACCAAACTTCCTTTCCTTTTGGGACTATTTCTCTGTTCCAACAGTAAAACTATGCAGGATATTTAGTCATTCATTGAGAAAAGAACTACTTTTCAAGACGGATGTTTTTTAATTTAACTTCCAAGTGTTTGTACTCCATGACATTAACATTATTTTTCAGCTGCTTCTGGCACACCTTTGCTTTTAACCCAGAGTTTCCAACAGACTCCCCTTAATGATTTCTGCAGATTGTTGTTCTTTTTTATTGTGAAGATAAATCTGCTGTAACAAGCTGAAAACACTCATAAATCTGGGCCTTGGCTCAGGTTGCAACGAGACTTTAAGGGTCCATGTTGCTATGGCAACGCATCAATCCTTCAAGGGGCCAAGGCGTGTGCTATAAAAGAGGTGAGTGTCTGTGACAGTGTTACTGTTGTTATTGTGGGCTCGCCATTAAAACCTTTTAAAACGACGCAGACTGAAGGGCCACTTAACCTCTCTCAGGCATGTCTGCACTTCAGACCTTTCTGGATCATTGTGGAATCAGCAAATTTCCAATTTGGTTTGTTACTGTACTGTTTTCCAACATAGACATTTGATTCAAACATTATTTATGCAGGAAGGGATTTGCAGAGGATGTACGTAGTTTTTAAGGAATGCCATGCTTCACTTTCATACTTTAACCTCTTGGAGCTGCTCTGTTCTTCCCAGTTCTTTCCAAATAGAGGTTTAACACCTTGCTCAAGGGCATCTGAACAAAAGCTGACAAGGAAAGGTAGAGGGATCATCCTAGAGAGATCATCCTAGCTTGAGTTTCCAATTTGGTGCCCTCCAGCAACAAGAGGTCTTTCTTAACTTTTAGAATGCTTTCCAACACTTTGTTATTGGAAGCATGCAAACTGGCAGTTCAATCCGCATCTGGGTACTCCACCTAAAAACTGTGTTTTTATGTTGTGAATTTTTTTGCAGACCAAGACAGTACACCAAGACAAGGTACGTTGAGATCCGTTTCAGCTGAATGGGGTAAAGTCAAAGTCAAAATGGAATGGCGAAATGGGAAAAATCCACATGAACATTTTATGATAATACCAGAAATGTCATACTTGTGTTTTAGCAAGAAAAAATACATCAAGTACCTCACAGATTTAAGAGCAGAGAATAACATGAGTCATTCAACAATTGTGCAAGGAATTAACCCTCATGTTGTCCTCGGATCAAATTTGACCCATTTTCAGTTTTTTTTATCACATAAAATATCAACATTAGAAATATCAAATAACTTTGAAAAAACATCAAAAAAGCACCCACAACATTGAAAAAGTGACAAAAATGTTGGAAAAAGCGATAATAATGTTTCATGATTGCTGGGAAGACAACACAAGGGTTAAAGTAACAGTAAATGAATGTTGGCACTAAGTGCAAATGTTTTTTTTTCCCATAATCGTCCAATATTAACATTGTGTTTGTCCAGTGGTTCAAGTCATTTTCAGTGGTTTTTAAATTAAACTTAATTTGCCATTACAGACAAATGACAGACCAAGCATGTATCAGCAGATCAAAGACAAACACTCTGTCATCATTTGGTCTGCTGCTCGTTGTTTCTTGAGCTTCCAGCGGCAACATCCGTCCGATGGAGTGCACTCCCAACAAGGTGTCCCAGCAAAGAGCCAGACTACGTGCTGAAAGACGCATCTCACGCTCAACCTTCACTCTGTCCCAAGCAAAGCACTCGCTTATTCATTTATCTTTCCAGGGACGGTTCCCTTTCCACCATATTAATGAATGCCAGTTGTTGCCGTGCTTCACAATCAGGAACTTCAAATTTGGCCAGGGATCAATTGGATTCAAAATGCCTTTCAGGAGCGTATTATTTTGTGTATTCTTTTATATTGACTGTTTGGTAACAAAAAAAAGGCATTCATCACACTGTTTTTATGTGATGAAGACACACAACTGGGTGCAGCATTGGTTTTGTATAAAACCCTTGAAAGTATTATACAAAACATATTTTGAAAGTTTTAAAAGCTTTTCAAAAAGACTTTATGAGATATTCATTCATTTGATTATATCTGAGATTTATTTAATCTTCTTCCTTGGGTAGATATTGGTTTATACAGTGTATACAGTATATGTATCACTAGAAAAAGGGTCTGTTTTCTTCCTACTATAGTTCAACTGTGTAACATGCTGCAGGCTAATCACAACTATGGTATATTCAGATAAATATTTTCTATCTACTAGGATTGCCTCATTTTTCATTTAAAGCCAAGGGAACTTTTGTTTTTCATCTACAGCAGGTCTCATGTGTTCTTCTGCACTTGTGTTGCATTGCTCTCACTGATTAGAGGCTATTGGGTTCATGCTCAAGACATTTTCTGTCCAGTCCCTGCTAAAATGTTTGGACGAATTACAACCAAACAACCAAAACCCTTCATTTTGGACGTCAACATTTTAAATCCTAAGCAGCTAGCCGCAACAAAATATGAGTTATTTTCAAATACTTTGACCCAATGATGGGTTGCCATGAGACAACAAAACTTTGACAGAGTTGCTGGAGTCTGCGTAAACAGACAGCTTAAATGAACTGCAAATCCTCTATCAACATATGCATGCATAATGACAGCTAAACGATATACATATTTCCTTGTATTAGGGGAAAAAGAGAAAGAAATAATGAATTGAAAATAGCTGTGGTTGTGTGCCTTCCTAGAGCATCTGTTTAGGATCTGTTTCCATTTTTGCTCATTAGACCCTTCTTCACTCTTAAGATCAGGATGGTCTTCAAGAGAAGCTCATGTCTTCTGCAGAATGCTACACGATATGTTGATTCTTCAGACAGCCGCCAGAGCTGGATATTACTCCAATCAAGCTTTCATCAATTACTTAGCTCTTCCTTTCCATGCAGATCAAACACTGGTCACATTTCACTCTGGGCTATTCTGTATGTGACAGGAATAAGAAACCAGTGAGGAAGAACGAAAGAAAGAAAGAAAGAAAGAAGTGCATATTGCAGATTAATAGAAACCATTCCAAAATGCTGTCACAAATTGCATTCATATGTGAAATGTCTTTGTCTTAATGTTACTGAGAAGAAACATACATACACTAGGTCGCAGAATGGCAAAACATGCATGTCCATTTTTTATTTTCTTATTTTTTCAGAATTATTTAGAGTAGGCAGTAACTTTGTATCCCATTATTTCATATTTTGTACTCTAAAATGTGCCTGTTTGCCTGAAAATGTCCGCTGAAAAATGTCATTAGATTATGTGCCAGACTTCTGTACTGCCATTGTTGTCTTCAAGGATTCTCCCCAAGTCTCCCTGTTCTTGATACATCTACTAACATTTGTCAAATTGGATCTTTTGGGCAGAAAAGTGTAATAATGTCCTGTAATTTCCACAATATGCCTCTAATCTTAGCTAATGAAATTATCATCTGACACTGTATTGTTTGAGCAGCATGTGGGGAAGAGACAATGTGCAATCGCCTGCAATGAAATGGTTTCCCAAGAGGCCTATCCATCACATAATCTTATTGTCTGGAAGATGAGGAACGCATTTAGCTATCTTGTCATTTTTCCTCCAAAAAATGTCTATGTAAGCATGCAAATGCCCCTTGTCAGCTGCAGTTGAGCCTGTAGCAGGAGGTAAATACACATAACAGTGCTGATTTGTTGTTTAATAAAAAAGAAATTAAAAACAAATTTGGATCAGAGTCCCAAGTGGGTGTCTGCGTTGTTGATCTGATTACCATGATTGTTCACAGACAAGTATTGAGGTACAATGGGTGTTGTATAAATGAATGTATGTGTCCCACAGTGAGATTGTTTCCACTGCCGCATCTTAATCTTAATCTTTATCTTAATCATCAATCGACGAGTCTCATCTTTTCTCATCTTTTTGTTCATTTTTTCATTTGTTTTTGTCCTTCTTTTCTTGTTACTGTGGCTATGACTGCTCTTTTTGAGTAGCCAGTATATCTACAATTTATTCCATGTTCATGCTGCCAAAACATTGAATGCTTGACTTGAGAGAATTGTTTCCTGGAAAGACTTAACCTACACTGAATATGTATAACAACTTCTATGAACTGTAGGTAAAATTACCATTGTGTTAAATCACAAGATGATTAAAAAATGACATTTTCTTTCTTGAAAATGTCTGATAATTACTTTTTTTTTCCTGTAACAAAAGTCAGCCCTTGACCTTCAAGCCATTAGCAAAGTTGGAAAACTACTCTTTATTAGTAAAGTATGTCTGCTCCCACTTCAGGCCCGTCCCGCTGTGGAAGCCTAGAATTTATGTTCCACGGGGAGCACACTGGTGAACAGACGACTCACATGTGTCTTTGCACTGCTTCCCTGCGGTCTCCTTTAAAAGCATTCTGAACTGATTTGGGGGGATATCGTAAAGCAAATGATAAATTTGTACCCCTGTCAAGTGCGGCTGTGCACTGACGATTTGCTCCAGGAATCATGTAGGAATGCTATATATCCCGACTGATTGCTGCTCCCCGCTAGCTGATGGCAAAATACATTACATCATTAAAGGTATCGGAGAAAGGAACTTAGGCTTTGTTCCTGCTGTTGTTCTGACATCGAACAGACCGTTTGATGTAATAAAGATCTATGCTGAGAGACAGACACTGAACATGTGTCACCCTTCTAAAAACAAATACGTTTTCATCTTCTCCCTGCTTCTCTTTGTTTTCCTCTAAAGTCTCAACATCTTGCAAATGGTTCATGGCAAGTGCAGATACCATATCTGCCATTGTGCATCGGCCTCCTATTGCATTTGACATTCTTCTTGTTTAATTTCCTCCTTTGCATGCCTTTGATTTTATGGAGGACATTGTTTTACCACCACAAATATATATTTCATTAGAAAAAAACAACATGTTTTTGCCTTGAGAAACAAAACAAAGCAAGGAAGGCAACTTCTGATATATATATATATATATATATATATATATATATATATATATATATATATATATATATATATATATATATATATATATATATATATATATATATAAATGGAGTAAATGGTGAACTTTTGCAAAATATCTCACTGCCCCATGTAACAATTAATCAATTATCTATTTGAACAGGCCACTTGAGCAGTAATTGGTATACCACCCTGAATCCCTTTTGTATTTGGAAAAGATTAGGAGGATTTGAGCTGTGCTTTCAGATTACATGGCGTGAGAAATGTGGATTGAAGGTTCAAGGGAGTGAAGGGACTGATGCCGCCGCCTCGGCTGCCCCATCCCTGCCTCTGGGGTGGCTGGTAATCCCCCTGGGCAGAGGCAATAAAACTCCAATTTCTACTGTACCTGCCAGCTGGGCGCCTTAGTCAGTTCGAAACACAGGGAGCATGAAATTCCCGAGGAGCCATATCAAAGCGCCAGCCCCCTTCATTATGACATCAGAACCTTCTGAAGTCAACAAGCATGAAGGCAGACTGGAGCACCGCGTGGGTTCACAGCCTTGAAGGGGGATCCGTCGCTATTAAGGGCTGTGCAGGGGCATAGAAAACAGAGGGCAAGGGGGAGAGAGGGATTACATCTATCACCATGTATATGTGCTTCCATCTAAAAAGCTTGCCTGCCATTTTCAGCCCCCAGCAAGTCCCCCAACTGTTATGATAGCCGAGACAGTAATAAAGGCTTTGGCGGTATCATAAACACAGCATGATGTTGGGTATCAAATACTTAAGGGTCTGTGAGGAAGATCTAAAGAGAAGCCCAGATTGCTGGTAGAAATGTAAACATAGTAATGGTGATAATTACAGCTGGTTGTGGCCATAATCCATTTGTTAGCTTAATAAACCATAAAGTAAAAAAAGCCATAAAGTAAAGCTGAAGTGCAAGCAGACCTATAAAGTCATAACGACCACATTTTAACACTAAAGTGATTGTGTCACAGTTATTAATGTATTAATGTATTAATGTAAATATATATGAACATGGACAACCTTGGCTTTGCCCAACTCATGTTTTTTTGTACTAAACCAAACAAACAAATCTTCACCCATAGCCTTATTGCCAAATCTAGATTTGCGTAGAAAACGTGTTTCAACATAATCAACTTGATAAAAAGATTCAAATGTGTGAGTTTTTTTTCAATCAATCCTTTGGTGGTAGAGAAATTGTCACTTCATGTTGTATAAAACAATACAACACAATACAAAATACAAATACAAAAAAAACTACTGTGCATGTAAAAATGTAAGTTACATTTCTCATCATGACATCTTAACATATAATGAGTCTCAAATGTATTCAAGTCCCACTCGTTGTGTTCATTCTGCTCTGTTAACTCCGTCAGAGTGTAGTTACACTGTCTCGCACATGTCCTTACACACTCACACTGCTCTAGAAGTGTTGAAAGAGGCAGTCTTCATGCATGGCAACCATTACAGTCAAGCCCAATGAGATGGTCCATTGGAAATGAACAGAACTGTTTTGTTAAGTGATCATCAGTGAGTGCAATTAATCATTTGGGCAATTATTAATCCTGGGGGTTTCCTGGTACTGTTTCACAGAAAAGGTAATCTCAGGCACGGGACTCGTTTGGCTCTTCACAGTGATGTCTATACAGCACCACTGTGTAGTGTTAAATTTTACTTGTGAATAAAGTTTCACAATTGTGCGCTGGTCGGCTTAACGTCAGTTACATCAGGGTAAAGAATGAGCCTGCGATGCATGATTGTATAAGGCTTTTAAAAACCTAACATAGTGAAAAAGCAAACTACAATTAACATTATACATTATCTGGTTTGTTTTTTGTGAGTTTGGACTTTGATACTGAGTTTAAAATGTTTTTTGTGTGGACGTTTTCAAAGGAATGTGTTCCTTGAAAAATATGATAATTTGTTAGAGCACTCATCAAAGCTGAACGATCCATTTCTTCTGTGAGCTGGACTGAGTGGACACACATGTTAATAATCCAAACTGTTTCCACAATTGTTTAAAGGGAATATTGGAGACATTTAAAACCAGGATGTAGTCTGGAATGGAATGTGTTTTAATTGCCGTCCTTGGCAAAAGAAGCAAGCTTGAGTATTTGATCTTGCCCAGTGTTGGCACCGTTCTGGGGAACACGCCTCCATTTAAAACATGGCCAGTCACTCTCTTCCTGCCAAATCAATAAAAGACAATAATTGTTGATGATAACAATGACTGAACACACTCAGTCCACGGTCCAATCTGGCCAAATTCTGATCATTTCTGCGGCTTCCAAAACAACACGGAGCTCACATTAAAAACAAAATGAAATATCTCATGATGGATGACTTTAGGAGGCCTCTGAACAGGAATGGCCGTCCAAAATGCAGGGATGAGATCCAAAATCTTTTATAATGGCTTCAGCTGCCTTGTCAGTCACCTGAGCCCACTCCGCTTTTTAATCGAACCGCCAGTAATGAGTCAGTCAAACATGACCTGACAAATTGATTTGGATTCCCATCTGAAGAGCTCTTCCACAAAACAGTCCCTCTGTACATTGGGCCAAACGTTGTCACAGAAAGAAATGAAATGAAGAAATGCAATAAGCAGAGATGCAATAAAAGTTCCAGACAGGCCTTTGATCAACAAAAGATAAATGAATGTGAACTGTCTGATTAAAAGTGACAGGTGATCAAATGCAGCTGCAGTGTTAAAAAACTAAAACAATAGTGTTGTATTTGATTGGAATTTACATGAGCATGCAGCACAACTGAACTGCAGCTGCCTTATTAACCTAAAACTAATATTCATACACATTCAACTGTAATTTCAGCCCCATGCATGTGCAAACAGTCATCAAGCACACATGTTAAAGTATTGCTACACCTAAAGTATTGCTACGGACATATGATGTTTTCTTACTTGGTTTTGTTAGATATCTATCTATAAATTGTAGGAACGTCTGTCTGACTGTCTGTGTTATGCTGATATCTATCAAACCATTAGTCCGATGGATTTCACTTGACAGGTGTGTTGCTACGGGCAAGAGTAATTGCAGTGCCAAGTTTGAATTTGTTTGGATTAGAATTAATGTTAAATGCACATAACATTTTACATAATTAAAAAAAAGCTTAAAGGTGCCCTACCACATATTTCATCACTTTGTGAAAGTTATACCATGGACTCATTTTTGTGGATAAAATGGTTACCTTGTTTCAAGCCATTTTAGTATGGTAATAAAGCCTGCAGGAAGACTCAGCTCAATTTGTGCCACTTCTCATTAATATTCAACAAGCTAAGCTGCTTGATTGGCTAACAGCTAGCCAATGAGAGCCTGGTTATCAGCGCAACTGGGCGAGCTCATGAATAGTAATGAGCTCAGGCAATGACATCAGACTGACCAGCTGTTGTAATTGGCCTGATTTCTCCTCTTATTTCTTTTCAGTGGCTAGAGCTGACAGAGGAGGTAGCAGTTCATTTTCACATTCACGACAAAACATAAACCAATATGGACCTAACAGATTTTTTTAAAAATGCAAGTAAAAATGGTTGTGTGGCAGGGCACCTTTAAATTAAACCTCCCAATGGCCGGGTTGGCTCAGTTGGTAGAGCAGGCACACATATATTTATGGTGGTTTACTCCTTGATCCAGCGGGCGCAGGTTTGACTCCGACCTGTGGCCCTCTGCTGCATATCATTCCCCCTCTCTCTCTCCCCTTTCATGTCTTCAGCTGTCCTTTGGAAATAAAGGCCTAAAAATGCCCAAAAAAAACTAAATAAAATTAAACCTCCCAGCCATACCAACTTTTTTAAATGTGCTGAAGACAATGCTTTAATTATTTCTCTTGTTTATATAGTTTTTGCCATGGGACCACGTCTTACCAAGTCTTCAGTGATTTTAAAAAATAGCAGGGAGTATATAAGTCTCCTTAACTGTATTCCGGAGTTTGGGAAGTCAGTGGGCCTAGCACAAGGATTTACTTGGGAGGCATTTCGCTGTCACTTACACGCAGACTCTTTATCAATATATGTCCGACAAACACATCTCACATTCTGCTTCTCCGTGCTCTCCAGCCTCCCCGGAGGAAATGTCCTATGTCCTATCTGCCTGCCTAAATGATGATATCTAAATCTCTGAGCAGCTGCTCTGCCAAAAACAATGAAGAGAGTGAAGGGGATCAGGAGTAGTCAGAGACATGTTGGGACACTCTTGAGACCTTTACAAAGCCCGTTCGGAGAGGGGGGGACAGTGGGGAAAACAGGACCATACTTTAAAAGCATACTGTACTTTTTCCTCAGTTGTGTTTATTTAGATTACTGGAAAAATAAAAGTTGCACTTAAATTTGGGATGGCCGTGAAGTTTTGGATTCTTTCAAAAAAGAATTGATCGCACAACATTAAACCAATTTATGTACTTCATAAAGCCTAATATGTAGCTTAATAGTCCTTAATCGACAAAGTGAAAACAGAGTTATAAGTTTTATATTTGTAAGATATTTTGTAACCTGCAAGAAATGTTACACTGTGTAACATATAATTCAATTTGCCAAATTGCGAAATTACTCTGAAAGAAAAAAAAGATCTGTCACATATTCACTGCTGCTTACGGGTTGATGGGCAACAACCTTTCTGGTTCAGTCCTTCCTGTGAAGGATTTTCCCTCCTCCACCCTGCTGAGCGAGGTGAGGCAAAAACTTTCCAAGCACCATTGGGAGGCTAATTAACAAGGCGGGTGTGAAGAAACTCTTGCTCTCGGTTGTTTTTACCCCCTGACGGGAAAAACCCACTGAATTGCTCTACTTCAGAGTGTGCCTATTACTTACAGAGAGGAAGTTGGATGTGTTTTGCTTAACTGCCCCTCCCCCCTAACTCTCCCCCATATGCACAAACACACATTCCCATGTGCACACACTGTGTTTTTGATGCTTAATCTCACACACAGATAGAGGTCCACATAGTAGCACTTCTTCATTTTTAAAATCATCATTAACACTACTTGTAAATCTTATTAATTCCTCCAGTGGTTTCACTTTACACTTCACCAGGATGAGTTCAGTACACTGTGACATCACTGTTGAGTGCGGTTACAGCTGCCCCAAAGCACTTCTGACCACACACTACTACTGATAAGCTGCAGCATAAACTGAGTGCAATTGGTTGCCAACACCACAGAAAGAATGCAGGACTGAACAATGGCGAGTCCAACTCGTCTCCAAAGCCAAAGATTCTTATAACTAAACTAAAGGACATTACATGTTGCCCTAATGGTATGAAACGAAACATAGTTCCTGTCTCCTAAGTGAGAGCGGCATCATTTAGTTTATGTGGATGGATGAATTTTTATATTTGTTATAGTTATATTTGTATAATGTTTTTTCTTTTGCTAACATTAGATATTTGCACAGTTAAAACACATATTTAGCATAATGAAAAAAGTTATCTGGGGTGTTCACAAACATCAGTGACTTAGCAGCCTATCCATGCTGCCAGATCATGCAAGAAACAGAAACGGGTATTCAACTAATTTAATTTTCTCCCAATCTCTTGTCCGTCTGAAAAATGCAATTTTAGTATCAGATTGTTTGGAAGATATGTGTGGCTTGTGAAAAATTGGTCCAATATTTACTTTGGTGACTATGGGAAAAGGAATCGGTCATAATCTTTGTTCACGTTCACTTTTTTCCATTGGAATCAATACACTCAATCAATACACACAGGACCTGCTGCTAGTCTCCTAAAAAGGCGTTGCAGTGGCAAGCCCATGTGACAGATACAGGAAATTACTCTGAGTTGGGGCGTCTCTGTTCTAAACTGTCTCTGGCAATGCTTCCCTTGAGCTGGGTGGTGGAACTGGGCCCTGGTTCATCACCAACCGTACCACTAATTGTTCACAGCTCAATAAAAACAATGAAAAGACAGGTATCTGCTTCATTGTGAGATTGAAATAAATAACATTAAAAGTACACCTGGGTTTATCAGTAGTATTCAAATATAAGTAAAGTCTCCTGCAACTGGACCTTTGAATTGTTAATGTCTATTTTCTACTTCCAAGTTGTAACACTGAGGCATCATCTTATTGTTTTACTTCTCCTGAGTTAATGTGAATGTGGCCCAAGTCTAAGGCCTCCTCCATCTCTGTCTGTCTCTCCTTTCCTTCTTGAGATCCAGTATTTTGTTCATGTGCTGTCTTTCTGTTCCTCTTGGCACCTTATTAGTACCACGGCTGTTCTTAAGGAGGCACATCTGGACACAGATCCAGCGACGGGCAAATGGCCATGACTTTTGCTAAGTGCTCTATATATAATCCTTGTATTCTGAAGTCTATTAAATACACACAGTGGGTTTGATCTATAAATTGTCTTTGGTGGTCTCTTGAACAGTCACCGACTTCTTGTAAGTAGTGTATACCTTTTTCTTGCTAGATAGATAAAACAGATCTCAACATCATTTCCTTATCTCAGAAATTAACTCAGAACCTGACAATTATTGGTATTCTAGACTCTGTTCATTCCACTGTAAAATCAAAGCACTGTTTGTGTTATTAAGGTAACTATGACAGCAGGTGTCCATGAGCAAAACAGTGGATTTCTCCCAGCTCTATTGGTGCTGTGCTGCCTCTGAGACCATAAAACACAGTTTTCTATATCCAGTTTATGTTGAACTTGTTCAGGATGAGCAAACCTCACATTTGCAACACTCCAATTAAAACTACACAGAGCTAAGATGGTTTTGTTCCCATATCCGACCCTGGATAGGTACAGTGTGACACATATTGCTCAAAATGGAAAAACCCTAATCAACCCTATTACCCTAGTGCACTCTTTCTGTTCATCTTTTATGGGAAATTTGAGAGAGTACTCAGTACAGAGCTTAGTCTGTCACATCACATGACGCCCTGCAACTAATGCAGTCGACAAATGGGCATATCATGGATCCCAGTTTTGTGAACAATCCCTCTTCAGAAACAGGTGGCAGCCGCTGTAAGACCAGATGTCCCAGTGCAGCCGTGGTAAAACGGGATCTGTCGCATACAGTGGTGAACAATGCGTGACGAAGACTGAAGGTGGTCCGGCTTGTGTTCAAACTCCAGGGGGGCCAACAATGGGGTGAAGTCTGGCAAGGGGGATGGGGTGAGCAAACTCTCCCAGACTGCCACCCAGTTGTGCCCAGTCCTCTGGGGTAAATGAAGAACACAAGCGACCCCACCTTTGAAAACCATCCCCTGCTGCAATGTTAGGAAGTGGATGCTTTTCAACAATGAGGAAGCCATCTCAACAATCCATGAGCTGCATTTCCCCTAGATACCTAACACTTCATATCCATCGGTGTCTTTGTTCAGACATCTCTGCTTGTTAATGCCATGCTACAAAACCTGCTACAGCCATTTGCTCGCACTGTATAAATAGACAGTAAGCATTACCGGTGCGATGGAAGTAAGGTTGTGGAACTTTGCCAACGTCTGCTGAAAGCGTTCGCCAGATGGCATGTGATCAAACCATAACTGAGCCACGCTGTTACAAAATTAGCTCTAACATTTTTTGCCTCATTTTTCTGGCATCCTTAAAGTTTGTGTTTTGACTTGTTAGTATTTTTACAAATATGATGAGCAGATCTGTCCAGAGAAATCAGACACAGAACCCACATAAGTGAGACTTTGTCACAGGAGTCAACAGGTGTTCTTAAAAGCTAAGACTACAGAAGTGCAATTGGAACATAAAATATTCTAAACTTACAAGGCTTTGATTAAACTGACGGACAGATTTCACATTAATGGGCAGTTGCAGCTGTTGCTGCTTTCACAAGTTTGAATTCAAGCTTTCAGGCTGCTAGAATCAGTTTAATTGCCAAGTACAATGAATGGATGGATGACACTGTCAACTAAAACAAGCTTCATAGCATAATAATGTATCTTAAGTTTGCAGTAAATAACATTAAGCTGTATTATAGCAATCATAAAAGGAATTCTTAAAGGTAACAAAATGGGACAGAAATATTCATATCATGACTGTGTAATTGCTTCAACCATGCTGTACAACATAGTAGTGGTACATTGTGAAATGTGGCTGAGCTTTCTGCTGAGCTTACAGTGTAATTGTAGTGTACATGATTGTAATTCATGTCATAGTTTCAGACAGATAAAAAGGACATGTATTTAATAGCGCATATGCTGGCATGGCTTGAAAGGACAAATCATTCTTCAACCACTGCTCATGTCTATTTGTAAAGACAAGTGTGACATACTTTCATTCTTTCAGGTGCACAGGTGCAAAACAGAAATATTATTCCTTCACCGGAACTAATGCTGATATTGACCTGAATCTTCCTCGTAAATAAATCAATTTTAAATAGTCTTTGATGATTTTAAGTTAGCTTTCAGCACCTTTTATTTTTATTATTTTAATGGTAGCTGCACTGTCGAGGTTACTCTGTAAAGAACAGTTTAAAACATCTAGACCGCATACATGCAAGTTACAGAAATATTGACACAGTGCTCATCATACTGGTTAAGGAATAAAAGTAGTGGCTCAAATGTAATTTTTCTCTCTATTTAACAACAGTTTCGATATAAGCAATACATTAAATAACTCCATATATTGTAAAATATGGAATTACCCAGGTTTGTCTGACTTTAAGCTTTTTTAGCTGATTCTGCTTTCTGGCTGCACTTTATGATTGAGTCTTATTGAGTTACCAGCAAACAAGAGTAACAGTGAAAACACACCGAGTGCGTAAGCGTTTCGTATAGGTCGTAAAGCATAGATACATTTATACTTAATTCATACTGGACACGTATTTCTCTGCGCCGGTCACAAAGCGACTCCTCGCCTCTCGGCTCTCTTTCTCTCTCTCGATAGAAAGAGACAGGATGAGTGAGGAAAACTGTGGTTATTGTAGCCTATATGTGTATTTGTGTGTGTGTGTCGTACTCTCTGTTTGTCTGTCGATCTCTCTGAGAGCACCACTCTGCCTCTGAGCAGGTGATGTCACACGCACAATAATAATGCTTACTGATGGCAAGCACGTATAAAGTTTACCATCAGTATGTTAGGCTAGCGTATTAGCATGGTAACATTTGCTAATGAGTACAACTGAGGATGATGGAAAAGTTATTGGTTTTTTAGGTATTCAGTCAGAAAGGTCTTAAACCAAAATATTGGACATTTTAAGTTCAAGAGATTACTGTTCATTCTGAGGGGGATATTAATTATTTAATATAATTTCATGGAAATCCATCCAGTAGTTGTCAAGATATTTCAGTCTGGACAAAAAGTAGTGGACCAACCAAATAGACCAACATTGCCATCGTAGAGCCATGTTGCAAACGTGGCTAAAAAACAGCTATTTTTTATAAACTCTGACAAGACAAGCGTATGGTATCCAGCACCAAAATTGCAGACAGAGACAGTTAAAAAAGCTAGTTGGTAAAGAAATTCAAACATCTATGAAGCTAAAGAACGAGGCATTTTTGTCAGGAGTTGGTGGAGACCAAAACAGAACAAGAGTGACTATTGGACTCATATTTACGTTGCTCTTTATCTGCAGGATGGGATGGCCGATGTTATGTTTCGCTCATGGGTCATCTAAATTTATCAGCCAACTTGCTGTATGAGTAGTGCAAAGAGGTTTGAAGTTGCTCTGTAATTACAATGTGGCCTGAATACTTTTAAGGTGGTACAATAAAGCAGTACTATGAGGTGCTGACATAGTCAACAAACCCCTTACCTGCACTTTTAGGTCCCATGGCATGAACATTTCACTTTATGAAGTTTTTTAACATTAATATCCGTTCTCCCAGCCTGCCTATGGTCCCCCAGTGGCTGGAAAAGGTGATAGGTGTAAACCGAGCCCTGGGTATCCTGTTCTGCTTTTGAGAAAATGAAAGCTCAGATGGGTCGATCTGGAATATTGCCCCTCATGAGGTCATAAGGGGCAAGATTACCTCCCTTTTCTCTGCTCTGCCCGCCCAGAGAATTTTGCCCACCCACGAGAGAAAGACATCATGACTTTCAAACGAGCAAAGTGGCAGTTGGTCAAGGCCACACCCCCAGCCTCCACCTTGCTCCACCATCTCTCCTCCTCAAAAGCTACAGGCTCAGAAATGGCACATCCTAAGGAAAGCTCATTGTGGAACTGGCTCTAGTGGCTGTAATTCTGCACCACTGCTGAATTTTGGGAAAGAGACTTCAGATACAGTACCACTAAGGTCTATATAAAAGAGACTTCAGATCCAGTATTAGGGGACCACTAAGGTCTATATAAAAGAGACTTCAGATCCAGTATTAGGGGACCACTAAGGTCTATATAAAAGAGACTTCAGATACAGTATTAGGGGACCACTAAGGTCTATATAAAGAGACTTCAGATACAGTATTAGGGGACCACTAAGGTCTATATAAAAGAGACTTCAGATACAGTATTAGGACCACTAAGGTCTATATAAAAGAGACTTCAGATACAGTATTAGTGGACCACTAAGGTCTATATAAAAGCATCCAAAGAGCACCATGTCATTGGACCTTTAATGAGGAACACCAAAATTGTCGGGACACAAAAAGCTATATGATATTAAACACTTGGCATGCACATCACACAGCAAATCATTTAAGGGCTGTACATAGAAGTGAAACATTTGAGTCAATCAGCTCACTATGAGTCTTAGTGGGCCCATTTTATGTTCATCACATTATACTTACTTACTTTCAGGGTATACCATTGACACCGGGCCCTGTGGAGCAAATAGGAGATGTGATGCTCAGCATGAGGATTTCTTCTTTTGTCTCCTTTTCTCTGCATGCTGATCTCTCTCTTTTCCTCTATCCCCTCTCTTTCATCTCCCCCTTTCTTCCCCTCTTCTCCGTCTCTCTGAGGGGCTCCTCTCTCTAGCAGGCGGCCAGTCAGCCAGCAAAGACTTCTCTAACTGTTCAACACCATGGCAACAGGCTTTGAAAACACTCATACAAACACTCTAAATACAAATGTATGCTTGTACACAAACCAATGCAAGCACATACATTCACAAATGTATACTTGCACACAGAAATGACTATGTACATGTACTGTACACATAGCTAAGCTTGGGTACCCATGTGCACAAGGTGACAAACTTAGCCCACACACATGTTCACAGATGTGATATGTTTGCAGCTCCAGCAGTGATTTTTTTCTTTTTAAATCTCTCACTTGGTGGCAAAATTTTTTAAAGCAATAAACAATTTAGCACTTCATGCTGGATCAGGCCAACAGTATCTAACTGGCTGGAGTTAGACCATACAGCAATGTTAAATGCAATACTCTAACAACAGGTCTTAAATACAAAACTCATTTCTGTCAGCAGGGGTCAGACCTCAGCTTGGTGTCTGTCCCAGTCTGGCTGCCAGCAGGGAGAGCAGTAGCAGTAGCAGCAGCGGCAGCAGCAGGAGGAGAGGATGCATGGAAAGGAAAGCAGCAGCCAGAATTGGGGTCACGACAAATGTACAGAGCAGAATTGTGACATCTTGCCAAGTAGGGACAGCCTAGTCCAACTCTTTTCCACATGTGTAAGCTTAACTATTCCTCAGAGTCTCAGCCATCTGATGGACACTTTTATTCAAAGTGCCAAAAGGAACACAGAGGGCATTCTGTACATTTTAAAGTAAAGTAACAGCTGAACTAGGCAGTGTCTTGAGCCATTCCTCGAAGTTTATTACAGAACCTCTTCCACACCACATGTAATGTTGTTACTCTTAAATGGTAGTGTGTTCTTTCAAAGTTAGGATTTTCAGATACATAAATGTTTTTTCTACCAGTTTATATCAAGGGTTGATTGGGAGAAGGTGCAAATGTCATTTTACTAATTGTAATGGGGGACCAAATCCAAACTTTAATTACTTACATGATAAATTCAAAACAAAACAATATAAATTCAAAGGTAAAGACTGAGACATAACAATATGTTCTATCAGTATCACTGTCTTAAACAATGGAACTATACAGTATGCAACTTTTACTACTACAGAATGTATTGTTTCTTTAGTGTATAAATAAATTTAAAAAAAAGGCATTAGCGCCATGTTTTAATTTACTTTTACAGATTTGCTGTTCTGCACTTGTGGTATTTTTTTAATAGGATGAGCTCCTTGTTAATACAAAAACTTACAAATCTCCCTTCAAATCAGGATTAAAAGAAATAAAGAATGCATGACATGAATGGAAGGTTATGTTCTAGAATATTAGGAGTTAATATTTTGTTTTTCAATCAGTGAAGTCTTCAGGATATCTGTTTCTGCTGCCACTTCCTGGCCTGTCAGTCCACTACAGATCCCCACTGTGAGAAATCAGCTCAGCCGGAGCGGAGGAGTTTCTTGAGCCTCTTGCATGTGAGGATCTCCTGAGTATCTTGAAGAAGGAGCCGTTTATTCATAACCCCTTGGTGACAGGAAGCTAATCAATCAGAGGTGGCAATTTCCACACTCAGCTAGCATGAAGAGTAACGCATCACTTACTCCACAGGGCTAATAACATGGAGCCTGGATCCCAAAAACCGCCTCGCCAAGGCAGGGCAATTAAAGAGTGGGAATTCCTAGCATTTGGCGACTGTCAAAACATCCCATTATGGTTTTATGGGGAGGAGGGACGAGGACGTTGACGACCTCATTGTGGCGACGTGATTAGGGATTTTGGAACTGAGGGTGCATGCAGCAAAATAAAGACAAGTCTGCTTAACCTTTACCATTGTTTTTACATTTCAGGGTTAATTTCAAGCTCTTACAGGCTGCACATGCACATTGACTCTAAATAGCCTTAAAAACAAATTAAGATAATTAACTAACATGGTAATACTTTTCCAATTATTAATGTTCTAATTGGTCCAAAGCAGTTTCCCTTGGTTTCTGAAAAACCTGTTTTGTTAGTGAGTTATTCCTTTTTTTGCAAAGAAATATGTCTTAAAATATTTTTAACTAGTATAAGCATCACAAAGTAGTTGTGAATCTAAGGAATCGGTAGAGGTACCAAACCTTTTGTTTTGGTAAAGACAATCTTAATCAGATTTCTATGGGGAAAAAAACATATTTTGGGAAAGTAAGTGAATGGTCGGTTTTATTAGAGAGGTTTGGAAGGTTTTGCGACAAATTCACAGAAATGAACTTCACCTAGACCTTGCCTCGACCCCACGTCCAACTCTTACCTCCAATAAAGAAGTCCTATAATGTCAAGTTAAGTGTGATTAATGGCAGTACCAGGCAGAAAGTCATTTCTGTGTACAATACCTAGAACTTCAATACAGCTCACAACATTTCATCTGTAATCCAAAGAATATATAGAAATATTTGAGTCTGTACAGTACATCCATGTTAAGACATTTGACAAGTCCTTTGATCACTATTTTTAAACTATAGCAGAGCCAGCCTATACAATTGTTAGGTTACCTTGTAGTCTTGAAAAAGTACCATGATTAGTTTTCATTTTGGGTTATTGGGCATTCTGTGAGAGCAGCAGTCACTTCTCAGAGTGGTTGATGTCTTATTTTGGAGCTGGAACTCTTCATTCCTGTCCACCTTATAGGTTTATTGGCTAATGCGAGAGCTAGCTGTCGAACTGACACCCATGGCAGGGGAGAGTTTATCATTCTGCTGACAGGCTAAATAACTTGTGCCGAGGCAACAGATAACAAATGGGCTCAAGTTGTGGCTTGAGTGTCTGTGTGTTAAAGACAAGAACAACTGGGCAGCAGAAATAAATGGTCTTTACTTTTTGGCATATGGCCATTATTCATTGAGCACCTGAAGTACACAGAAACAAGAAGATTAATAAGTTCTTTCCACAGAGCATGCATTAAGTTAAAAACTAATGCATGTTAACTCAATAAAAGGTTTCAATACAGTGATTTTACTCTTTGAAAAGCCTCATTGAGTGATGTGAATTATAACCATTGATGTTTATCACAGCTGCAAAGATTTATTTAGATGAAATATGGATTGTGCTTACAATAAGGAAAAAGTCACTTTGTCTAATTTCTTGAAAAATCCCAAATTTGTTGTTATTAGTCTGAAAGTAAGGTTTCTTTCAATATGAAGGCAAAGAAAATGTTAGTTTAACAAATGAACATAAATTCTGAAATGCACTTTCCATATTGTGGAGGTGAATAATGCAAAACGTACATTTCTCCACTGCTAAGGGATTATGTGACAATATCACATACCCTTTTTTATTTTTTATTTAATTCCATTTTGGATACTCGGCTTTATTAGTTTAGGAATTGAAAAGTAGTTGTTTAAAGTCAGGTTGAAGCTTTGGTCATAGATTACTGAGATTTAATTGTAGTAGTAATTACAATTTCACATTTTTACATGGGTTGGTTATTGAAGCTGGACTGTAACATTTTACATGTGGTTAATTTACCCATCCATCATTCTACAATCTATACAACAAAGTGCAATTTGTATCTCAAATTGCTTCCTCTTTCTAGTTGTCTCATCTGCATTTGTGTATTTAGTTTATGATTCATGCATGCCAAATTATTAACATTTTAGGACATTGAGCTGATTTCTTAAGGCAAGCCTGGATTTATTTGTTTAGGCTGACATTACTCATCCTTCATTATATGCCTTCAGGATCTAGTGTCAAAGCAGCAGGCTAATGAGCTAAGGCTGTTGATAGCGCCACACTTGTTGTTCACCTTTGCCTTGTAGGTGTCAGACTGTCAGTAAGAAACCCAGCAGGCTTCAGGAGTTTACTGCAACTACACCACAACATACACAAATCAACTTCCCTGTGAAAAAAAAATGATAGCACTTACAGAAGACCTCCGAAAGACGATGCACATTCTTGTAGCTGTGATGTGTCAAAGCATTAACAAATGCCCTGTTAAACAAATGCCTTGTTTCTCTCCCACTCTGCTCTCTATTGACAGCTGTTTCTGCAAATACAGTAAGTGAGATATACCGTGAGGCAACCAGGGTGCTGTCTTAAGCCGTGAAAATGTGCTGCAAGAGATAAATTCCAAGATGTCAGATGAGCTGTCAGTGTGAAAGAATACTCCGGTCATTACCAACTTCAGATCTAGCTCGCATGCAAACTCCCTCTCCCTTTTGAGCCAGACCCCTGCTGAGGATGAGCCGGACTTTCCCACACTGAAAAACTGACTTGCATGCAGTTATTGGACCATATTTTACTGTATCCTCCACATGAGAACATGTTTCTCATGTAGCTCGGACAATGTTTTCATTTGACTTTTTACCTGCAAAAGTAGAATATGCTTAAATCCATATATTGCCATGGGTAACAGCTATTGTCAATGTTATGGGTCAATACCCAAAAGTAATTAGATAAGAGATGCAACAAATGTTCCCGTGTTAACTCAAGACCTGTTAGGTGTTAGACTGTGCTTGTTGTGATGTGTTGCATTATGGTATATGCTTTTACATGCGTATTTTGATCAAGGAGTTTATCTAGTACAAAACCTATTCTGGCAACAACAGTTATGCCAATGGAAACATTTTCAAAAATGCAATCTATGATGTCCAAGCAGCGACTTCATCACTATGTTAAAACTTACATTGGTATGGTTCGAAAAGAACTCGCCTCAGCTGTCAGATATCCTTATTAAGGCTGTCTAATAAGCCCAGGTTACAAGATGGTTCTGAGAAGTAAGCGATATCCGCAAAGCGGCCCACACATACAATAAGGCAGTGAGCCTTAGTGTGGATTTCATACTCAGGGCTGAGCATACTCTAAGCCTATTTTTGTTGTCCTGATCTCAGACAACCCTGGACCGCATCCAAGATGGTTAAAGTAATATCCACCGGTAATGCTGCTCGATCCTGTTGCCTCCACTGAGACTTGCAAGTTGAGGGGCTGGAGTTTAAGAGTGACACGGCAATACAAGTTACAAATTCCCAGGAACTTTGTCTAAAGTCAATTCTGTGAGACCTAAGTGTGAGGTGGAAGCATGCCATTTTTGTGATGTCCTTCACTTATCTTTGCAGTCTTGCTCAACCAATAGAGAAATGCGTTCTCCTTTTATAGAACACCCCCAATACAAGATACAAAATAGTCCATGTCCTCAGTTAAACTGGATACTTGATTAAGAATAGGGTCCGCTTTAACTCTTGAGCGAGGTTGTGGGCATAAACAGTCATGATAGGGCATTTCGTACACAAACAAGGGCACGTTTTGTCGTTTTTACGCTGATAACCTGTGAATTTACGGCAACTGGGGCCCCTATTCTTCCTCTCTCCCGTGGAGATAAGGGGTGTTTTTCTTCTGAAAATCTACAGGGGGTTGGGTATAGTTAAAGGACACACTCAGCTGCTAGATTAACTCATCAACGCCGCATTGCAGGGTGTCAACAGAAATGTTTCACACACAAGACCGACAAGGAATGAATACCATTTGGAGGTCACAAGTGGCAACCCCTCAATCCTTCAGGCCTTTAAAATGTTAGTGTCTGCCTTTCAAGAGCAAGGATGTAACCTCTAAACCTTTGAGGAAAAGAGATATGTGTTGGACATCACTGCCCTCATGTCAGTTTCTATAGTAGATTATGACTGATCAAGCTCATACGACTTAAACCAAATAAATCATCGGGAATAAATTGTTTGTTGTCATTTAGTAGCTACAAATATAAGTTACATATATAAACCCCTGATGTCATTCACGTGTCCAAATATTTAACAATAAATCAATTTGACATTTTGAAGATGCCACCCTTAAAGAACACAGCAACAAATAAGCTGCCACTGTAAAATCTCCATCTGAGGCCCAGATTCCAATCAATCTTTCTCGAAAAACATTTATATAAAGCATATAAAATCAGTTTCATACATTAAAAGAGATAAGAACAGCACCAGAGCAGATCAAACTTCCCATGTCTCAAAATACACAACACTATGACAAGTTCAATAAACAATCTTGAAATACACCTGCAGTGCGTAGTTTCTTGTTTCAGCACCAGAAACATGATTCATATTCCTTTTAGCTGTGCCCCTTCTCCTTAGCTTCAATGAAGAGCATATTTTCAGGGAACTGAAAAAACAACTGACAACCGGAGAAGTGGGATCATCTTCAAAAGAAATGCATATGTCTGTGGCATGCTGTCTTTTAGCTGCTTGAGCAATGTCATTCCTTGTAGTTTAAGTCATCTAAACTCCCAGTGTAATCACTTCCAAATTTAGATTACGGTACAAGGTTTAAATTTGTTAAGAAGCCTTGGTCTGGAAATGGACAGATAAAAGTTGCAAGATCTGTAGTCCCTTGGTTGTGGACTCAGCTTGCCAGGTTCCTCAGGGAAAGTCATTGTTTTCCCTCTAAAGCTGTTGTGCACTTGGCTGGCATGGCTGCCATGTTGTGCCTGTTTGCATTAGATTTGGAGGAAGATCAAGCCACGTGGCCTTTGTTAGGGCACGTTCAGACCAAAGAAAGCGATCTAGCGATTTGCTGCAGAGTTGCGCGGCGGTGGTCATTAAACGGGCCATTTGTGTGATGTTTTGTTGCATTATTTAACCCCACAGTGTAATACAAGTAGAGTTTATATTTCACAATTATTGTTTTTTCATCAGATTAGTTATAGATATTGACATTTCGGACTGTTCTTGAAGGCAGCTTGAAAGAGAAAAAGACAAGAGACGGAATGATGTGCTTTGCGTAAAATGTTCTTGTGGAAGTGATAGAGGCAGGAAGGTTTACTGTTTACTGTACCAGACTCTCACACCGCCTCAACACGGACTAACAAGTCTGATAACCGATTTTTCAGCTCCTCCCTACAGCCACCCCACCTAAATGCACTACCCACTCAAAATGAATGGGAAGACATGCGTTTTCCCCGACCCCTGGCAACCGCCTGACAGTTGGTGGCCCCTTCCCTCTGGAACCTGATAAATAATCTGCTTACCATCAAGAGCTCTTTTCATATTGCTTTGTCATTGCATACCAGATTCTAAGAAAAGTGGTCAAGCCCCTTGTAGGAAGGTTCAAGTCATCCCAAGTAGCTGAAGTCAAAGCAAGCCCTATGTGAGCTCACAGAGTTCTATACTGTGCATGGGTAAGAAAGAAACAAAATGAGCAACATCATAAGTGTAGATGTCAGTGTTAACTATATTGACCTAAATTCAAATTAATGATGCTGAAATTGCTCCCCCGGATGTTTAGGCATATTTTATAATCTGGATGTGTTTCTCAAGAAGTTATTGTTTTGGATTGATCCTAGTTATACAGTATGGTTGCAATAACTCCTTTTTCAACAAACAGCTAATCAATACTTGTGATTTTTACTGTTAAAGGGTTATGACATGGACCATGCTATCCATACACCAAGTTTTATGAAAATTGGGCTAAACAAACCGAACCAAACTGAAAATATAACCTCTTTGGTGGAGGTAATAATAATACAAATATGATAATGTTCCTAATAGAAGGACAGAAGTTAAATCAACATCTAATAGTGGCCAAGATCCAAGATGGCTTAACGTATTTGGACTCAAGTGTCACCCTTACAGTAACTCTTATAACCATGGCAATGCCATCAAACTCTGAAATCAGTTAAAACTCTTTGCTATTCTCACTGAAGCTGTGGCTGTAGGGTAATCAGCACAAAGCTCAAATATTTCTGTCATTCCTTTTTTTGTCAATATGGGACGCCATGACAGTGTTTTCAGTGTTGGGCTCCTGGTGCCGTTTGACATCAGCAGGGCGTGGGGGGTTAAGGGGCGAATTGGCTGCGTTGGCCCTGTGAGCCCCCCTAGTTCACCTAGTCCCATGGGCTGGCGCCAGGCTAGCCCCGCTAGCAGCCGGTGCAAAAAATAACCCTGCTGCAGTTGTCGGGCAGGGGAGAGTGACGGGGAGAGCATGTCACACCAGCGGATCAGGTTTCAGCGGCTGTCATCAGAGAGCAGTCATTACTTCTGGGCTAATTATCTCAGGCCACGTGTAAACAAACAACCTGCCAGTGTGAAGACTACCTTGTGTTCACAGCTCCAGGCTTCGGTTTTGTCCTTTTCACTTGTTTGATGTTGGCATTAATTCTGAAGTTGGCTAAAGTCCTTGTGTCCCAACGGGCAGTTCAGTTTAGAGGTCTAAGAAAAAACAAATACAATATGTTGTGACTTGTAAAGGGCTAAATGTATATCCGATGCTTCTTGTACATAATTTTGTGATTTGGAAAAAACACATAATATCCTTGAGTTAACCGTACTGATGCAAATATAAAACATAAGCCAATTAAATTTGAGGTTGGTTCTTGCATTGGAAACTGTAGCTATGTTTTTCAAATTACATTTAGTTTGACAATGAAACAAGTGTAAAATTAATAGATAAGACAAATAATTATATTTCAGTTGTGGTTAACTGCCATTTATCATGATTTTATTTCATCAACTGGACTCTGACAGGACCCATGAATGCACTCTGTGACTGAAAACTCAATCCAGCTCAGCCCAGCACCCGGTCTCACATTCCCCAGCCTTCATGGCACATTTACAGTTCAGGCTCATGTTTCTATCACAAGCTTGCCATACCATACCTGTGTACTGCGCCCACAGCCGGAGACCAGTTGCGCGTGACCCGTGGTAAACTTGTCTTCATCTCTTCAGGGTTGAGTTGTGCCATAAACCGCAGTTGCAATGATACATAATGATTTTAGTGAAGGAGTAAGGAGGCTGGTTATTTTAAAATAGTAATGTTGCTTTAAACTGTAACTCTGTTCTCACATTAGATAATACATTTACAAATGAAACTGCAATAATGTTCTTGCACGGGCTTTGTTTTCCTGTTATTTTACTGTAAGTCGAAAGAAGCAGCCCCCTTTATTGACCTCAACACTCTGTATGTTACTTGAAGATTCAGTCACATCACATTCCTAACACAATTCGTGGAAGGAAAATCAAACATTTTACCTGTCATCCAGCAGCAGGTTTCATCTTCAAAAGGAATTTGTGTGATCCTGCATATGTCTACAGTCTCTTCTTCGATGTACAAATTGCATGCTACTTCAACTGCCCAGGCACACATTAATGTGTGTCAGTGTATGATTTATGTTCAAAAACAGCTTTTTAAGAAGCAACCCACTGCTGGATGAAAGGTAACAACGCAGGTTAGCAAACAGTAGAAAGCAGCACGGAAGCTATTGACAATGTTACGCTGGTTGCTCCATTTTTACATCTGTTACTTATTCAGTCTTTCTTTCAAACACGGTGCTGACTAATTTGGATGTCCGAGCGCTGCATGGACGGAGACAGATGATATTGTGGCTGAGATGATGTGCGTCAAAGCACTGCGCTGGAAAAAGGGCAAAAATGAACCCAGGTGTCATGTTTCCATCACTGCCGATCGGCCCTGAAGCCAATAAATACCTGTGGCTGCTGCAGAGTCAATTGTCCAGAGAATGAATGTTGATTTTAACCTTTCCCACTACAGACAACAGCCAGATATTAGTGGGTGTTAGGGGTTACTTTGGCCAGTGGAAAGGGGGCTTTGCTGTACAACAGAAGCTAAGAGCAGCATTTACATTGAGCTACCAGCTAATAAAGTTGTCCATTTGTATTAAAGATGCATTAATAAATCAATTAGCAGTATAGTCAACTTCTGTTAAAGCTCTTCACATCATGGACCTATTAAAACATTTTAAATAAAAGCAGTAAATAAGTGATCATGTGAGTGTAACGCACAATTCATGACTGATTTAGCCTAGCATAGAGAGATTGTCAGTGTTGTACAGGGTTGAGATATTATTCAATAAAGCATGGCGTAATGGAAATGCAAAATGACATTAAGCCCCTGCTTGAATGCTGTCACTTACGTCCTTCTGGGGGTTGTCAGGTCTAACTGTACATTATTAATTGCCCTCTTATACCCACCTTCGTTTGGAGGTGTTTACAATGGCCAAGAGTTTGTACTCTAATATTTATATATGCCTTCATAACCAAATTACTTGATCCCAGAGACATAGCTAAAGACCTCATTTGCATGCTAGGGCCTTTTTGAAGGGCGTGAGTCAACAGCAAACATTACTGCACTACTCTGTCAAGCGAATGAGTGACATTTCTAATGGAACATGAGTGCTTTGCTGAATATGGATTTAGCTGTGCCATTAGTCTGGGGTACTTTGATGACCACAAGAAATGTGATAGGTAATTGATTTTTAGGAGCAAGTTTTCTCATCCCCACCAATCCCTATTAAGGGGCTGTGTGATCCCCTATTTGCTAATTGGGTTAGCGGCATCAGTCTGCGTCCGAACTTGAGAAGTGTCACTAATCAGACTCTGTTTATCTACCATTATGTCGAAGCGAGAGGCTTAGTTTTATGGTATAATTATACCTCGCAAGACAGTGACCTAGCTAACCTTATTTTGTAATGCAGAGCACTTTGGCAAGGTCCTTTATGCATACTGGGCAGATTTGTCGAGCTTTGTTTTTTTCACTGCCTGTATCAGTCCCTGTCTAATTGGAGCATGAAATCTGAGTGCAACAAGAATACGGAGAGAAGTTCGATTAAAATTCCTTATTTCCTCCAGATGGCATTGTCAGTGTGAAGGGACAGAATATCCATGAGAATGTAGTTTTTACCCAAACTGTCTTACCTTTGCTTTCTTTCAATCTACAAAAAATAAGAAGCTCGACAGTTGATGACAATGACCCAACAAGGAGTACAAAAGTAATAGGTCAAAAAAACCTTTGAGTGGAAACGCAATCCATTTTGTTGTGGCCCTGAATGTGATGTGATCGACACTATCTACTTGCAGTGAAGGCCTCCCCGTGCCCTCGCCAAAGACATTTGCAACTGGTGTCAAGGCCCTATAAATCATCCTGTATCAAAGAGGCCATGTAACGCTTTCTACATTTCAACATATGTGGAATCAGAACGTGTCTGTCATCAATGTGAGCCACTCTAGGAGAAAAAGGTTTTTTGGACGCTTTTCCCAATGTAATGCTTACCATATGTGCTATTGATTTGGGAGGTTTTACCTGCCACAGTGGGATACTCCCAAAATGAGGTGAGGCAGACACTGTCATACGTTTTCAATACTAAAGGATTAGATCTGTAAACTAAAATCAACAAAGTGGATAACTACCAAGACATAGCAAAAAAGACTAAGTGCTCTATGACAAATCTTTATACTTCTTTTTAAAAACAGTGTTTTGCCTTTAAATAGCCTCTAAACACACAGTGATCTGGTTCATTTACATCAAATGAGACAAACTCCCATCCACTCCAACTGGTGCCAGGATGAGCCTATTCATCTTAATATTATAAATGGCTCCCACCGTCATCCAGGGTTTTAAGTTCCCAAAGCAACTGATCCTGGTCTTGTACTGGCCATATATCTCTCTTTGAAAGCTAACTCTTCCATCTCCTGCTGCTTTGTATTTAAGGTTGGCCCTCTATCTTTGGGTTAACCTGCTTTCTCAATGATCATCATAACTTAAGGAAAGCGAGGAGGTTCCCAGTTTCTTGAGTAATTCAGGAATCTCCATTTGTGGTCTCGGAGGTTGAGGATAAATGAGACTGCAAATCAAATGATAAATGTTTGGAGATTTTTTGGTCCCTGTGTTGTGACCATGGATGTTTTTAAATTTAGAGTTGCTGCCACAGAATTAACCCTCACTGGTGCTAAATAAAAACATCTATCAAGGGATGGACTGTCATGATGCCCATATTTCTGCTCTGATTACAGTTGGGTTATCATAACATGTTCTCTTTTTGTATTTCACTATGATACCACTTTTTCCTGGTTAGTACTGGTTAAGAGAGTACCATGAAGACTAACAATGAAGTTACATTGAACATACGGGGCTGTTGATTCCTGTCAAACACTGATGACTAACAAGTTGATTCCTGTCAAACACTGATGACTAACAAGTTAGTTACAGTAAAATCTTTGACCCAGATTATTAGCTTTTAGAATTAGTTCTACAATGGAGGAAATATGTTTTTTTTGGAAGGTCATTATTAAATTCCCTTCAATTTATTGCTTAAAAGAAATGTAAAGTTTGAGCTTCACTGAGTGTTATTTCTACTCGTCATGGACTCTCTGGGCTACAGTACAGGTTAATCAAACTACTGGTATTGTTTATTCATTTATAAATTCAACATTTAGTTTTACAGTGTAGGTTTGCTGAAAATATATGCGCTTTTATGGCAACTCCCTGGTGAAAAAAATAATCAATTTAAAAGGACAACTGACATAAAACAATGTGCATACTTAGTGAAAGCAATCACAGTAAGACAGAGAGTGGTTACTGAGACATGCCATGATGTTACAGAGAGGTATATGTGTATTGGATTTTAGGTAAAATTGCAGATTATTCAATATAAACATGAAGGGCTGTTTTTTACTCTAAATTGGCTCTATTTTCAGGTTTCATATAGCATAGGCCTGAGCAGCAAGGGCGAGATATTAGTTTGTAATTTAGCATTTTGACAATGATTAAGCACAAGTGGTTACTACGTTTCTAAGACGAAGAAGGCCAACCAACTTAATCATATAGATACAATGGTGAGTGTTCAACCGGCCTCAAAGTGGAGGCAGCAGCATGTCAATATATAACAACCCAATAGTCCACAACTGAAAGGAAAACTGCATCAACAGCTCTTTTTTCTACATTAAAAAAATGCAAAGATATTGGTATTCTGTGAGCCCTTCAAAACAAGTTAGAGTGAAGATATTGTATTTTTATATTACTGTAATCTACACCTCTGGATCTGAAGGAGCGCATTCATTTTTGTTGTATTTATTTAAGATTAATAAGTTCTACTACTACTAATTACAATAATGACAACAATGCCATTATAACCATGATGATTGGTTTACATCATCAAAGCCGTTCAATCCATGTCATCTTTTTATTTTCTATATTATCAGACTCTCTCCAATTACACACATTGGACTGAAACGTCTTTCTGAGTGAAGACAACAACACTAAGCCTGTTGTTTCTCTAAACAACAACAGGACATTTCTGATCCTAACAAGCGTCCATGTTTAACTTTGTTGTCTGAAACGGAAGGCGATACCTGCAGGGAGGGAGGGACAATCCTCGCCATTAGCAAATACTCAACACATTCTGTAGCCGGTGCATACCGATTGCAAAGCTCAACTATTCTGGGAAGCCTTAACTTCCCGGCCACGCTCTTCTCTTCACAAACTGAGGCGGACTTAACATTCCTGGCTCAGTGTATTGTGTCACATGTAATCAGGTCGTAAAACAGTCTACTTGCACGTACTCTTGATACAGCAATTAACACTTTGGAATAACTGCCAGGCACGTTTCAATGTTGTTTTTAAAAAAAGGAACAATATTCATACCCAAAAAAATAACAGCACAACACAGAATTAGTTTTTAAAAAAAATACATGATTTCTCTTGCTGGGATTCTCCACATCCCACTCTTCTGGGTTTGGCTTTGAAACTTTCACAGTAATCCTTGTTATGAAGTATGTGTGCTGTCTTAAGTGATAAAGTAACTCTAAAACAAATCCCAAAACTTATGCAGCACTCAATATGGTTGTGATCAAATGAATAGAGTTCTATTGGAGAAGCCGCCGCTTTCTTTGGTTGCTGGTAAAGATATATCCGGCAGCCGCAGCCGTCCGATATCGAGAAGTGGAAAAAGACGTATTTTGAAACGATCTATGTCATCCTTACAGCTGCTGTGTTGTCTTGAATTACCTTGATGAAGCGTTTCCAAAGAGCAGATTGTATTTCTTTTGCCAGTGTTTTCATCCAGATTTTTCCACAAATGCAGGCAAAAGATTTATTTACAATTTGTCTTCCTGATAGCCACAAGGCACCACAAGTCTTACAGAGTTCAGGACATGGATTACGGTGTGTAAGTGGTTGTAGCTGATAAGAGTTAGTTTTTAAATAGGCATTCATTTTACATTGGCATTGGTACAGGGCCTGGCATGGTGTTTGTCTTTCTGAAAGGATCACTTCAAAGAGCTTGGCAAGAGATGAGATTGAACTTTATGCAGAAGGTGAAAGCTGTAGATCTTTACTTCTACATCTTTACTGCTTTACATCGACACTGAGAGACTTTGTCATTTGAATCGTAGGCTAGAGTAAGCTCTTATTGGTGGTCCTTTTACGCATTCAACTGATTGATAGTATATTTAATGCCTTACAGTTTAAAATGTACAAACTGAACTTGTCAACAAAGGCAAATATAATTTAAATATAGCAAAATGGACAATTTGTCTCTCTTCATAAAGAAAAAGTTAAGTCCACTCAAATCAAATATTGTGGCTGAATATTGTGGTGAAACATCTGCGTTCCCCTGTCAGTCTTATTACATTATTATTTACAACCAAGTGCATGATATGGTTGTGTGGCTAAAACCAGTCAAGTATCATCGTATCATCGTAGCTGTTACCCTATTTTGTATCAGTTAAGTAAGTGGAGCCTGTGTCTTCATGGCATGGTGCAAATTCCTGTGATTAATGTAAATGATAAGGAATCTGCAACTCTCCGGATTCTGAGATCCTGGGGATTAAAGGTTCAAGTTCCAGTCGACACTGGAAAAGGATGACTCACTGTCCGGCCCGGGCGACTATCGGGTGTCTCGTGTCCTCCCAGTTAAGAAAGTGAGGAAGAGTAAAACTCTCACAGCGCGGTCTAAAGCTTGACGGGAAATAGCAGCTTTCCTCTCTGGCTCAAGAGCTGTGTCTGTGAAGATACACAGCAGAAAGAAAGTAAATATGAACGCCTTTTTCTATTGAAGGAACCTTCCAGTTGCGCTGATGCATGAGATGTAAAGTGATTTTTTTTTTTATTTAATGTCCCACATCAAAATAACAGAGCGGAAATTACTGTTAAAAAAAGAATTAAAGATCACAAACACAAAAGCAGATGATAAAAAATCTATAAAGCGTGAGTGTGTGCATGCAGAAAAAGAAAGAAATGGTGAAAAAGTGTCTGGAGATGTTCAAACTGCTGCTGTGATGACCTATATCCCCTTCAAGGTTTCTGTCCATTTCATTAAAAGACTCTTTCATTGATCGCTGTCCTTGGTCTGAGTCTCCCCTTCGGCCGTGTCTCCATTAACAAAGTTAACTCTTTTATACGGCGACCTCCTCCTACTCCTCTTGACCCGGGCAGACAGCTGTGCTTACCTTAGCATAAAGTGCCACAATAGGTCATCATTATCAAATTAATCAAAGCTGTCACAACACAGCACAGTGCTGCGGTCAACTCTGTGCCGCGCTCGAAAACCACTTAGATCATGTAACACTTGAACGTGCAGCAAAGGAGGCGTGCAGACTTACACACACACACGCGCACACACACACTTTTGCTCATGAAAGCACACACAGATGTGTTTAAGAACTAGAAGAGAGTTCAGTTGATCGCTGCGTTGTGATAGGAAACCTTTAACGGGTGTTAAGGAATTACTGCGTTTTTTGGAGAGCCGAAGACATAACGCCTTATCAGATGAGTCAAATTCTTCAGTAGAGAACAGTAGCTAGCTAAGTAATGATAACAGGAACATAAATAAGAAGATAGTGTCAATCAATAAAATGGTGTAAAAACAAGCCAACTTCTGTATTGTGAAATGACAAAGCAGCATTAATGTTTTACAGCAGAATTATGACGTACGGACATATTTTATCATCAGTGTGTTTTGTTTCTTGTTGTTCACTGTATGCTGATTTTTTTTTAAAGGAGTAGTTATTGAAAGTAAAGAGAATAATAGGGATGAATCGGAAATTAGCAGTTGATTATGCACCCAATGCCATCTTAGTAAACAAACACCAACACATAAGCTTTTCCATCTTTAAATATTGTTTGATTTTTAATTTTACTTAGTATTTGTAATCAAATAAAAAAAATCCCTACTCTTTATTTGTTTAATTAGATGGCAGATGCATAATCATTGGATGCATTACAGTATTCATTCATATTTTTCTGAAGTAACACTGACAGGAACTCGTGGATATATTTTTGAATTACAAATATCTGCACAATCACAAACGTGAGCAAAACACTATTACTTGAATCACTGTATTTTAGTGTCACAATACTTCCTGTTAGTGATAATCCTTCCAGGGACTGAAGATATATTTCTCTTACTTTTCTTGCAGATGTTCGTTGTGTTCAGTGTGTGTGTGTGTGTGTGTGTGTGTGTGTGTGTGTGTGTGTGTGTGTGTGTAGGAAAGAGTGTTGTGGGGGGAGGGGGGGTGAGCAACGTCAACGGAGACGTGCAACACCAAATTGCCAGATTGATTAACTTGTCTGTCAGGCTCTTCACTGCGACAATAAACTCTGTACCTCAGGGAGCTTATTGAGAGATGACATGTCTGAGACCCCCAGGCACACACACACAACACACACACACACACACAAACACACACACATAGATGCTGACACCTACACCAGCTAACCCAACCTCCCTTTCAGTCCTCATCTTGCCACTACACCTTTCCAAGTGAGTCCCTGCCTGTCCTGAAGGCAGCAACCCCCGTCTCTTCTTAGTCTCACACACACACAGACACACACACACACACACACACACACACACACACACACACACACACACACACACACACACACACACTCACATGCACACTGTAATCCCCAGGAGTCTTCTCTCTGCTATTCACACCGCTCTCCATTTATAAACCGATTCACTTCATAATTGAAAAGGAAACATTGGGGCATGTTTGCCCAGTTAATCCATTTAAGATCATTATGTGCATTGTCAATCGGCTTGACCCAGCTGCGGAGCGGGCGAGACAATGAGGGGCTCAATCTACCCCCCCCCACCTCTGCCAGGTCAGAGGGGTTAATGAATGATTATTTCTTACTTTGTAACACAACAGGATGCCGATTTAAAGGGCAACCTCCTCTCCCCCCAGCCCCCTATCTTGAGCATCCTCAGTGACGATGATGCTGTTATATGAAGATTAATGAGTTATAGCATCCACCTGGGATTGTGAAGGGTGCACATAATACCTTAATAGAATAAATAAAGCAATAAAGTCTTCGGTATTGCATAAACATCATGCATGTTTGATCTAATTACCATTTATTGCAATAATTGCCAATAATTTGAACATATTATTAAAGTGTGCTTAAAGAACAGAAACAAGACCAGTGTGTGTGTGTGTGTGTGTGTGTGTGTGTGTGTGTGTGTGTGTGTGTGTGTGTGTGTGTGCTTGTATCTCTAAATATAGATGGTTTTAAAACATAAATTCACCATACAAACACCATTAAATATTAGCCACAATAATAATTGACGACTGGCATATGTTGAATTATATTATATTTTTATAAAAAATATAATATTTTATAAAAAAAGACATACAATTACAACATAGATTCACATTGAGATATTTATTAGTCAACATGTTTGTGAAGAGGTAACTTCATTAACATACTAAATGCATCTCATGTCATGATAAATGAAAAGATTTGGTTAAGATTAAATAAACCTGGCATCACCAGGTGATTCAGTCTCTGTGCAAACACCATGTTCTGGGTTCAAACCCATCCTGTATCTCTCCCCCTCTCTCTCTCTCTCTCTCTCTCTCTCTCTCTCTCTCTCTCTCTCTCTCTCAAACAATTCTTTTCATCTAATTAATACAGACACAAAAAATGCCAACAACCAAGAAAATCTTTTGATTCAAAAGTCTCAAATGAGCTGGACTTCGTACCATTACTCACCTGACATTGAATTACTGCCTGTGTAAACAGTATGTTTCCTCCAAATTATCTTTCCATAGCGGGGGAAATCAATTTCTTTTACTATTCATGCACAGAGTTATTTGTTTTTTGAAGAATGTCAAAAGTCCTGTGACTCAATTTTCTGATAAAATGTCACCTGATCTTTTACAGTGAGTCATGGCAACTTATAATAGGCAATGACAGACATAACCGAGAACAGAAAAAACACATAGCTGTTCTTATTCCAGTCCAATGCTGCCATTTGTGCCACTGAGCTCAGTGACAGAAAATAATGTGACAGGAGAGAAATTGACCTCGGGCTATTGTTTTTTCAGAGCACCCGTTTGAAGTTGGAGGGCACTTCCTGCCCAGAGTCCTGAATGAACCATTTGTTTATGTCCTGTAGGTCTGTAAATCACTTAGCGCATCAAAGAGCTCCTTTCTGCCCCCATACAACAATAGGGGGTCATGCCAATGTGCAAACATGACAAGGATACAGAGCAAGAAAATGTTTTTGTTTCCTGAGGCGATGACAGATGTGGCAAGATTTATGCAATGCTGACATTAGTTGTAGATAGTGTGGAAATCATAAAAGGCAGCTTTATTGGGGAAATATAAAAGGGAAAAGATTTGTTTTTTTAAGGACATTTTACTCATGTCTGCAGACTGTGCAAAACTTCTCTCCCAGTATTAGTTTGGGAACAACAACAAATTAATTTTCACAACTGTTTCTAACCAAAAACCCAAATGAAGTCCAGAACTGACTGTTAGTCATCAATCGCTGAATTCTCGGTCTGTCTTCACATGCAAGGCCTGCAGGCTTCTTTTTCATTGGATGTGTGTGCAATTGTTAAAATATCATCATCATCAGTACAAAGGAAACCTGTAAATGCCACTAAATTATTAACATTTCACTTCTGGGCTGATAAAATAAAAGATAATAGTTTAATAAATGCAGTTGCTGTTGCAGGGTGGAGCGTACTATTTCCTTGGCCTTGTAGTCTTTTAGAAGGAAGCGAGTGGCTAACAGTCTCCCTCTGTAAACAGACAACGCTGAGTCATTCTGTTGGAAAAGTGGCCAATTCATTTTCACCTATTTCTCAGCTCTCAACCCATCACGCGAACCCAACACATTGCTGACGTCAAAAAGGGATTTGCTCGCCTCCCTTGAATATTCTTTCACAGTGGCCAGGTCCCAGGTGTCTTGTAGGTCTAAAAGCCATGCGAACAGGAAACCACAGAAGTAAGCTACCAACTACCGCCCCTCCCTTTACTCCAAAAGCCCTGGAAGACTGTAGCGTGGTGAGACTCAAGGCCAACAATGTGCCCACGACCCATGTTCACATCCTCTCTGGAAGCGTTGCCTTTCCCCAGTCCGTGGCAATATTTCGAGGCGGAAAAGGCCCCAGTTATACGAGGGCTGGCGGACCATTGTGTGTGGCTGTGATTCATGCAAAGCTGTATGAACAGTTAAGTAGTTACAGAGCCAAGGTATTCCCCAAAGGTTCAGTTAAATGAGGAGTTAATATTTGGCTTCATTCTGGGATGGATACTAGTAAAAGGTAAAACAATAGAAATTTAATTGGAGGAAATTGTAGAGGATACATTACCAGTTTAAAAAAAGCCACCATAACAATTTGTAATATTACACACACAAGTTTGTTGTTTAAGCCAACTTTGAGCCCTAAACTGTGGACATTAACTTATTTGGTAAATATTAACCGGGTTTTGAGTAACTACATTCATGAAACAAAAAGAATATAACTGTAGCAACCAATGCAAGGATGAAGCTCTAATAAGTCTTGAAATGGTGCTATTGATTGGTGATTTATCTGAGATCAATGATTAGCCTCCAATTACTTTAACTAATCATTAGCTTGTATTCAAGATGTCAATAAATGAGAGGCTGTTGTTTTTGTTTCATTGTTGGTTGGGTTCTCTCACAGTTGGGCCGTTACATCCGTTTTTTATGTTTTATGTCTTGCTTTCATTGAAAAAGGGCACAATAACAATAGTATCCTTCAGACACACAGATTATACACGTCACAACAGCTACAAGTCTATAGTCAGGCTGAGGATTCCAGCTAATTTCATATCCAACTCTTGACAGTTTAATCATCCTTTTAGTTACAACCTCTTCATTCATTTACATAGATCATAAAATGCATGAGGGGATTAGATAATTCCTTGCAGAACCTCCTCCATATTAATAGCAACATTCACAACGTTATGGCACTTGCATTAATTTGTGTGGGCAATGACATTAGCCTCGATTGGCTTGCATTTCGGGCCAATTCGCCAGGGCAGTCGACTGGATCGGCAGCCCCACCTCCCACCCTCTCTCACCCCTCCCCTCAGCACCTAATGAAAAAGACATCAGCAGGCGTGGAGAAGGTCGCCCGTCCCATTCGCGGTGACCTCGCCGTGTCTCTGTTCTCCCTCTGACAGGTTTTGATGCGTCAGGGGTGGCTGGTTTCCCGGCCGGGCAGCGGGGCTGGGCAAGACAGATCTTTCTTACAGCATCGCTTCACTCGCAGCCTGAGGCGACAACCTTGCTTTCCTTCATCCTCCCCCATTCCTTCCTGCGCCTCACCCTCCTTTCTCACTCCCCGCACCCTTGCCTCAATTACAATAATTGCAATGATAACCTTTATCTGTGCAATATGATACAAGACAAAATAATCAGTTAAAGCCCAGAGATCAGGTAAATAATGACTTTATGTAACGTTTGAAAGAATTACAACAGGAATCAAATACATGTTCTTCAACCGTCCAACATGTAGCCCCATCCCAACGGAATAGGAAATGGATGGATTGGTGGATATTTTCTGGTAGATTTTGTTTCGTGACCGCCACCAAGATAACCTATGTGAAATTACAATATCTCACCTGTTTAACACTATAAGATCAAGGTTTTGGGCAAACACATAAGAACGTTTACAAATTCCTTGTTATTTTTGTCTCGTCCAAATTCTTTTTATTTATCCTTTCTTAGGCCTGTTTTTTCCACAACTCTTTATGTTGCTAGCAGTTTCTTTACAGACTTGAATCCTCCTGAATCCACTGATTAAGATCAGATACTCTCATCCAACACATGAGTTTGTGACAGAATTGATATCCAAGACATGACCAAGACATGCTTGGTCTTGGTGTGCATTTAGATCGAACTAATAAATTCTTGCTTGTGTCAATTGTGTTAGTTTGACTACTGTTGTGATTTTGGCCCTAATGTTGATCCACTATAAACAGACTGATCTCAACACATAGCAGACACTTCCATTCTTTCTCTTATGACTCCGACTTTCTCAACTTTTCTTATTTTCATTCAAAAATGTATAGCTAAAATTGAAAAATGATAACAACCAAAAACGGGTCTTCAGCTTTATTTCCCTGCAAATCCCCATCCAATAGCATCTTAGCTTAACTTTATATGAAGTCACAAAACATCTAAAATTATCTTCATGTTCAGCCTGACACACCATAACAGTTGTCTTTATCCTAAGCCTCAGACAGACATCCCTGCCTGAGGATCTCTGTAGGTAGGCCTACAGCATTACTAAATTTGATACGTAGCCCCGAGCAAGACCCGTCACTGTCACGTCTAGAGTTGAAGTCCATCACCTTGCTTGGAGAGCAAGGTGACGATGGCTCCCCGGGTCCCCACCAGGTGTTCCAGTGTCCCCTTAATGAAACACAAAGGGCAGTCGATTGAACTGAAAGAGCCAAATTGAATCAGGGCCTCTCCTTTTGTGAGCTGCATTAACAACTCAATTAAATGCCAGCAAGCATCTGCTGCTATGCCAGTCTGGCATGACTACCTTACTGACTCTATCGTTCTCTCGTTTTTCAGACTAGAAGGGGGCGAGACACAAGCACAGAGAGAGAGAGAGAGAGAATAGGAGAAAGAGGATAATGTGCAGGTACTCTAATCCTTCTCACTGACATTCTTATTAATCCTCAAGGTGAGATGTGTAATGCAAACATTGATAGATAGAAAGATAGCTAGAAATACATATATGCACACAAATACACCCACTATACACATTTGTATTGAATGGATCTGCATTAAAAGATACTTTAGAATACTTTAAAATTGTAATTAGGTTAATTGATTTATAGACTATTTTTGAGTTGTACAAGAAGTTAGAAATACATGCAGAAAAAAACACAAGAGAAAGTAAAATAGAAATTATAAAATATTTTATTTAAATATTTATTTAAAAAAAACTGCAAGTAGTTGTATAATAATAAAAAATAAATAGGAAATACAGTAACAATGAAATATCAAAAGCTGAAAGTCAAATTATTGGCAGTTTAACACTGATTTAACAGGTCTAGCTCCTTATGACATGAAATATGCTGTAATCTGTTGTCAGGAAGCATCTTTCACAACCTCCTAAAGCAACATTAAAGCTCCTATATGTAACATAGCTGGAGGTTGTGCTGGAGGTTGTGCTGAGACAGAGAGAGGGAAACACGAGGGAGAGGATGGGAGGAGAGAGTGGGAGGAAGGAGAGACTGCTCATCCCAGTCTGGGAGTTCATCCATCATTGGAATCCGTGTGTGCTGTAATTACTGTGTCAAATAGATGGGATGATGCCTGGGAGGAACGTGTGAGTAACTGAGTGTGTGTGTGTGTGTGTGTGTGTGTGTGTGTGTGTGTGTGTGTGCGTGTGTGCGTGCGTGCGTGTGTGCGTGCATGCGTGATTGTGTGTGCGTATACAGATCTGCATGCACTGAGGACGTCTGCATGTGTATGAGAGATGTCCCATGGACACCTTATCTTCATAATCACCCCCCCACATACACACACCAAACCGATCCCTCCTCCACTGTCATCTGTCATCCATAGCCGGCGCTGTCAACTGGCGCTGTCATGCATTGCCAACTTCAGGCCGTCAGGAGAGGGAAGTCTTAACTCTTTCAGTAGTGGAGCCCTTTGAGGAGTCAGGAGGATGCAGCTATTTAAGGAATTTGCGGCATAAAGGATGGATGAAGCAACTGAAACACTGGAAGCATGGATAATGTGCAGTGTTGGCGGTGCTCACGTTTTTTTCTACAGTTGTCTTTTGGTTTTCTTGATGTGCGCTATGGCAGACGTTACGTCACACCACAGAGAATATTAGAGTTAGATTGATGTGGGTTTTTGAAACGCTAATTAAAAAAAATGAAATTTTGTTTTTTTAAATAGAAACCGACCTGCACTAAAAGCCAAACTTAAGAAGATTTTTTTTAAAGGTGCTCTAAGCGATGTCACCCACATTTGTTGTCACATACAGCAAACATCTCCTCTCTATTTGCTAGCTGCACTGTAACAAATTGCTGTAAAAATACTGGATATTTTGCACAGTAGTGTACCGTTTTCCATTAATACAGTTGAATACTGTAAATACTGGTGTTTTTGAGGAACAAAATATTAACAGCAAGCTCCTGTACAATCTTACAGTAAAACAGTCTTTATTTTTTACAGAAAGCTACCTATAATCTTTCGGTATAATACAGTATTTTCTTTTCTTTTTCAGTTAACTTTAAAACAGACTTAAGCTTCAGTCCGTTTTATAGTTAATCTGAGCAAAATCAAAAATTAAATTAAAGTGTGTTTTTATTTAAGAACACAATAACAAGAAGATGAGTTTTCATCCGGACTCTTAAACTCTTGAAGTTGTTAATGGAGAATACTGTAGGAACTGTAAAGTAACAGTATAACCAAACAGCTGACAGTATAATACTGTCATGTTTATTTTCCATACAGCACAGTACTGTAATATTTTTACAGTACTAAACTGTTGTTATAGAGTACAGTAGGTACACTGTAGAATTACAGTTTCAAGCTGGCAACTGTAGCTGCCAGTAGTTTACTTTAATTTAACAGGAAATTTACTTACAGTGTGCCTGTCCCCAGAACACACTGTAAAAAAAAAAAAAAAACCGGTCTCTGTAGACAGTCCATGGTCTACAAACGGCAACAAAAACAAACTGTTCCCACCTGCACCACAAATCATACACACACAGTGTTCCAGTGTTCCAGCCAATAACCAACAAGAAGGATTTGGGGGTGGGGGTGGGGGGTTAATGCACGGAAGCACAGAAGGGAGGGGACGGGATGAGGAAGAGGAGGAGGGAGGGCCAAGCTAGTCTCGTTTAGTTTGAAAATACTTTGAACATCAACAAGAAGTATCGTCACACAACATTGCTTAGAGCACCTTTAAGTTAGCAGCCTTTTAACGTAGTGACATTTACACCAGGGATTCCCAACAAGGGGTACTTATGCCTGTACCCAGGGTACTTCTGCAGTTTCTTGGGGGAAATGGGAAGACTGCGTAGTAACACACAGTTTTAAAGAAAATAAATCCTCATTTCAGTCATTTTTAACACCATATGTTGAGAGTGTGGGCTAGTTAGCAATCGAGTAGAGAAGTTGGTACAATTAGCCAAAAGTGATGGACAAAAACTTAAAATAAATACTTAAATGTAATAAAAAATTGTTGATAATAAATGATGGTGTTTGTCTGACAACATCTTTTGGGATTCACTGTATATCATTTTGATTCTAGTAACTTACCACCAATAGCTTTTATGCTTTATAAAAGCTTTATGCTTATATGTCTCTGCATTTCCCATGTTTGTCATTAACTCTAATAGTTACACTGTAAAACATTTCATTGTAAATTTACAGTAATGTACTGGCAGCAGTTTTGCTAGTAAACTACTGTTTATTTATAGTAGTCATACTTACAGTATGATCCTGTATAACATTAAAACAGTAAGTTACTGTGAGATTTTAGCTGTAAATTTACATCAAAGGTTTACAGTGTATCTTGTCTACCAGGCTTATAGTGTTTTGAAAAATGCTTTGCTAAAATTATTCAGTAAATGTACTTTTCTGCCACTGAGTACAATTATGTATTTAGATCAGAATACACTGCATCAGTTTAACTTTAACAAACTCAATTTCACTTTAAAATCACCTTTAAAGAATCACACTGGCTCAGTAGTTAACACTGCTCCAAATAACACTAAGAAGTCAACTATGCCGACTCTGTCCAAGGTTCGAGTCCCAGTGTGGATAATTTTGGGGCGGCCTCTAGCACACCAAGTACGAGGATTCGCCCCATGTTGACTGAGTTCTGCAGCTGCCCAGGTTTGAATCCGACCTGCGGCCCTTGCTGCGTGTCATCCCCAATCTCTCTCCCCCTTTCAAGTCTATCCACTGTCATTACTATAATAAAGGGAAAAGCCCCAAAAAATAATCTTAAAAAAAAAACACCCTAAAAGAACAAGCTCATAATGACTGCTCCTCTCTCCAGACTGTGCACAATGGGAATGTGGGAGGGTGGGTGAGATAGGGGTGGATGTACATCTTTTTTGTGCTTGTGTCCTGTCCTCTCGCTTGAGAAGTTATCTGAAAAATGGGGAGCGTGTCCATAAGCCATATGGCTCGGCAAGAGCAGCGGCGAGGAGAGCAGCGGAGCACGTAAAGAGGTGGAAATGGTGTTAGCCGCTTGGCTGCTCAATGTTGGCAATCAAAGTCCTGGTGAACCGGTGAAAGATGTAAGCGGCGGAGAGGATCATGAGTCTGGTCACTCTATTTGGCGACGTGACAGGCCTGTCCTGATGGTGGAACAGTTTGATCTGTTAAGCGTACGGACTTTCCAACTGATTTCCGATGAGACAACTCAGTTGACAAGGCGAGAAATATCTTAACAAGTAATTTAGTCCAGTGTCCTTTTCTGTTAAGACAAATGCCAAAATTAGTCAGTAATGTAAAATGATTTGCCAGATTTGTATCAATGAATGAAGGGAAAAAAATCTTTGTCTTGAATGTGGGTGATTGGGTTTCTCAACCTATGTAAAACACATATTGAACATTCAATAAATTATGAATTTCTAAATATATAAAGAATGAATCAAAACAGCAGGTCATTTCACCTCTTCAACACAACAAAATCTCAAGACAGGTACAGGTAAACAAGCATTTTATTGATTAACCAACAGCAGATGCCATACACTGCTGCCATGTCCTTGAGCAAGGCAGTGCTCCAGTATTAAAGAAGACTCATGTGCTGCCAGTGAAAACCACTATAATTAATTATATGGGCACTGTGTGACTTCAGCTCCTTGCTTGTTCCTAATTTGTGAAATGTGAACAGCTCCAGGCAAAATTCATAGGAACTCATAATGTTGGCAGAATTAATTGACAGATCTCAGCTCGTCTATTGAGCCCTGGAAATTGCCGACATCTCAACGCAGCCTTCCCCTTTCCCTTTAATGGCAGTGCTGCTACTCTCAAGGGCTATTAGGGAAATGTAACATTTGGTGCCATATGCTTGCAGGTTGTTTGGGAATAGCAAAGTGGTCATATCATGACATGCTGTAGCTTACATTTTGCCAGTTAATTACCATCATGACATCAAAACTGGAAGCAAACTGCAGATGGCGCACGGGTAAAAGGCTCTCAGGGAGGGAGGGGAGGCTTCAGGGGAAGATCATTAAAAGATGGAGTTTTCATTATGAAAGGTGAGGTGACTCTGGCTTATTGAATGAGTTGCAAATCTTCCCGCTTATTTTAAATTGGTGAATGTCATATTCATCGTCAACTTGACACATTAAGATTAAACGGCGTACTAGCTGTTAGTTAGCAGGTTATGGCTGACTGATTTTCTGCCCAGCTGAATGTTTGAAAACAAGGTACATTTTAATGTAACTGAATATTATAATATATAGTTATGTTGTCCATTATGGCAATCATTGGTTAGCCAAAGTCCTGATATCCAGAGTAGCCACTGTTCCATTATTTTCTGTAACTAAATGCAATCTCACATTAAAGGTTTCCATCACCGATCTCTCTGAAAAAAATGATATTTTGTTGGGTTTATTATCCATATTGTAAAAAACACTTGTACAGCACTTGATTTTCACTTAATTTTTTTTTAAAATTGGTTTTACTACCTGCCTTGTATTTTTCTGCCTTGTGATTGTCTGGCCCACCCTGATGTGTTTCACCTGTTCCTGAACCTAGTGTCACCTGTCTCTCGTAATCTTGTTACCCTGTATATTTAGTCTTTGTGCGTCCATGGTCTTTTGTCCGATCATTATGGTATTTTCTGTGTCAGAGTGCTGTGGCTTACTCGGCCTGTTTTTGTCTCTGTGTTGTCCCGTGGTTCCTGTTATTCTTTGTTTTTGCACAACCCTGCCTGCTGTTTTTCTGAACACCTTTTGTTTGTATGTATTTTCATTTAATAAATATTCAAGCTCACCAGATTGCCTGGCCATCTCAGCGATTGTGTCCAAAAATGGGACAAATATAAATTGCCAGAAATTTGGTACTGTTCCCTGACTTTCCCTGTTGTACCACTGGCAGGTCAAAATGTTCACTCATCCTGTAAAATATCCATGCATCTTTGGATTGGGACAAATTGGTTTATCAATAGTCTTGGTTCCCAGAGGATGTATCCTCACACCCTTGGTGATCCCCTGCCCTTTCCTCTAGTGCCTCCGTTAGGTTGACATTTGTGGTTTTGAGTGGAATGTTCTGCCAACTATTGGAAACATTGCCATTATATTTGGTATACACGTTCATATTCTGACTTTTTGTCTAGTGTCAAGTTTGATTTGTCCAACAATAAACAAATGTTAGCACACTAACTAAACTAAGATGTCATAGCTTTTAGCATTAGATGCTCTTGTCTAGCAAAAGTCTTTAACCAGAAAGATCCAGTTTCACTTTGGCTCTCTATAGAACAAAGTTGAGTGATATTTTACTTTACCAGAGCTAAATTTCTAACTACAAAAATGAGGAAACCTACACGTTTAGGTTTGATATAAGTAACTCAAAAATAGAGCACAGAGCTATGGTTGTTACATGTGGAGTGCAGTGCATGTGTGGACACAGGGACATGTGTGTACATATGTGTGTATGTGTGTATGTATCTGCATTTAATATCCCCTGCGATTGAGAAAGCCAACCCTGGTCCACAAAGCCCAGGGGCTATTTACAGTGGGCAGCAGGCTGAGTGGCAGACCTCCCTTAATCAGCATGCTAGTACGAGAGGTAATTTAAAGACGCCTCGCCGCTGACAAGAATTAAATTGTGTTTTGATTTTCTCATTAGCCTAATCTCAAGTGGGCCTCGTTATTGTGTAATTTTCTTGCCTTGACATGACATCTTGTTTTGGGCGCTGACAGCCGTATGCCGCCGTTTTGGGGACAGGGGCAAGCGTGGCGGTGGTGGGGGTTGTTCCATGGTGACAGCTCAAAGTTATTTGGTCGGCTGTTCCTTCTGGTTCAAATGCAACAAACACACAACCACAACTGATGGGAAGCTAGTTGACGTTGATGGCTGCAGGGGGTGTTGAGGAGATCCAGACGTGTGAATACTGTGTGTGTTCAGTTGGCGAACGGTGTGCAAATGAATCTTTCAGTGTCACTGTGGCTGAAGGTACATCATCTTTGCAGCCAAGATAATTCACTTGCCAATATGTACCTGTACCTGTGTGTATCTGCAGTGGGTGCAGGTCGATGTGAGGGAGAAGACCTGCCTGCATCAATCTGTTTCATCTGATTTATTAGTACTAATTATTATTCATAATGGTCAGGAGCGTCATTCACCTCGTCCATATCACCTCTCCTCTTAGATTTTATTCCTACTTATCCATTGTTTACCCTATATGACATGACTGGGCTCACTGGAATATTTTATTATCAAGGTCTTGTACTTTGTAGTTGCTTGTAATTTAGAGATTTGTCTAATTCTTCACTCAACAGGAATCAATCTTAATAACAGCATCAATGTTAAATGTGATGTAAAAAAGTACTTCCACCCAAGCTATCATCTATTTTGGATACAAATATGTACGTATTTTGATTTCAAATATTTTTCTGCCCATATTTTAACATTTTAATAGGACAACCTAGAAAAAATGAATTCACCACTCATTTTATCATTATGTGACTTTATGCCAACCAAGAAACCTTTTTTCCAGTAAAACCTTAAAACCTGAATTTTGACTCCATTGTAGCTATATTAAGAAAAAAAAAGAAAAAGATTATATTTATGTTCCTTTGTTGGTATTTCTGGACTTCTGTGTAATAAAGTATGAAAAAGCACATTAAACCATGACACTCATTTTAGACACACTGGGATTAAAATATTGACAACAGACTCTGTTTTCTAACCCTCCTGGCCGTTTTTCATCTTGGCAGAATTATGGCAGAGGTGATAAATCACATCTTTTAGTATCCTGGATTCTTTTCTTGCCGCAGGTTTCTTGTCGCCAGTCTTTAGCAAGCCAAATGTGAAAGCTGTGACCTCGCCGCTGACCTCTACACCTGTTGTGGTGAATCTCGCTCCTAGTCATGGTTTTAAGGCAAAGATAGGACATGAAGACAAAACGGCAGCAGTGATACTTCTATAAGCATTAAAACCCTAAAACCTTATTTTTTATTTATTGTGTCAAAATTTATAGTTTTAAACTTATGCATAATCAAAATAAAAGGTAAAACAAATTAAAAAAAAACTATGGAATTATTTAATTTGTAATATTTTTTTTATTTTCCATAAAAATAGTCAATGGCAAAATTGTGACATGAATTTCATTTTTTTTTAAAATAGTCAATGGAAAATAAAAAGTGAGTCATATAATGGTAATAATTTAATAAGTGAAGAACTATGTATTAACAGTATTTAGAGCCATTCCTCTGGTTGTATTTTTCAGACTTTTCCATCTCTGGGGATTCAAATTTAGTTTTCAGCGTCAAAATAACACGGTGAACCACTCCCTCCTTCTGTTTTTCACACTTTCATACATCAAAGTCAAAGAAGGAAGCCTAGTCCGAAGAGGTCGCCACCATCAAAACGATTTATCAAAGTGAACAATGGTGTGACTTCATCGAACCAACCGATGCCACATTTGCTGTCATCACCACAGCCTTGGTTCCCACACCTCCACGAAGAGAAAGAAAAGAAAAATGAGTCCTTTGACACATTTTACAGAAAAAGTGAGCCGGGTTTACAGGAGTCCTCATCCTTCTTTAAGCATATCCTGTTTGGGTGAGGAGGGGGGGTGAGGGAGGGGGGGTCACGTACACTTTGACCCTCGTAAGCTCTCAGAATTCCTGTCAAGGCTTCTAAATGAATGGCAACAGTGGACATCCTTGGATTACAGCATTACTTGTCTTATTTTTAGTTTGTATGGGAAAGGACGCCTCTTAAGTGTTTCACTTAGTACACACAGCAAATACAAAACATTTAATTGTAGCCAAATTTATTAGCAAAACAGTTATCCTGTAACTAATTCACTTGTTGATAAATCTTCCAATGAAAATAATGTAAAACTATCATACTGTAAATTACCAGAAAAACTTCTATTTCCATCATTTTGTCCATTTCACAGTTTCCAAGCATCCCTCTCTTGGTCTAACAGCTTTAATTTACATAAAAATGAGCCTGCCTTGTGCAAGTGATGCAACATCTGTGCTGATCAGAATTAATTGAAATCTGTAATGTTGTGCAGCAGTGCTAATTCGCCGTGTTACTAGCGGCATATCAAGAGGCATTGTGCTATTTAGGGATGTCTATTCACTCCCCCTGATTGAGCCATGAGCTAAACACTTAACTGTATTGCAGCAGCAATGGCTGCTTCCTTTGTAGGGTTTGTTAGTAACGATTACCACAAATAAACATGTATTAAATACTCAGACTCCATAATGTAGTCTGACTACTTTGAGGCATTTTGTGATTTACCTTGAAAATTAAGGATTAGGATTAATTAAGGATAGAGTTAAAGACATACTTAATCCCCATTTGAAGATTGCAATTTTGTGTAATTATGTATCCAATTTTTCCATCAGTGTTTTGATGTCCATGTTCAGCTCATGTATATAATATATACCTATTTTCAAATTGTGATGATTATTTTTTTGATCTACTGCTCTAACCTTTAAATAGGTGACAGATATATCTTAAAAAAACCTAAAAAAGGATGTTGAAAAAGCAGGTCAAATAGCAGGAGTAAGTGCAAAAAAGGCTTTTATCAATAAAAACGCTTACTAAAACAGAGGCCAAACTTGAACCCGGATTTCAACAAAACAAAATTAAGCTAAAGCAAAAAGAACAAAAACTGCTGCCTCTTCCTTCCTCCCCTATACTCTAGTGATTTACATGTTACCTTCTCAGCCTCACCTATCCGGACCCTACCCGGAGTTACTGCTGGCATCACAATTCACTTATAGGTACCCACACCTAAACGCACACACACACACCAAGGAGCAAACCAGAAGTAAATAGAATGTAATTTACTGCAGAACTATCTTACCCATCTTTCTCTATCTTGAAAGCGCCCAGCTCTCCCTAAAGAGAGGAAATAATGAGGCAAACTTGTTTGCACTATCCCTGATTGAGCAGCTGATCTACTCCAACAAAAAAGCATCATACACACACACACACAATAGGTTGAACACCTTTCAGCTCATGATCCTGTGAAACGATAAAAACAAATTAAACAAGCCTGTGTCATATAATCGGATTGATAAATGAACTGAAACACTGGACTGAAATTAATAATTACGCAGACACAAAACATCCTTTCCATTAGTCTCATGATGAATGAGATCCATCTGAACTCATTCTTGCTCTGAACTGCCATTATGTACATAATATACATGGAGCATGTTACTTGATACTGCCGCCTGGACCTAGACTTTGAGAATGGATTAACATTGTCAACACTGGTGTTAATAATAGTTTTCTTGCACAAGACAGTCAGACAGGCATTCAATGGATCATGAGTCCTTTCTCCTTGGATTGTGTGTGTGTGCGTGCTGCCTGCACAGGTTGCACATGTAAGTTATTACATAAGCCTGGACTCTCCAAGGGTGCAAAATAGCACAACAACCTGCTCTTTCTATTTCTATTCAGATAGGTTGTTTGTGGGAATTTCTGTCAAAGCAATGATGCCTTGTTAATTTCACTGACTAAAATCCACTGCCGCTGTATTTTACAGCAGAGAGACAGAGAAAAACAGAGTGTTCTTTCTTTCTGAAAAACATCTTTGGCTGAGACATTGGTTTGCAGAAAGCAAGGCTGGTAACCATGCAGGTAAATCTGTTAACTTAAAGATTCAGTCTGTCAATTTGTTTGTGCTGAAATGACATGAAAAAAAACTAAAAACTAAAATCCGGGATTACTTCGATATCCTGAGGCCCTGTCTTTAGGTGGAGCCCTATGGATTTTGGAGACTTACAATATTTTAGTTTTGTGCGTTCATGCTGCATATCCCTACTGGTAAATTAAATTGGACATAGTACGAAGGGTGAAAGGAACCGTGGGTTAACTTGCTATGTTTGCAAATAGCGTGTTCATCCGGCAGTGGTAGAGAGCGTGTTAACCAGCCAAGGCAAGAGTTTCTGTTTTTTCTTCGGTAAACATACATAATTAACGTTAATTAGCTACAGGTGCTGACTCCACCAGCAAAAGTATCAATCACTGGCTACTAATGAGAAGCCTGCTACCTGAATGCCCTGTACATTGTCCCTGGCTGATGAAAATAGAAGAGTAATAAACAATTTGATAATAGAGCCATTAGCGCTTCATGAATGTATATTTTTTACCAACTTGGAACCAGGTCTAAAATGGAATTGGCTATCAGACTCAGAACCTATTTGTTAAAGACTTTTGTATACTTACAACATAATTTTGTTGTAAATGTTGCAGTTTTGTAACAATAATGTTTTAGCAGCCTTCTATCAAACCTCCAGTTCATATGACTTGAACAACAAAGCTTCTGGTAATTTCACGATTTCATTGCTTGAAGCAGTGTATTACACACAGGCACACCAAACAGCACATCAGCAGTAGTACCTGGGACATATTAACACTGTGGGGTCAATAGCACAATTGCACCCATTTAATCTGGAGAAGAGGATGTGGGACATGATGGGACAGGAAGTTTGGGAGTAGAGACACTACAACTAATGGGATTTGACTCTTAACCCACGTGTGCATTAGGTGGGTGATGATCTGTAAAGCTGCGCTCCGCTGGGGTTCGCTAGCGAGTCTCTTTTACGCCGTGATCTATTGCCCCGCTTTACCTCCGATGATCTATCACACGGAACTGGCAGTAACGGATGAGAATGATCTGCTGGAAAAACTCTCTCATTTGTCTCTGTCGCAGCCAGTGAACTAGAGGAGACGCTAATACAGGGAGACGGCCCGGGGAGGGGATATAATTATGTCTCGGGTCTCTTCTGCTCGCTGGCTGAGTATGGAAGGCATATTAGGATATAATAAAGCCAGGCCTCGCTTCCCTCCTTTCCTCTTTTCCCCTTCTTGATTTCTTTTCCCCTAATATTTTCACTTGCAGTCTCTAGGCCTTTGTCTCTTGTCATCCTCCTTTTACTATGACTTTCCCTTTCTATAATCTCTCTCTCAGCCACTTCCAGCTTCTTCCCCTAACTCGTCCTTCCACCAGCATAAAGGCTTGCCAGGTTTGCTTCTTTTTGTTTTCTATCCCCAGGAAACCTACAGTTTACCTCCTGGTAATAGTATCAAAAACAAATGCTACAGTGATTCAAAGTCTCTTCTTTTGCATTTACATTTCATTCCCTGATATTGAGTAAAAACATGTTTGCATTAGCATGCCTGTGCATAAGCTAACACTATGCAGCTGTTTGTAAATGTGTACAAATGTATCCTCTCGCAGAGTAAGAAACCAGACTTTTAAGATTTTCCAGCTTGTTGCCAGGCTTTGATTTTACAATACAAACCCTTGGCCTTAGTGAAATTATGAGAAATAGTCATTTATTAAGAAGTATTGGAAAATCATTCTTTGCAGACAAAATGTTGTTGGTATTAAGGCCAAATGTCTAAATTCAAGCTCAAAATATATTAAGTACTGCACAGAGACAGGACACTTGTACAAACAGATCCATTGTAGTTCATAATTTGCAGTGATTGTAACCAAAACATGGAGCATTACACACATAAGATAACCTAAGATATAATAATAATAATAATACTAATAATAATAATAATAATAATAATAATAATAATAATAATAATAATAATAATAATAATAATAAATGGAATTTATATAGCGCTTTTCACAAACTCAAGCTGCTTTACAGGGTAGGAAGATAAAACTCAGGGTTGTCATATAAAACAGGGTGAAGACTGGGGGACGAAAGACAAATGGTGGGCCAATAAGAGATGTTTGGGCACCAACGACTACCATTAACCTCGCTTAATCCCTTTTCTCCAATGCAGTTTTATAGAATCATAAAATTGTTGCCTGGTGAACACTATGTCTCTGTCATTAGATGCGCCAAATTTGCAACAGGGGAAACAGAAACATGAAACTAGCTTTGTAGATAAAGAACACAGAAACCCGACTCGGACTGATCATCAGCATTAAATCTTAAATGCCATGCAATCTTTTTGCATACAAACTTGTCTTGTTTTTTATGGATTTACAATACGTAATCGATAAATTACCTATTGGTTTAAGAAATGCGTTTGCAATGAGTTTTGACAAGTTGAATAAAAAAATGTGGAATAATTCATTTGTTTTTTGTAAGAAGAAGGAATGGTTGTAAGAAATTTGGAAAAGTGATAATTGTTATAATTAAAATATTTTTAAAGGAACACGCCAACTTATTGGGACTTTATCTTATTCACTGTATCCCCAGAGTTAGATAAGTTCATACACACCCTTCTCATCTCCGTGTGTGTTGTAAATCTGTCTGGTGCACCCACCACTAGCCTGGCAGATGCTGGACGTAACCTTCTCCAACTAGCTACTGCTCCCAATAAGTGACAAAATAACCAACTTGTTCCTATTTACATGTTGTGATATGTATAGTCACAGCATGTACAAATAAGGTTACATAAGACACAGCCATCTTCTAACTGAATACAAACTGGGAACTATATTATCAGAAGCTGAAGCACTGCAACTTCTGCTACTTGGGCGGAGTGATTTGCTGGCAGCACTCGAGAAGCCCCGTGCTGAGGAGCACAGAGTAACAATGGTGCTTTTCAGATGTTGCCCTAATCACTCCACCTAAGTAGCAGTGCTTCAGCTTCTGAGAATATAGTTCCCAGTTAAGATAGCCCTATTGTATGAAAGTTGTGGGTTCTACAAGAGTGGCACAGCGGTGGCAAGTTAACGACATAGTATTACTGTCTGTAGTTGCAATTTGACTGTCTGGCGAAAATGCCGCGTCATGCTTACTAATCCCTGTGTCACCTGCTGTCAGACTGCTGCACTTAAGGGATACTGAAAGTGACCGTTAAAAGAAAGGCTCAACCATAGGTGGGATCAGTGAAATGATCTTCAGCGCTACAAGTCCTTTGGGAACATATTGATAGAACATTTACGTGGAAAAATAAAAATAAATGTAGGAATATCAGCAATTCATTAAAGGGGTTTGCTGTGCCTTTGCATGGAAATGTTAAGGATGTTTAACATGGGGGGCAAACGGAGGAAGATTAGGAACTGTTGTCATGTGGAATCTCACCGAGCAAAGGCCTATTGCTTAAATTAGCACATTGGCTGAAAGTAGACAACCATATGTATGTTTTGATGCATATATGTTATAAAAATTGTGGGCATGAGAGCAAGTTATAGAGAAGGGACTAAGATGATTTCCGTCTCCGTGCTGTAGCAAAGACATCACCCACTGTTAGTCACGCAATACACACCCATAATTAACTTCCTGAAAGGAACACTATACTTAAACTTAATTTTCACAAAGAAAACGTTAAATATATAAAACTGTTGAGACAGAGCCTAATAGCTGAAGTTTTAGTGAATGGTTTAAAGTCTGATTGGTGACTGTAAGTGAAAGTATGAAGTAGGAGTAGCATTTTGAAGTAGAAGAGGATATAAAGGATTTGAAGCCTGCTCTCATGGACTTTGAAAGCTTAATATTTTAAAAGGTATGAATAGCAGAATTGTTTTTGAAGAAGTCCAATCATGAGCTGAACATTTTGATATTTGAATGTTTTTTGTAACTGAACGTATGCAGAAGTTAGAGGCAAGCAAAGAAAGTTGAATGGAGAATTGGGATAATAATACTGTGAATGCTGCTGAATCAGCATTCACACAACAACGATGACACTCATAAAGCTTAATTTGCAAATCCCTGAAAGTCTCCTCCTGGGGTCTGTCTGTTGCAGTATGAATGATGTTTGAGTCAACAGGCTTTTTGGAGAGAGAAACAAAGACTTTTAGCCAGCACTCCTCTGTGTCTGGCCTGCCAGCCTGAATTGCATTTCTCTCCGGGTTCCAGTTTGGATTTGGCGATAAGTGCTGAGGCCAGGCAGCACTTGGAGGCCGACGGCAGAGCCAGAGCTGCTGCCTCCCATCTGGGTTGGGGTAGACAAGGCTGCAGGCATCGCCTCAAACCCAAAGACCAGACTCAGTCAATTCAACCGCAAGCCTTTTTTTAAATAGTTTAAACAATTTGAAATAACGTGTAAAATATTTTCAAATAAATAGATACAAACCTTTTCTTGGTAATATTTTTAATTCTGCCATTCTAGACACATTTTGCCAGGCACTTTTTCCTCTGGCCCAAAGGAAGTGCCCCAAAGTTTAAGCAAGAAGGGCCCCTAAGTTTAAGAAGACAAAGAGATGACAATAAAATCCCAACAAAATGATGGCACATCTCAATAGATTGCCAGGTACTCACGTGGTAGTGCAGAAACACAACAGCAGAGCAACCGAGATGTCTTCCCCCCAAAAAAAAAAAAATTAGCACAATGATCACTGTGTAGTGTAGTTATTTATGCACTAAAAACCTGCTAGAGTTTGCAGCTAGGGGTAAAATAATACAAACATGTTGTTGGACAATTTATGCAATGCAGTTATCCCTCCTGTATTTAGTGTTTCTTTGGATATAGAATATACTTATGGAGATTAAAAAACAATCAGAGGGATTTCAACCTCCCTCAAAAGCTAAAGTAAATACACTGAGATCTGCCTCTTAACCTTCAAACAGACTATTGTAAGTGTCATGTTTGAGGGAAGACATCCCCAGCCTGCCTGGTGAGTCAGCGGCCCCGTTGACTATTAAAGCTCCTGTAGGCAGGAAACAACCACTGTGTTATGGGCATAGGTCCTTCCTAAAGCATGACACAGAGGCACACAGGAGATCTGCAGGATGTGTGTGTCTGTGTGTGCATTGCTATGGCTTTTATAGTCACATGCTCTTATATACAAATGATTGTTCAGGGCTTTAATGTGTGTTTGCTTGTATTGACTCTCAAGTCTGTTTTTGTCTGTGGTTGTATTGTACCAATATTCACATGTACAGTATTCCCCTTCTATGTTGTTTCTGCAAAATCTTCACTGTTGGTGTTTTTAAGTGGGTAGTCCTGTAATATTAACCTGGAAACTCAGGTGTGGTTAATGCATCATTAAGGTTTGCTAAAAAAAAAACTTGGTGGGGGTCATGTTGTTGTTACCTAAACACAACGTGTCTGTGTCTGTTCGTCTGTGTGTGTGTGTGTGTGTGTGTGTGTGTGTGTGTGTGTGTGTGTGTGTGTGTGTGTGTGTGTGTGTGTGTGTGTGTGTAGGTGTCTGTGATGAGACAGAGAATTTCCTGTGAATCAAAGAAAAGTACGTCATTCTGTCTCATCTGTCAGTGTCTTCAGTAACAAGGACTGATGTAATCCCCCTGCATTGTTTGTTCAAGTGGTCGATGTCACTGTTAAACTCTTTTGTAAAATGTGTGTGTGTGTGTGTGTGTGTGTGTTTTAACAAGAGAGAAAGGTAAGTGAAATGAAAGCCAGAGATACTGACTGTAGGCTGGCATTTGTGGAAATTAAATGGTAATAAGTGTGCTAAAATGTGTTTCCCCTAAAGTAATGTTTCCCTCTGTGTGTCTTCACCTCTGTTCTATGCCAGAGAAGAAAATAACTAAATCATCTCAACTCAACTTTCGTTCCCTTTTGCAGGCTTTTAAAATCATTGTACTGCATTTCCACATGCCTGGTAAATCTGAGCCCCTGCTTGTTGTTGATCCTATTGTCTAAAACCACAAGCACTGACTGATGCTGCAAGAACAATTACTATCAATTACTATTAATTACAATTACTAATAGTATTACAGAACTTAGTTTAGGAATTGTAACTTATTAGGCTTATTCCTTGCATTATAAATTGATGTACAGTGGCTAAATAATAACATACACAAAGGGCAATTTGAGTAGATAAGATCTTGCTTAACAAATGTATTTATTGTGTTTGCATAAAAGAGAATACATTAGAGTGGCAGAAGAAGAAATACAAAACATTATGCATTTATGGAGAGTGGAAAAACACTGGAATTTGAGGAATTGAAAAATAGACAAAACGCCAAAGAGTAGATATGAGGGATAGTTAATCAGAAAATGGAAATATCATCTAGACAAGGTCAGGGAGAAGAGGATCTACACTGTGTGTGTGTGTGTGTGTGTGTGTGTGTGTGTGTGTGTGCGCGTGTTTGACCCGTTAAACATCCTTCTTATGCAACCAGCAAGGCTGTGTGACAGTTTGTTTGTGAAGTCGTAAACACACTGTGGTGGTGGTGATGATGGTAGTAGTGGCGTGCTGGTGGTTTGGGGGGGGACGCCGGACTGCTGAGTGACACATAAACACCCCCCCCTTTCCTTTAGCTTGCTGGAAGCAAAGTTCTATACAATGTTTTCCAAGTTACCATAGGTTTGTTGGAAGTGGTTTTCTGAATGACTTTAAGGAAGACTAGTTCTTAATTGCTGTTGAGAAGGTTGGACATCAGAAACGTTGGCTACTGATTAAAAGATTTCCTACAAAATAAGGTAACACACCTCTCACACATTTTTAACATGTTAAGTTAAGTTAGCTTAGCTGGCTACAGCTGACAAAATCTGCGAGCAACAGGTTGCTGGCTAGAAATGAGAAAATGCTTTTGTCTAATTCTGTCTGAAATTAAAAACTTATCGTTCCAAAAATGTCCACAAAGTTTGAGTGATCTTCCATGTATCGTTAGACTGGGTAAACCCAGCCGGATCTGCCAGTGATTTGATTTCGCTCTGCACCTCAGGCTGGAAACCTGCACATGTATCTATCCCGCTTCTGTTACAATATTGCGAGGACCAATCACAAACTGGCTTATCCACCTGGCGCGCTATTTGCCAGGTTTAACATGATGGCGATAGAGAAGTGACCAAGCAGCTTTTTGTTTACATTCAACAAGTGCAGCAACTCGTTGATGCCGCTGTCACTGCTGCGTCATCCGCGTCGTTGGTCTGATTGGTTGAAGGACTATCCAGTTGCACAGAGTCATTTGAACTATGCCCATTGATCACACCCCTTGTGCAGAGAAAATACAGAGCAGACTCCCCAGACTAATGTTCAATCTTAAAAGATTGAGCTTGGTCTGATGATAGGCAGACTAATGTATCATATTCATTTTGTAAGATTGTAATAGAGAGCATGGCTGGTGTAGCAACAGTAACTAAGCGAGGCGAGACTTAGCCAACAGTCAGATCAAATGTGACAATGCTTGTGATGGCGCAGTCTTAAACAGAATGTGACTCTTAATACAAACCCAAAAAGCACATGCAAAACTTGGCAGTATTTTACACTAAAAGTCTTTTGTGTAAAGGCATAGCAGCTCGATTGTTCAGCGATTAGCGCTGTCAACTCAAGGCAGGAGGGTTCAGTTTGTGCCAGTGAGTGCTCTGGCTTCCTTCTACAATCCAAAGACATGTAGGTGAAATGAAAAGGCTACATTGTCCATTCAGTGTAAAGTTTGTGTTAGCACTGAGCCAGAGTGGACTGTGTACAGTTCTTGTACTTAGGGTAAATAAAAGTACATCTTAACATGCATTTCTTTCATTTGAAATACATAAACAACCAAACAGCCTAGCATCAATCAGTTTATATAACAAAATGGAAGAACATCAGGGTTCTCTGACAGGGCCACTTTGAAAGATCCATTCATAATCCACATATGAACCTTAAAATCCTAAAAACAGAAATGAGTTGCAGTTTAAGCTTAAGGAATGTCTGCATTAATCTTTTTTAGTTAGTCAAAGAACAACTTTCACTTTAAGGATGGCTGCAGGTTAAAGGGGCGTTTTTTTAAGGAGATCAATTTTCTCAGGGTCTAGATTTCATCTCCAGTTTACATTGATCCTCAAACTCCATCTCCACGCGTCTGCACTTGACCTGAATGTGTCCTCGGGGATCAACAGTCAATTAAGCGACCCTTCATATTTTTTGTTGTTGTTTTACCCTGAGAGCAGAGAGGAGCTCAGTTCAGCCTTCTGCACTGCTACTCCGCTAATTGGAACCAGGATCTGTAAAAATGGGAACTTAAGTAAAACATGCCATAAAATTCTGAAGGCTAACCATAAACTAACCAATTTCTTTCATTCTTTTAAAGGGAACTCTAACTGAAACCTCCACGTAAACTTTTACGAGGATCCCTGGGGTCACCCGTAAACCCGTTAATAGAGATGAGATATGAGCGGGGCGCTTGGGCCTCCCATTTCGTTTGCATTTCTTTCTCTCTCTTTTTTTTTGTCTTCCTCCTGTTCCATCGCATTCTTGCAAGAGGTCAAATGCTGTTCGTAGGCAAACACTGCCAAGACTCCAATGTCATTTTTATCAAAGAGCAAACTGAAAATTCGATCTACGTGGACAGATTTGAGCGGATAAGTGTTGACACGTTCGAGCTGTTGGCCCGTTTTGCTCCAATCGCGCTCTTTGCACCCTGCTTACTTTGACTAGGCAAGTTTGGTGCAGAGGTGTGAAAAGGTGAAGCTCACACTGTTTTAGTAGCCATCGTGCAGCGAGGTTTTTCTTTCATGTTCAGCTTGAGACAATTCATTAGATTCACTTACCATGTGATTGACAAACTAACATTTTCAATAACTCAGACTGTGATTGGATGTGTTTTTTGAGGATTGGATATATCTATATCTATAAAAATATACATTCTCATCCTTATCCTGTAAACTTTGAAACTGTCCTTGCAAATGTATTATTATAAATGATAATAAAACACAGCTGACCATTAACAGCACTTAACAGACTAAAGTATCACACTGTGGCTCAAAATCTGGTGGGTTGAATCTTAACCAGCACTAAAATAAAGTAGACCACATCCAGCAAAACGATAAGTATCTTGACAGTGTTAGAGGGCTTAAAAGCCCTCTAGGCAATAACAAAAAATAAAAGAGACAAATCTGTGTTTGAGTGTGCCCTGGCCGGCCTGAAAAGCTGCTAGAAAATACTCCTAGGAGAGCTGATCAGTCTATTTGGTAGCTTTTGCTTCCATTTACACACATGATCATATTTTGGTTTGCAGTATTATTAAACACTGCAACTGTAATTACCTTGACATTTTCTTTCCTGATTAGTGCTTCATTCAAGATAATAAACTCATTAACTTGTGGTCTTATTGACCTTACCAAATATTTTTCCAAGTAAAACATATAAGAGAGAAAAAGGAAGGAAAATAAGAGTTCTGGCCATCATTATTTACTTAAATGCTCCAGCCCTGGTCTCTTTGTTGCGTTACTCCAAGCACGAGCTGTGTTTCATATCCCGTTGAGACTAATGAAAACAGTCTTGGGACCCGTTGCGATTATTTTGACAAATTGATCATGTAGTTGTTTTTCCTTTTACTCCCCCATATATTGTAATCTACATCAGTACTCTTACTGTAATAGAGCTGATTTGGATCGTATGTTGTGTGCTTCCTGGGGCCGAATTATAATACTGAACATTGTAACCGCATATCCTGGGAGTAAAGTAAGTGGTCACTGACTCATAGCAAATCTATTAGCACAGGAATGATGGCAGTGCTGAAAAATCTGACAAAACAATTGGTTAATTTTATAAATGATAATGATTTTTTTAAAGTCAGATGGCCCCTCCGGGCAACCAAAATATAGGCCTCGGTAAAATGTCATGTCACGAGAGTTCACGAGTCTCTGATGCCTTTTGTCGACGAGACAGCCAGCCACATTTTTTTGTTCGACGCTTACTTCTCAGGTTACGCTGTATCCAGAGCAAAGCAACAGCCTAAGACCACCCTTCAATTAATCTTACCCTTGTAGCGGCTTATAATTTGCCATTACAAAAGCCATTAAACCTGGGGGCCAGATTCAGAGCTCATGGGACTGCTTTGGAGGAGGGGACGGGGATTGAACAGGCATCCAGTTGGCCCCTTGGACCCTGGACGAGCCCCCTTCCACAAAACAGACAGGTACTTAAAAACAGGGTGAAAAGATCACCTTAAAGAAAACAAGGATGATTAATGGGGAAAAATGAGGGCCCTATAGGCCGCTTTCATCTGGGTCTGATTCAGGTCTTCAGTGAGCCATTAACCCAAAGGACAACTGTCCGCCGCCAAAGTGAGAAATGAAGTCCCTCTCGCGCCGGTACAGACAAATGTTTGAGCCGCTGCAGACCATTTGGAGTGTGGGACGCAGGAACTAAATGTGGTTATGCTTGCTCCCAAATCTACTCATCGCATCAGTGATTTAGTAAGCAGATGTCGATACAATTTACAATGTATGAATATCTTGTTTTTTGGACTTATATTGCATCAATTCCAAGACAATCACATAAAATACACCTATATACAGTAAAAACGTAATGTTCATGGGACCACAGCAGAATACAGCAGACCCTCAACATAATGGAACAGACGAACAGGCCAAGTAGAGTATAGTTCAAAATAAATCAACGTTATGTCCAAATCCAGCCCAAAATGGAGACAAATGGAGTACATAGTGTGTGTGACTTCTTAAAATAGTGGGAAATAAGCTAAAAAACTAAATGAGAGGATACTAAACTTGAACTTGAAACGTTTCTTTGACCACTGAAGAACGCATCCGAGTCACTCGTTTCTTGGGACGCTGCATCTAATTAGATGCTTTTGGAAGAGCTCTTCACCGAGGCCCACATCTCTGCTTCATTTTTGCAAATACTTAGCCCACAGCAGTGGCAGGTGAGGAGGGTTCGCCACAACAGGCAACCAAGTGTCAAAGAGCTTGACAAGTACATGGACGTGTTCAGAAGTCAATTTGCTTTTCTGTGATTTATCACTTACTGTGCTTGATGCAATAAGAAACATAGTGATGCAATAAATCTCAACCATCTGGTGCTACAGCAGGTTCACTCAAATGCATTTCTTATAAATTGACCATTTCACCTAGACAGAAGTGCCACTTAAGTCCCGGTGATGATGGGTACGTTTCTGTGAAAGCTTAATGAAAAAAACTAAAAACAATTAAGTTCCTATGAGTCTGTATGATTTGAGAGAATACAGGGGGATATTTTTACAAACTTTTTATCAAGAACAGATTTGCAAGAACCATTTTCAAGCAGAAGACAGATTGCATCACCACATTTGAGCAAAGAGTAGAGCTCTTTGCCTTCTTTAAAGCAGCTTGCTCTCAGTTTTGGCACTTTGTATTCTTCATATGCAAACTGAGAGCAGTGGCAACTTTATTTACCCTGGTAGTATGATCCTGTCAGATCTACATAACATCAGGCCACTACTCGTGAGTCCACAGACATCACACTGAAATAAGTTTTGTTAGCAACAAAATTATGAAAGCAGATTTTAAACAGATTGGGAATTTGTGTACTAGGTTGTGAATTTTGTCAACAAACAACTTCCAACGAAGGTCGAGCCAATGTTCTCCATTGGCATGGGTTATTATTATTATCATTATTATTATTACAATACCTGTAAAAATGAAGATACTTTTGCCATTTAGGCATCAGGTTTCACAGAAAGCCGTATGGTGGACATCTCTTCCTATGCACTTCTGATTTAGGCGTTAGCAATTACATTGTCACGCAGCCTCCTAAGGTGGGTATAAATAATACAGCACTGGATGGGAAGGCCGGAGCACCGGTACGGTTCGTGGCAAGTACAAAGCCCACACCTGGCCCCGGAGTGAAATCAAATCTAACCTGAACTCTGTCTCTCCTCTCATTTTGCCTAGGCAGTTTTCCGTGAGTGGAGTTCTGGGTCAGGAGTCAGGAGGAATGATTTGAGCTCAGGTCACACACACAGACAGTTTCACACAATAATAGTTTTCAAAGCTGTTGCATCACTGGGGTAAAAGGAAACCTCATTAAAATGCTTTTTATTTAATATATATATATTGCTTTAGATCCATGTTTTCAACCAGTAGCTCAGTCTTGATAATTCACCATTTTTCATTCAGTGCATCTTGTGAATTATTTACAGTTACAAAGGCTGGCCCTTCACTGATAATGCACAGTAATCACTGGTCATTAAAGCACTTTCTATGTATTAACACCCATTGAATCCTCTGCAATTTATTGTGTTACTTTAAGAGGATCAATAAACCAATTCCTCTTGGTTATGTTTTCCTTGTCTACAGCAATCAGTTCAGTGCTGATTAAATCACAGCAAATTACCTCCTTGGGATTTATCTTGCCTAAATTGAGTTTCTTTCACCCTCCTGGCCACGGGAGAGTAGGCAACGCCTGCTGGGGGAGAAAAATAATCATTCATTAACCTCTGACCTGAAAGGAGTGTCTATTGAGTAACCCAACTGTGTTTTTTCCCCCTGCAGCCCCTGAGCCCCCAGCCAAGGCAAATTGGCAATGTACACACCACAGCCCAAACTTTATTAACGCTTCGCGGTTTGATGCAGTCACTTGATCAGCTGGTAAAGTGGCGCAAAGATCGCATCACATCTGAATGACATGTGTTCAAGTGGGAAATAGTTTGTGCTTTCTTTTGACTTTCAGGGTGATGTGGAAACAGACCAAAGGCAAACAGACGGTGAGTGGAGGGATTGCATGTGAAAACACAACAAGCTTAATTTATGGACTGTGACGAGCTCAAAGAGACAGACATGTACATCATCTCAACTGTCATTATGGCTCTTAGCTGTCTGTCTTTCTTTCTTTCTTTCTTTCTTTTTGAACATCACATAGCTGCTGACACACTGTGGAGCTTTAGGCCTTAGTAGGGTTTGATGTCTTCATATGGTCACAGTAGGAGCGATAAATTACAGAAGGCCTATTCTTTCTGTTCACCACATGGTTGTCGTCATGTGTAGGCATGCATTTGATTTTTCAATGTTTCCTGCTCCAAACGCAAATCATTCCCAATCAATTTTGTCACAGCTGGATGTGAAATGATTGGCTAATGTGCAGCGTCAACTAGCATCTGATTGAAACTCAGCACCTTCTGTTTCTACTCTTTACAAAACAAAGAAAAGCAGACCACCAAAAAAACTGCAATGCTAAAATGCATGTGCCTGAATAAAACTGCCATCATTAATGCCATTTTATACATACTGAGCCACACAGGAACACTACATATTTCAACATCTGTGCACCAATCATCATGCATGAAAGAGAAAATAGAAAAGCAGAAGTGAGTCAAAAGGTTATTCCATCAGATCTTAAAAGCATTACCTTACGCATCGATTCTGCTGTCGATGGTAGTCTTGTGATATGAGTCATAACGCTATTTCTGTCCCTGCACGGTAGCAATAAACACAACCAAGCTGCCCCGAGATCTTTCCCTCTGACATTATTAGGAGCTACAACTGTGTGAGACTCAACATGGTGTAAAAACAAACCAAATGTCAGCACCATTGCCCAAGCGCCTCTGCTATAGCCAACAGCAAATGTAATGAAAGCTTGGAAGGGTCTGTTAGTACGCCGCTGACCTTTTATACATTTATTGTTCTCCTGACATTTCTCCAAGATGGAGGAGGTGAAAAACAGAATGAGGTGCTAAGGCAGAAATCCGTATTTTCAACTTCCATCCCCCCTCCCCTTTAGAGAATGACTTTCATCGATCCAAACTCTTGGACTTTACTGAGGGTCGATGCTCTGTGATTGCCAACACTAACTAACCTGCTGCTGTTCTCTCTGTAGATATGATATAGTTTTTATTGGCTTTTAGTGGAAAGTGAAAGAATTTCTAAGGTTCTGTTCACAGGCCTGTTTTTCTTTTCCTTTGGAATAAAATAGTGAACATTAAATTGGCTGGAGTTTTTCTAGATCTTTCATTGTCTGAATATGGCATCACTGTAGTGAAAGTTTCTCCACTTTTCTTTCCCCTCATCAATTTTCATCAGCATTTAATCCTAATGGAGTGTGACTTCCTTATGATTACAGCTTTCAAGTCAGTGTGCAAAACCAAAGGACCACGCCAGGGATAGCAGTCACAAAGGAGGAAGCTCACATGCACTCTTGTTCATTTGCCCAGTTGACATACAAATTAGCTATACCATTAATGCTATTCTTGAGACACAATAGACATGGATCTTCTCACATCTATTGTTTTGACAAATTTGTGCCATGCCACTGGTCCAATGGTCCTTTATTCTGAAACTCCAATAGTTTGAAAAACTTCCCACTGGACCAAAAGCCCAAAGCTTTTTTTTTTGTTTAGTTAACTTAGTTCATAGAAGAGCTGTTGAAGCTAACTATGGGCTGAAATAAAAGGTCTTTCTTTAGGTGTCGTACAAAGTCCTACATTATGATTTACATCATGATTTATGAGTTAACTGTTAAATTGAACAATATCTTCAGTCTGGAAAGTAGCAAGGCCAGTGTCTCTAAACTCCAACTCAAGAGTGTGTATTTTTTGAGCAACAAACCTTCAGAAAAGTGGGCTTTGGTTTTTGGGATAAGGCTATGTTCACACTTGGCGTCTTTTTTTAAGCTGCCAACTCCTATGGAGTAAACCATGTTTTCAAAAAAGTCCCAAGTGCTTTTTTTGCAACCCGGAGCATATTTTTTCCAAAACCGTTAAGAAAAAAACGTAACCTATGGTTGGCCAGACCTGTCATTTTCATAACAACAACAAAATAATTGGAGTCAGAGCACAACGAGCTATATAATATGACCAGGTGCTCCATATTCAAGGAACTCACTATGTTTTCTGCAACATTAGCAGCAGCACCACTCTCTCTCTCTGTTCTTTCTCTAGCTAGCTCGACCGCTTTGCTTTATTTAAACATTAGCTTTATCACCACTCTCTCCCTGTTCTTTGTCTAGCTCGCTCCACCGCTTTGTTTAATCTAACGTTAGCATCACTCCACATAGAGCCCTAGCTAGGATACTGTAGCTGTAGCTGTTGTTATAGCAACAAAAGACTCACATTTTTCAAACTACTGGGGTTTGGAATAATGGGCCTCAAAGACGTATGGGCAGTATCTGACAAATGTAGGCTTATGAATGTAAACATTCAATGTAAAAATCTATAAACCTACAGCTTACACATTTAGAAATCAAGTGGCCTATCTTTGTGCCAGTCAACATGCTTTCTATTATACATCCATCATCTTCTGCAAAAACCTACTGCACTAGTAGGCTATAACCATGAGTTCTGCACCTTTACTGACATAAAGCAACATTAAAGAGGTAAGCCAGCTGGCTCACTCACGAAAAACATGTGGGCTGTCATAGCTAATGTATTCATATCTATTTTAATTCTACTGACTCAAGTTTAATCTTTGACATTATTTGTCATTTTTGATAAACAGTAGTTACTCTGGTATTTTATAGTGTTTGTTTTAAAACAAATTGTTGATGTTCCTCCCTTAAGAAGGTTACAAACATAGTCAAACATGTGTGCCTTGTACAGTATGATTGCAGTTTGTTGAAAAGTAAAGCCATTAGTCCAAAATTGTAATATATATATATATACACACACACAATTGTGTCCTCAAAATTATGAATTATAATATTAAAATGTATGGTGCTGTCACTCATTTTCTGCCCATGTAGACAGTAGTGTTAGGTTGGAATATTTGAATTTATTGTGTTACTGTTTGAAGATTCATGGGTGAAGTTTATGCACTAGTTTATGTACTAGCGCTGGGCAGTCTGAGAAAGTGATCTAGCGAGAAGGGGGAAACAGCTGCTTAATAATTCAGGATGCTGAGATTAAAAAGTGAATTTGCTGGGCGTGTTATTAAAAGGTGGTGTAATTACTTCAGAACTCCATGTTACTGCTTCAATAACAGGCGCCCAATTTAGTTACTGCCACCTCATGTGTAATTGGTGAAGATCTTGCACACAAAGAGAGGTCCGACTGCACAAAGTCCCCTACCAGACACCCGGATTCGATAAGAGGAATCCTCGGAAAATGATAACTGGGATCTGGCATGTTATTTGACACAGTGTTCTAGACAATAGCCTGCTTGTGGGTGTACAGTGGGTACGGAAAGTATTCAGACCCCTTTAAATTTTTCACTCTTTGTTTCATTGCAGCCTTTTTCCAAAAATCAAAAAAAGTTCATTTTATTTCTCAGTAATGTACACTCAGCAACCCATCTTGACAGAAAAAAACAGAAATTTAGAAATTTTTGCATATTTATTAAAAAACAAAAACTGAAATATCACATGGTCATAAGTATTCAGACCCTTTGTTCAGTATTTAGTAGAAGCACCCTTTTGATCTAATACAGCCATGAGTCGTTTTGGGAAAGATGCAACAAGTTTCTCACATCTGGATTTGGGTATCCTCTGCCATTCCTCCTTGCAGATCCTCTCCAGTTCTGTCAGGTTGGATGGTAAACGTTGGTGGACAGTCATTTTCAGGTCTCTCCAGAGATGCTCAATTGGGTTTAAGTCAGGGCTCTGGCTGGGCCATTCAAGAACAGCCACAGAGTTGTTGTGAAGCCACTCCTTCGTTATTTTAGCGGTGTGCTTAGGGTCATTGTCTTGTTGGAAGGTAAACCTTCGGCCCAGTCTGAGGTCCAGAGCACTCTGGAAAAGGTTTTCGTCCAGGATATTCCTGTACTTGGCCGCATTCATCTTTCCCTCGATTGCAACCAGTCGTCCTGTCCCTGCAGCTGAAAAACACCCCCACAGCATGATGCTGCCACCACCATGCTTCACTGTTGAGACTGTATTGGACAGGTGATGAGCAGTGCCTGGTTTTCTCCACATACCGCTTAGAATTAAGGCCAAAAAGTTCTATCTTGGTCTCATCAGACCAGAGGATTTTATTTATCACCATCTTGGAGTCCTTCAGGTGTTTTTTAGCAAACTCCATGCGGGCTTTCATGTGTCTTGCACTGAGGAGAGGCTTCCTTCGGGCCACTCTGCCATAAAGCCCCGACTGGTGGATTGCTGCAGTGATGGTTGACTTACTACAACTTTCTCCCATCTCCCGACTGCATCTCTGGAGCTTAGCCACAGTGACCATTGGGTTCTTCTTTGCCTCTCTCACCAAGGCTCTTCTCCCCGATAGCTCAGTTTGGCCGGACGGCCAGCTCTAGGAAGGGTTCTGGTCGTCCCAAACGTCTTCCATTTGAGGATTATGGAGGCCACTGTGCTCTTAGGAACCTTAAGTGCAGCAGAAATTTTTTTGTAACCTTGACCAGATCTGTGCCTTGCCACAATTCTGTCTCTGAGCTCTTCAGGCAGTTCCTTTGACCTCATGATTGTCATTTGCTCTGACATGCACTGTGAGCTGTAAGGTCTTATATAGACAGGTGTGTGGCTTTCCTAATCAAGTCCAATCAGTATAATCAAACACAGCTGGACTCCAATGAAGGTGTAGAACCATCTCAAGGATGATCAGAAGAAATAGACAGCACCTGAGTTACATATGAGGGTCACGGCAAAGGGTCTGAATACATATGACCATGTGATATTTCAGTTTTTGTTTTTTAATAAATATGCAAAAATTTCTAAATTTCTGTTTTTTTCTGTCAAGATGGGTTGCTGAGTGTACATTACTGAGAAATAAAATGAACTTTTTTGATTTTTGGAAAAAGGCTGCAATGAAACAAAGAGTGAAAAATTTAAAGGGGTCTGAATACTTTCCGTACCCACTGTATGTACAGATCACAGTGTGTTTATGTGCGTTCATTTATCTATATATGCCTCTGTTATTAAAGGGGGCCTAGTGTTGACATCTTTCCTCAGGAATTCTGGTGATCTCATTCTGTTGATGTATAAGTCTTTTTTTCATTTAAACATAAGCTTTAATTAATAGTTTTCTCTCAGAACAATATATTGAACATATTTAGAAATTATGGGAGAAATGCATTCTGGCAGACAGCACAAAGTAAACTAAATATGGTTGTTAAAGGAATCTATCTAATGCGGAACTACTTTTGGAGGATACTGTAGGATTCATGTATTTTTTAAGGTAATTAAGACAATAGTTAAAGTAATTTTTAACTAAATATTGTAGTGTTTTGAAATGAGCTCATCAAAAATGCATCCCTCAAACCGGTTGCTTTCCTTTAGCTTGACCCTGTCAAATCAACAGTGTATGTGTAGCATGCATCCATATTGGGACTGGACTCCTTCCCTCCACAGGCACTCCATCACAAAACAGAGGGAGTTGCTACCAGATGGTTAAACAAACACATCGCCCAACTGCCCATAACTCAAATCCACTTAGCACCCTCTTGTCAACATGTCTCTCACTCGTTCACTACCTCTCCTGTCTTTGGTGTACGCAGAGGAGAGGTGACAGGAAGGAAGGGAGGAGAAGAAAAAAAAAGTAATGTGGAAATAATGAGAATCGGCAAGAAATTCCTAGGGGGGTGTGTTTAATTTTAATCACCAAGACTATCCATCCTCGGTAGCTCTTGTCTCTCCCCCCTCCTCGCTCCCTCCCCCAGGTGTATTGAAACGAAGGAGGATAGCGAGCACCTGGAGTGACAGCGCGTGTTAAGGTCACAGAGACAAAGTCCAAATGTGATGTTTGACTCAGGCTTTTTTGAGAGCTCTCAGGGAGGCGCCCAGGACGTAGGCCAGGGGTTAAGAGTTTGTAGGTCGTCGGGTCACACAATTTTCCCTTTTCCCTTGGCCTCATCCCCGCGCCTAAAACCTCAATGGTGTACTTGAGAGAGTAATTTATTATCCTGTGTGCTGTCCAGCTTGGACAAGAAGTTGGGAGCAGAGAATTAAGCTTCCCACTTCTGAGGACATAATGTCTTTTCTCTCTTTTTATTGGACATAAGAACATCATATCTTTTTAAGAGCAGAGTTTTTTGTAAACGTCTGCAACATGATTTACAGTACAATGATTGCAGACACATTTTACTTGTTTTTCTTTATCAAACATTGGATTGAAAGTGTATCTTAATTCTACGTGTATCTTAATTCTAAGTGTAACTTAATGTTATTATTAAAGGTTATCTTGCAAGGATTTATTATTTCTCGAGTATCTTTCTTTATTTAAGGATTCTTTTGTTTAACCCCTGCCAAGTATGCTTGCTGCCAAAATGCAATGCTTTTCCATTAACCGTGTATTTGCAGAACATGCCTCAGCCTCATCTTTTTCTGTCTTGTCTTGGTTGCAAGATGAGGCAGCAAAGTTTTGTTTTTCGTAAAGATTTATCTCATGAACACCATTCCAACAAGTGATGCGACTAAGTGAGAGATTAAGGCATCCTGTCTAGTATCTACCACCATGTTGATAGTGCAGCCTTAAAGCGTGTCAGCACAGGTGAAAAGGTGAAAAGATAAGCATTATCTTGGGCGCACAATTGACAAAGGCATGGATAATTGACATGCATGCCACCAAAAGAACTCCTGCTGATGACAGCCAAACTGCATTTGGCCCTTGGAATGTGCAGAGGCCGTTTTCAGACATCTGAACATCAAAAGGCGCTCAGCTCTGTCTATCTAATAGCACTGAATATGGGATTTATTGGCTCTCACAGGCCAAAAGGGAGACGAGGGGCAAAAGCAAAACCAGATTTTCTCTCCCATATCAGTTTCTCCTCTGTCAGTCATGCTCTTCTAAGAGTGCTTCGGAGAAGAGGTGTGTTATATTACTACTTTAAATTAACTAGATGAAAATATACATGCTCCTATGATCAACTATAGATCATCGAAAAAGTATGCTAAATAATATAATATATAAAGAATAATAAAATAACAATGAACATAACAAATATCCTGGTAGATCAGAGTCAAGTCTTTCTGTAGTTCTGCATATTTCAGCTGTCACGACCTGACAGGTCACGACCTGGCTCTTGGACCATGACAAATATGGAGACGCACCACGTGTCAAGGTATTACAAAAGTAATTTATTAACATAAACTAACAATAAGACATAAGACACAAAAATGCCGGCCGTCGCCTCCTGGTTGGGGGACGCCTCCAGCTGACAGCGCCTGTATGTTTACTGCAACAAGTCTTCACTAGCAACCAAGCAGCTGATAATATCACTGGCTATTTTCCCTTAAAACTGGTCTGTGATACCATACTTACATATTTTTCTCTTTACCCTGCTGCAAATACTGCACTAGCTATTCTTACTCACCCTCTATAAATCAAAAAAGTTTCTAATTTAACTGTGATGTTCAGCATTAGGTGAGAAGTGTGTGTTGACGATGGGTAACATTTGCAAACTATTTAAAAGAGGGATTTATTGATCGTCTTGGTGGGTCTTCATAGATCTTGTTGCACAAAGCAGCGATCGGCTGCACTCTTGCGTCATTAAACTTTATTCAGACTTGTGACACAAACATGAGCAGCAGGGCAATTCGAACAGCAAAGTTAGTTGCTGATGAAAACAAATGACAGGCGGCCAAATATGGGGAAGAAAAGTGGAGAGTGGGGCCAAAAGCTAAGGACACGATTAGGGTTCGCAGTCCTCAAGCCTTGATAAAGACAAGGTTCTCACGGAGAAAGATGGAACCAAGAGGAGCTCTATTTATCTCTGTTAGCCCTCCGAAAAACTCCCTGCTTAGATAGCCTTGCCAATGTGCCATGATGTCATCCCCCTGGCGTCCAGTGATTGATGCACCCTGGCTGCCAGCTCTGCACAAGCAGGAGGCAGGGGAGTGGGGATAGGATATTGAGGTGGGGAAGGGCTAAATTTTCCACAGATAGAGACATCCAAATGTGAACGGAGCCCAGCGTGGGGTCGGTTCAGAGCTCAGGCCAATACGCTGCATACCTGCAGTGTCCAGGCTCCGTATGGTCGGTCAGTTTTGATGTTTCAAAGGTGTTCACAAGCAGGGGATAGTGTGGATTGTCTTGCTGGCGGTAGTTTGATGGAGATGCAATGGGGGAAAAAGGCCCGGCTCTGATTATGTTGGTCTACTCCATCTTCCCTCTGAGTTCTGTTACACATCAAGGAAGAGGGAAGGAGGGAGGGAGTCGAGAGATGGAAGGGGTTATTGCGAGTGGAAGAGTAAGTGTTTTGCAGATAGTCACAGAGACCTGCTGAGATGAACTCAACGGGGAGCCCCCGTCCGCTTGTCAGCAAGCCAAGTTAGTTCTGGTGCTTTAACGGCTCTATCGTATGCTGTTTCATGACGTTAGTTATTCACGTTCAAAGGGAGATACAGTGGAAATACAATGTTTTCCACGCTTTGAAATGTTCGTTTTCATGTGTTTTTAGTTATTTTAAGATACAGAGGCATAGCATTTTTTTCAATTCTTATGTTTTGTTGATGCATGTAAATGTGGAGGGAAGGTAACAAAAAAATAAAAAATAAATCTAACCGTGATTGTTCAATCCTGTGTGGAGCAGCAGACATCCAGTTTGTCTGACTCAGTGTATGAATGGAAAAAATGAAGTTCTTAGGTTGTTCCTCCTTATGGATTTGAACATTGTCATATTTTGCTAAAACCTTCAAGAAAAAGCAGCTCTCAACTCTTCACCAATGTTACCTTTAAATGCCGTGTTTCCCAGTGGTAGTCATTATTACCATGGGATCAATATCGAAAAATAAACATCCACGTTGACAAAAAAGTCAATGATCCTTCACCGAATGTGTAAATGAGTAAACGCAACCTCGCGCTTTTCAACTCAGTATCGACAGATTCACAATTAATAAGAGCCTGTTTTCTGTTCTCTTCATGAAATGGTTACACAGGATGTAAATCGGTGTTTATTCAAAACTTAAATGTGCTTCTGACTGATTAGCCCAGTTGGTCTAGTGTAACATCAGTATGTATCGTAGCTTTTTGTTCACCATCTGTTCCCAAACAGCCAATGTTGACACTGTCTCAGTAGCACCTGTGGTCAGTTTTGCATCCACATGTATATATATATATGTATATGTGTATTTAATCTGCACTCAAATAGTTTTGTATTGGGTAGTTGATACAATGTCTAACTGCTTGTCTCTTTGAGAAGACACCAACACCAGCTTTTATTGAACAGTATACTTCATTATCGTGGCAGAAAAGGTTACTTTCAGAAGTAATGAGTGAGTTTAAAATCTGAAAAGTTAAGTTACAACATTATTAAAAGCAAAAAGAGTATGAATACAATATTTTGCCTAAGGCATCCCCTTCAATTCTTTAAAAAATGCAATATGAGGAGGCAGTCAGCAATCAAATTAGCAGCAAGTTGTCAACATTTGCATAAAACAACAAACTCAGCTTTCCATACAATGACACACAGATTTTTTTCTAGCGCAATGTGTGAAGCGATAATTTGGCACTGAAATGTTGATGATGGCTTTTTGAAAGTCCTTAAATCTCTTTTGAAAACAAACCTTAACTTATGATGTGTTGTATGAATTGTTTTGGTGCTTGAAATGAGTTTACCAAAGTCTTAGGTTATATATGATAAAACAGCCTGGTCTTATGAACCATTCGTTCAAAAAGCTACGAAAAGTTAAGCATTCTAATTCGTAAGCATTCCCCGTTTTTCTTCTTCTTCACTACAATGGCGGCCGCTGTATAAGAATGTGGCTGGCCGATTCGGGAGGAGGTCGGGGGGATGAGTGGGCGTTAACATACAGGACTTTTAAGCCAGAAAGTTCGGAGTCAAAGCCTTTCACCCAGGAAATGCATGTTCCTTAGGAGTGTTTTAATCCAAACCACAATCCTTTCCTAATCTTAACTGGTCTTTTTTGTGCCTAATCTTAACTTTGGTCACGTCAAAACGGTGATATTTTGTGGACTAAATTTAACCGTAATGTCCGGCGAAACAACTGCCAACTCACGGTGCTTTGTACCCAGCTCAAAGTCACCTATTTTCGGGTAACTGAACCAAAACTACCGCTGATACAACGGAGGTCTGCAGCCGGCTGGATGGAGACAGTTTAAGTTTTGTCTTAAGTCCTAAATTCTGATCTATTGTTTCGTCAATCCTTTAAAACTTTTCCTTTAAATGTTTTGTGTTATTTGTGAAAGAGTGATTTTAGTAGAATGTATCATGTCTTTAGTTAGTGTCCTAAAATTCTTCTTAAAGATCACACACTTGTCATCAAAACAAATTGTTCTTTCTATTTCTTCAGTGACTTACATTTTTATACTTTTTGTTTTTCTACATTAACATAAACATAATATAAGCATTCCCTATGAGCAGGGGCAGCTTAATTTAGCTTTTTTACTTGAGTTTTGTGAATTTAGACTCAGTTGTTGATGCCTGTGTGTTGGTCCCTGTGCACTCTGCAGGTATTTGATATGCTTTAAGTGTTGATGTTTGTGTGTGCAGGCCTTGAAATAGCCATATACATGTGTGTGTGCTTTTCAGTTTGTTGACATGCAGAGTGCCCACTGCTACACAATCAGTATCTGCCCCTGCTCCTTTTCACTGTGGTCCGGCAAGTGAGACTGAACATGAGGCGCAGGGAATTGAGGTGCATTGATCTGTCCTCTGCAGCGTCTCGCTGGACTGGTGAAATCATTAACCTTGCTGGCACAGACACAGGAAGCAACAACAGAGTATCTTTGAGAGGTTAATTAAAAAGAAAAGCACAAGGGGGAAGGGCAGGGGTGTATTCACCAGGGAAAAGTGCACTGACTTCCAAATGAGCTCACTCCAATAGCTTAGCGTGCAATAGAATACCAGGAGTGACTGTTTATCATTTTATTTATGAAACAAATCAACCAGGTGATCACAGGTTGCAGCTGCTTTTTCACTTCCAGTTATAAACAACAGATGGAAATTATACAAGATAATATACACAGTCAAATGTGCCAAAAGTTGACTAAGCCTATCCAGTGTTCATGACAAATCATGTTTTCGCCTATAACTAGGCCCTGCAGTGAGTATCAGGCTGTACCATCATAAATCTACTGGGCCCCATGACAGTCAAAACCATTCACTTACTTACCTTTAAGCTGCCTTTAAGTCTTACTCTCACCCGTGCAGACAGCACTCGGCGGCTTGACCCGGACTTGTATCTACTTTGTACCTGCTTAGGCTAAACGGCCGTGGTTGGTCCCACTGGATTGATAGAAAGTATTTTCTTAATGCCCTGGCCGTCTCAGTGGACCAACCATCATCCCTACTTATCTAACATAACTAGTCTTACAAATAGTAACTCTTGATACTGGAACATGTTTCCCAGCATTCCTAGTGCACCATTAAAACATTCTTGAATCACCCAAGCACGGAGCAGATACTTGGCAGCATCTGCATTGTATATGCTCAGGTTAAACTACAGCTGCTTGCCCAACTGGCTTGAAAGGAAACTGAATGCCAGTGCTCGCTCTGTTGTCCAAGCCAAGCAGCAGCCAATAATCTCCCTCAGCTTCTTCATCTTTGGAAGCTACAAAGCACACGCTCCTATCTGCCACATTACGTAAGGCTAACTAGCATGCAAGATAATGGAGACACATCAAAGAAGTGTGTTTAACATGTTAAATTACAAAAGGATGGACTGTGCAAACACAATATTCTGTGGACTTTTAATTTCCTGTTTGGGACCAAAATTTACAGAATTTACTCCGGTATTTAATGAGTTTCTGTAAGTGGTGCTCAGATTATAAACTCCAATGTTCTACACAGTAGATAAAAACAAAATCATCCTACACGTACAATGACTTCAAAATTCAAGCAATAACATGGCCAGACGTTGTCCAATGAAATGCCATTCAGCTGAGAAACCTTCACTTTCTGTCAGTTCTCAGTAGGTGTGACAGCTTCAAGACAGAGGCTGATGTTTAAATGTCAATAACATGTCAGATCAGCCTGTGTGATGAGGTTTGTGAGTTTTCATCGATAAGGCCGGTGTTGAGAAGTTTTGCACTATTTCTGCTTCACGGGACAGTGACGCAAAGTGAACCAAACATTTTGGCAGACGCTGTCGACAGTGAAGGCTCGAGTTCCGCCTGAATTCATACATTCTTTATGAATTTGTTATTGAAAAGTCTCATTATGTTCATCAAACACATATTAGGACCAACGTTTCTTTACCCAATATAGCTTACAGTACAAGAGACATTATTTAAGAAGGCACTTCATTGGATTACATCCACACAGAGCAATGAGTTGTTTTATTAGCTTGCTGTGGTTGTGTACAGCATAAATAGGTTAGGTGTTTGCGATTGTGTGAAAATGTGATGTGGATCAACTTGATAGGCCTGTTGTGTGGTGTTATTGCAGTCTGAGGTCCCTGGGAACACTCGGGAAATGATGCTCCCCCTGTCAGCGCTGGAAAGCCCCTCTGCCTCTGGATATATGGGTAATTACTGGGATTTAGCTGACTCAGGACACACACAAACCCATATGAACACAACAAAAACCCCGCTTGTGTGAAAAACACCCATAGGCAGACTGGCAATCTGGCAGTTCTGGCAAATGCCGGAAGGACCGGTGCACTCTTGGGCCGATTTGGGCCGCTGGAAAAAAGAAACAAATGCAGCAGCACTGGCGTTTGACAAAAAAAATGCAAGACTGTACGGCTGCAGCCTGGAGCCTCCCCGTCTGGTTCTGCCTGGCTTCTACTTTTCCAAATAAAAGCTTGCGTCTGGTTCGCTATGTTTTCGTACTTTAGTGTTTTGGGTGTTTAAGAATATAATAATAAGTTTAAAATATGCAAGCATTTCCATTATATTCTAAGATGGTGACATGGTAGTTTAATTGAAGGGGTTTATAAATTGTGTGTATCATTTAATTATGAAAGCCTGTAAATGCGCCTCATGCTACCGGTAGCATAATTTCACGTGAGCCTGATTTTGGCAATTATAAAGCAAATTTTTTTTTTTTTATTTAACCTTTATTTAACCAGGAAAATCCCATTGAGATTACCAATCTCTTTTTCAAGGGAGTCCTGGCCAAGACAGCAATACAGATCACAACAATTCCAAAACATTACAGACAAATTTCATAACAATTTCATAAGACTATGTAAAACATTACAGACAAATTTCATAACAATTTCATAAGACTATATAATAGTCTAAATAATGTCCCCATCTGAAATTGGGCCGGTAAGGAACGAAATTGCCAGGGCCAAATTTTTGTCCCAGTCAGTCTATATCCGGTGTTTTGCCAACCGGATACATCAAAAGTTTAATACATCAACCAGTGTTGCTCTGGTTGGTTGTAGTGCTATCCTATTGCGTGCGGAGGGAATTTAAAAGACAATCATTTAACCCGCCCCTCGGCTTGAGCCCTGCCAATGGTGGGTCTGGCTTGTTAGGCGACTGAATACACACTTTATAATTCCTCATTGCCTATTTTGAGTTATACATCTTCCTACCTTTGGCTGATCACTGACCACTGATTAACATTTAGCTCGGATGAAAACACTATTCTAGTTTCTCACCTGCTCTGTTTGTGTAAAACTCTTTGGTGATAATCTTTTAGATTTGAAATGACAGATTTAGCAACTTCCATGGCAACCACCCTCAGGACCTCATGATGTTTCAGTAAGAGAAAGCCCATCCCTTTTCTGAGATGAAATAATTCCCAGGTTTATTAGCCTCTGGAAATTGGCTTCAGTGGGAGGCGGAAAAACAGATAATTTGAATACATACCCGGGTGTCCTAATGTTCATTTCAATGCTGTCACTTAGAAGGGAGGAGGGACAGATAGAGTGCATTGTGCTGCTGACAGGATTGGCTTTGTGTGTGATGAATGGGGCTGTCACAGACGGTGACAGGTTTGTGTTCAATACATGTGGATGTACAATACGCTCTGCATCCCGTGACAAGCTGGGAGGCTTATTGTCCCGATAATCTCCATATCGTTTCATCTCCGGCTGCTTATGGCGGATTTGGTCACTGAGGGGTATGCCATGGCTGCTGCACACAGACTGTCGAACCTCTGGAAGCAAAAATAGGACACAAAGTGTGTTCCTGTTTTTTCTTTTTTTACTTATTGTTTTCGAAATCACTGAGAGTCTTTGGGAAAAACACATTTCTTAGGCCCTGTTCACACTAAAATGTATCTGAGGTGATAAGATCACAAGTGAACAGCCACTGAATACAGATTATAACCGCCCAATATAAATAGAGGACGCAGGATTCAAACACTCATTTAGCCTCCTTTAGAGGTACAGCATGAAGTGGACAAAAAACAAATATATTTTGGTGTTATATATCATGAGTGATGAGGACCACAAAAAAAATGCGATACAGAAATCACCAAATTTTTTTATCAAATCAATATATATTGGGAATCCTGACTGTATTACATTTTTGTTCTTTTATGTACAATATCTGATGTAGAATATTAACAGTGAATCACCAGCTTTTTCCTATTGTGTATTCCCTCAATATAGCAACTATATGTAGATTAAGGTTTGATTGACGTTAATTCTTCCATAACCTCCACATCTGTATGTTTAACAGTGCTATTTGAAGATCCAGGCAGACATCACACACTAAATGGAATTCATATAAGAAATGGTTAAAATCACTCTAAGTTATTTTATAATGTATGTTATACAAGTATAGAGTAATACACAAATATGTGGTTATGAAATAAATATCTGAGTTGAGAAAAATATCAAATCAGCACAATTTGCTAAGGCTAAGGCTGTCCATTTTTGTTGTTAAATAGCATTTTCATAAATCAAACTAAGGAAGTTAAAGTCTGTTAGTGCTCACTTGAAACATCTATATATCCACATCTGGAAACAAATTGCACAGAAAACAGTTATTGGCAGACAGTCAAAGTGGGAACCTGGATAAAGTAGTCAAAGAAAAACATGATAATGAATAAATGAATCATGTTTATCATATATTGTCATTCATGTGTGATGTTACTAGATCTGCAGGCTGTCTAAAAACACATCTACTAGTTTAAACATGCAAGATGAGCTATACACCAGCCAACTGTGTTTCCACTTTTTAACAAGAGCATTAGGAGTCATAATGTTATTCTAGTTTCCTCCTTTCCCCCTTGCCTCTGCCACTTGGATTCACTTTAAAAGAAAAACTGAAGACCGTTTGGCTATGTTTCACCCAACTGATAAGTATGTTTCTGCCCCAAACATGCCTCCACCTAAGGCAAGGCAAGGCAGACTTACAGTATTTGTATAGCACATTCCAGCAACAGGCAAAGTCTATATAACATTAAAGAGCAGTTAAAAATGATTCAAAACAGATAAATACAAGAATAACAATTACAGTGCAATATAAGAAATTAAACACTAAAGACCAGTTAAAAACAATTAAAAGTATAAAAGCAGATGAAATACGAGATTTTAGGCTGCTAGTATGGGACATTGTATTAGCCGTTGCTCTATAAACATAATCTACCCGCAATTCTGTTTTCTGTTCCCTTAATCCTGCAGAAATACTCACAAATAAAAAGAAAAGAAAAGTAGGTGATCCACAATCACCTAGTTAATTGGGTGAGTCAAAAAGGAGCAAATCATCAAAGCCATTACATAAACTACAACAAAACTAATATGACCAGCAGTTCCACAACTGGGATGCACAAAAGAATCTAATTGATGACACCACCAACATGGAAAATATGATAGGAATATAATAGCATGCGTAAAATGAAACTGAGGAAAAGGAGAAAATTATTGAAATGGCTCTGGTGCAGTAAATAAAACCATAGAGGAAGTGACTGGGTGTGAGTGGGAGGGTGAATGCATGCATGTCTGTCTCTCTACAATTTGTATTTATGCAGGCAGACAGTGTTAAGTGGAACAGGGAGGGGAGTGAACTTTTGACAGTTACTGCTGTGGAACAAAATAGGTCAGTTCATCATACAGCCAGCAACATCTGTAGATGTTATTGGAAATTGACAGTATAAAAGAAATAGTAAAAAAACAACAACAAATTGATTCATGATTACAGTCAATGCTGTGCATGAGCTCGGTAGTAAACTACTGCAGATTCTTGCTGTCCCTAGAACATAACAGAAAATTGGTTGGCTGTTCATTGTAGAGTCAAACTGTCTTGATGCTGATTTTGAAAAAATAAAAATAATACAGACACAAAAGGCTTAATGTTTTTCTCCGTGGATTCATTGCTCATAGTTGTGATGGAGTGTGAGCCTATTCTTAATATTTATGAACAACCACGACAGAGTAAGTTATGGACACAGATCGGGCCAAGACCTTGCTTAGTATTTTCACTCCCTTAATATTTATGCTTTCCTGACATCATTTTTCACTTATTGCTATTTTTTCTGTTTTCATGTCCGATTAACATATCTCAAACTGAGAAATGAAAGAAGCCAAAAGAAAGGTTTGTCTTATGGGAGAAGTATAAAAATGTTGTCTGATGGGGGAAGAGTTTTGTCAAACAAAAAAAAGGTTTATTAAAATTAAAAACCAAGTCATTAAATATCATAGCTTTTGCAGTGTTAAGTAATGATGTGTTCTTTAAAAGTTTGATTTGTTTAAAAAAAAAAAATGCAAATTTCAGAATGGACTTTGGTGAGATGGGTCTCTTGAAAACATTATAATTTCTGGCTATTATTATTGCTCCTGTAACTATTTGTCTGTTTCACAAGAAATTGGTCATAAGTCCCACTGCAGGAACTCCAGCGTTTAAATCTGAGCAGTCCCCCCCCACCCCCCACCCCCCACCCCCCCTCCATGCTTCTGAAATCAGCATGACTACGAAAAGCTGGATAATGATCTTTTGATCTTCCTTCACACTATCCCTATTTAAATATTTCAGAAAGAAAGAATTATTTTCCTAGAGGAACAAGTCCAATCTGAATCTATGAAAAATAGAATAAAAATGATTTATCAGCTGGCTTAAAGCATCCATACATGTTCCAGTAAGTACTGCGCTCCTCCTCAGCTCTAATGCTCTATGTTTAACAGCTTATATGTGGACACATTCATTATTTCATGAAGTTTATTGTAATTGGGCCAAATAGCAGTGTGTCTGCCAATAATTCTTAGTGTTTGTTTTATCCTGCTGAGGTGAGAGGTGGTTTCTGCATCATGACAATCCATATTTCACTTTAGGTCTCTATCACAGAAACATTTACTTTTAAAATGATTGAAACCTCTGGCAGTCATGATGTCCTATATGTGACTATCTCCATCCATCTGGTCGTCCAAGTAGGCAACACAAACACCGGGAATTACAACAAATCATTTTTACACATGTTGCTCTCTGCTGGATGTCTAATCTGAGGTAGTCTATATCCTGGATGTTCAACTCCCAAGATTGCGCCGGTGCAGCAGCAAATTCCGCTGGATGCATGTATGGTCCGTTTCCATTTTCATTTCCGTTTTCATTTCCATTTTTGTACACGTTCTTTGTGCCACCGAATTTTAAATTTGGTGGCTGTATGAGGACTATGGTTAACTGCTCCTCAGATCCCTGCAGGGTAAATTGAGGCAGCTAGCTGGACTACCTGTTCAATCTGAGTTTTCTCTTGCACGGCTATTTTTTAACGGCTCCGTGCAGAGCTTAGAGCCACCCATGACAATTCTGATTGGTTGTAAGAAATACCACATTTTCTTCCTATCCCCTAATGCTCTATGGAGTAGCTAGAACCTCCTTCACAGCGCTTTGAAGGAGGTTCTGGCAAAGTGAGACAAGATCTGAGGTGAACTAATCTTTAGTCTGGAATGACCAATGATTCTCACTGAGTTTTACTTTTCAACTCAGTGTATATTAATAGCATCATACATACAGTGAGTACATCAAAGATACATTACCATGTGGTGGACATCATAATTAAGCAAATATACAGTATCAAATACAAAGTATTTATGCAATACCTTTTATAATTATATCCAAAAGACCTTTTTTTATTCCATGCTCAGGACAATTTACAAATGATTTATTGAAGAAAAAAATAAAACGTAATACCTATACATACATAATACAACATAGAAAGGCAAGCACATCATCAGAGATAGTGTGAGAATGTTTGTCCTCATATACAGAGAGACATGCATAGGCAGCATGACTGTGGCAGTACGATTTATTGCACCGACCAAGGCCAATCCTAGGCTGATAAAACCACAACATGAATGCAACTACAATACATGTGTTGGACTTAGAAATATGTATCATTTATGTATAATTTCCATTCATTCATCTCCTGATATTGAGCTGTACATTATCCTCTGTTAATAAATAAAGGTCTGCATGCAAGCAAACCAACATTCCTTCAAGCAGACAAGAATTATGTAAATTCTGGAAGTTTCCCACCACAGCTCTGTCCTCTGAATATTGACAGGTAAAGTATATACTTTGCTTTCACCTTTCACCTCAACTTTAAACAGAAGATAACACAAACTCAATCACCACCGTCCCCATGGGGACCATTCAGTAATAATCAAGGACAAAAGGATGATGCAATGACCCCATTCACATCTATAATGTACTCTGAAAATGACCTCACATCCTGAATAAAGACCATGTAAGATTATGTGTATAATTATATCTGGATCATACATTTTCCTGAATGCTTGAAAAGCCATAATATGCTCCAGATCCACCACAGACTTCAATAACCAGCAGTAAATGCTTTACATCAATACTGATAGTTTTGTATTAAAGCTACCTATAGCCAGAGGTTTATAACTATATTAAGTATCTTTAAATCTAACAAACATTTCCTTAGGCAATTAAAAACAACCTCCAGACAATTCTCCAGACTTATTAAATGTACAGAGTTGATCCACAACACCTTCTAAATGTGAAGTACTAGTTGACTAAAAAGTGCACAGGTGAATTTCTGCAGCTGTGGTCAGAAGGAAACTTCCGCCATCCTTAAAGTGCCTCAAAACAAACACGTAATATTCAATAATGCTGGCGAGTAAATGCAATCAGATGTGGTTGTTAATCAAATAATCTGATTTTCTACAAGTTTCTTCTAAAACACTTTGTTGTGGTTGGAAAAAAACTCTAATGGCATCAGATTATTAATGTGAATTTAAGTAAAAGCATTCCTTGTGTTCTTCATGTGACCCAATTAAGCTGTGTACGAGTTGTGTGCGTTTTTTCCTTTTGTGGAAAACGTGATGCACAAAAGCACAATATATAACCCGTGTCTCCGCACTGGATGTGTACTTATCCTAAATATTGTTTGACCTTCCCAGTGCCTGGCTATTACTCTCCTGTGAGTCCCCATCACCTTCTCCCAACCTCCCTCTTCCTCCTAACCCCTTCTTTTTTTTCCACAGATGGATATTTTTGTAGCATTAATCCCACAGATCAGGAGGGTTTTGTCAACGTGTTAAACTTTAATACTTTGGGTCATTTATCTTTTACGGCCAAACCTGAGGTCTGTCAGCGACCAGACGAGCTATTTCCTCATTTGGTTTGGGAGCAAAGTGGCGCAGGAGAGAGCAAAAGAGGGGGAGGCAGAGTGGTGGTGGTGGTGATGGAGTGGAGTGGAGAGGATTGGGGGGAAAGGAGGGGGGGGGTTGATTCTGCTCACCATTTAATGAAATCCTGATGTGAAGAGGGAGAGGAAGACTTGGTGGAGGGGTAGAGGGGTGATCTTGGAGGTCGAGGCGCCACACCATCTAAAGAAAACAACGCCCCTCCAGAGAGGTGGCTTCACCTATTCATTTACGTGTTTCTTGTGTGGAGGGGCTCGTCAAGAACGTTGGATGATCAAACCTTCATTACGTACATTCGAACGCTGCATCAGGGACCCGCCGGGCGCCCAAGTGGACAAGGATAGAATTGCAAGTGATTAATTTGTTGAAAGGTCCCCTGGAACGTGGTGAGCCCGCACAAACATTTATCTTCATTTGCCAAGATATGTACAGTGACATGAGAAGATGGGCCTTAGGAGCCCTGAGTGGGGGTTTTCTCTCATTTTAGAGAACTTTAAAAGGCTTTAGTTCAGGCTTTTCGAACATCCTGTGTGCTGGTTGAGTTTGTTGCTCATACAGTCGCATGCTGCTGAAGAACAAAAACCTTTTCTCGGTTCATTTAACAGCTAAAATGTGGAACGAATGGACAAATAATGAATGTCATAATGCTAGTACATACACTTTGTTTTGTTGTCTGCACAGCAGCCAGTCAACAGGCAGTGCTATATTTCACTGGTATAATTGCAACATAGTGATCCAAGTCTGTCAGTGACTCAGAAAGCGTAAGAGGAGGAGAGCTTGTGAATGTGAGTGTAGGTGGACTGGGAGGGATTATGTTTAGTATGTATATGACAAGTGTTAATGTGTTTACAGTTGGTTGTTTTGTTGCTTGGTCACTGTAAGTCTATTAAGTGTATAGGAAAACCTGTTTTATATGCAACAATACACACAGAGTGATTATCAATTATCAATTGGACCTTGAATTCTATAACAAAGTGAACGTTTTTTTGTAACATATTTTAGGCCTAATATGGGGAATTTGGAGCACCAGAAGTGTGAGTTTTCTCAAACAACCACAGCACTAGTTTTCGAGCCATTTTGATCAGCGGTTATGAAGGTCTTTCCTCTGCACTTCGGCCTGCTGAGCGTTCATGTTGTGGTCGCTCCTAATCACAGAGCAACTCTCATCATTTATATAAATATATCTCCAAGCCATGTGCATGCTGAGTAAAAGGGCCTGTACTATGATCTTGATAAACACACAACATGCTAAACAACTTACCCCTTCATGTATATCTGAAATGTATATGGTCATTAGTTACTAATTAGAATAAAAGAACCACACACACACACACACACACACATCAACAATATAAATCTAATGTCTGTATCAGATCCCATGCTGTGTACCTCCAGTCACTGGGCTAATTACACAGTAATGAAGCTAATCAAGAGTTAAACAGGAGAACTATTCAGCCTTAATGCTGCTGTTATCCTTTTAAAACCACCACATATCCTTTATGATCTTAAATGGGTCCCGGTGGGCTCGAGGATGACTATGGACCTCTCCCTGGAGACGGGGGGGTGGTGAGTGGAGTGTGTGTGTGAACTCAGGCCACAGAACAAAATGAGGCCACAGAGGTCTACTGTAACTGTGTTCAGAGGTGTAAGGGCTTGGAAGCGGTTTGGTCTTGTTTATTTTGGGATCCCTGCAGCCTTTCTGGGAATCCAAATGGTTCAATGTATGTCAGAGGAGATGAGTGGGCGGAGGTAAAACAACACAATCAAATCTATATGCCCTACAGAACCTCAGTTTATTCACTTCATCTGTATGTGATGGAAGCAGATGTATGGATTTTTAGTGCATGCTCTGATGTCTGTATCATATACTATATGATACAGACTTCAGAGTTACTATATAAGCATCACACTGTTCACAATGGCTGTGACCCATTTATTAACCCTGCAAATATACACTGATGTTGGCAGTTAGGATACAGGAATGACAATAGGTTACTATGTTTTAGTCAGAAAACGATACAAGTTGTGTGCCAACAGATGTCAGTCAAGCTGTTGCAAGTTAAGATCAAGGACTTGTTACTTGATTGTACCTGAACTGCTGTTCCACTTGCAATTCTCCAGCGCTGTCAATGTTTAAATGTTTTGCAGTTATGACTGCACCTTCCTCATTTGCATTTCAGGGGGAGCAATGTGCACCAACAGTGATTTTAGTATGCAAGCTTCTATGTTTAAGCGCTCTTGGTTTTATTATATCAGATGTGTACCAGTACTGCATATTAGGATATAGTATAGTCTTTGATATATATATATATATAACCTTTTACCTCTGACCTCTTACTGAACGCCCAGACTCTTCCACATCTCGCCTGTATTCTGGGACAGGTTTCCTGAAAGGACGCATTTCTAAGGACTGTCTTTGTCTGCTGGCTTGTAAAGAGAGGAGGAAAAAAAAGTAATATATTTTTTCCAAAAAAAAGTTGTGAAATGTCTGTTATAATAATTATAAAGGGTGTTATTTAGAGTTGAAGTGATTGGTCAGTTAATAAATAATCCACCAAAAGAATTATATTTGGCAGGTTTGATGAGCCATTTATTAAAACCATTTTTATAATCCATTATTTAATTCAGACATTTCCCAATAAAATATGCCAACAGTTCTCTGGTTCCAGCTTCTCAAATGTAAGGATTTGCTTCTTTTATTTTTTGTCATAAGTGATAGTGAATTGAACATCTTTGCGTTTCAGACTGCTGCTCTGACATATAAAGCGATTTGAATATAATACTCACTATTTCTTGACATTATATAGACAAAAATGGATTAACAACAAAATAATCTGCAGATAAATTGATAACGAAAATAATATAGTTTGCATCGTTTGGAGAGGGTAACTGAGACACCCAAAGCTGTGAGTCCAAATTGAGTGAATAATTCTTGTTTTTACAAAAAAATAAATATAAAAAGAAGAGAAATGTACCTAAAATGTATGTTAGCAGCAGCAGCTCCTGCACCAACATTCTTTTTAAGTTCAAGTTTGGGCTTTATGTCTGTTACAGATCAATAACGTCCTGTCAAGCAACAGTGATCGCTCCACTCTCTCCCTTCAGAAATCCAATCAACAGCAACACATAAAGAGCAGAGTGTAGTACTGAAACAAAAGACCACTGAGGTTAACGATGTAATGGAATGCATTGGATGGAGACTATAGCCAATGAGAACTGACAACGTCACCGGCGTCACCTCCAAACAGAGTGAAGCGGCTGTGAACATGAACACCTGTGCCGTAAAAACTCTAATGGTGCGTTCGAGGACAGCTTGGAAAGAATACGCTCAACGAGTGACAACCAGTAGACCTACCAACACTGACGCTCTCTAATTTGATAGACTTAGGGATGCGCGCCAACACACACACACACACACACACACACACACACACACACACACACGACAGAGCAGGTGGGATAAGAGGGCTCCTCACCATTACGCACATTAAACTGCAAATGGGTAGGCTATATATATTTTTCTTCTATTTTTAGTAAAACATACAGTCTCCTAAATATTCCTTTGTATTAATTATTTTTCGTATTGTTTTTTGTTTTTGTTATTTAGGCATTCAGCCAGTCTGTCACTTGAATTAACATTATTTTGATGCTGTTAACTCCAATATTCCATTTAGAAATGTTCACGTTTGACTAGAAAGGAGAAGAAGAAGGCCTTTAACAGAAGTGCTGTGGAGCCGTATCTATGCCCACCTTGACCAGGCCCTTCAGTCCGCCACACAGCGTCTTTTACAGTAGAAACAAGCCGCTAAAGAATGGAAACCCACACACCCACAGCGCCACGAGAAGCCTTCTCCTGTATCGTGTTCGACCGAGAGGCGTTTACAGCTGTTTAGTTTCATAATACAGGACGACACGCTGCGCTGTGAGAGCTGCCTCTTTACAACAGCAGTGGGGACAAAAAGGCAGCTATTACAGATTAACTATAATAATGAACACCAAAATAAATGACTGGTTTTAGAGGGATAAAATTCCCGTATTTTTGCCTCACTTAACATTGCCTATCTGAACGGGACTGACAGGATTTGAGGTATTAATGCTGATTTTATTGTGACCTTGTTAAACTCTTTGCTTTTTTTGTCTTCAGTGAGACTGTGGTGTGTTTATAATATTGACATGGGGATTTATTTATGATGTTCTATGGTGACATTGAAGGCTATTTTATTTTATTCTCTCCCCTGTGCTGTACAATTTTTCCTAATAAGGACTTAAAAGATTTTTATAAGCGGGGTCCTTTCGTCAGGAGTTTTTTTATTTTAATTTAGATAGGAATTATTGAAGAACAGAAGAAGACAAAAGGTGAGTGCTAAATGGGAATATTTGCACCTATAATCTTTCTCATGCAGATTTTGAGTGTATTGCCGTGTGCTTTTGTCTTGTACTGAACAGTGTTCAACTAATCGAAATCGAAAAATAATAACGGAGAGATGAGTGGAACGCGTTACAGCCCTGTAACAAATTACATTTTCAGGATAATGATTGCAGTAGTTGCATTTGTCACCACCTTTTTCTTCGAGTCTCCGATGGAGGCTGAATTGGATCCTTGCCCTGAGAATCCTGGCCTGCTCTAAATTAATTTGGTGATTAATGACAGAAAGACTGACCTTTACCGGATGGGAGTTTTTCCACAGCTTTGATTTGATCGAGCTAAAGGATGACACCAACACTGCACATTTACCCCTCCTGATTATTAATAGGACCAGTGATTTTTAAATGTAAGAAAGGCCGAAATGTAACACGCGTGGTGCTGTTTGATAAATTGCACCTCGCAAAGGGATACATCTTATAACATTCACTTAATGTGGCAAAATGTAACGCACTACTTTTTGGAGTGAGGAGCCGGCTCCTGATAGGAGGTAAAAGCGAAGCGAATCATCCAATTAAATCCCTCAAGAGCTGATGATGGATGATGTCAGCCGATCTGCTTCTAATTAACGTTTAAATTAAGTCAAAGGAAAAAAAGGAACTTTCTGACCATCGCGGTTTCATTTCAGACCTTTACGCCCATTGGCCCGTTGTGTGGGGAGGTCTAAGGGCTATTCACGTTTAAACTAAATTTGAGGTTGATGTACAGCAGCGTGGGGCCAGATGGTCCACTTTTATCGCCCTGGACATCAAATGTGTAGAATTAAAGAGTAAAATAAAATCAGCAGGTTCTCCTCCCTCTCATGATCAGACATGCCCCCAGTGTGGAGCATAGAGGCCTGCAGGGGCAATGTGAAACTCTACAAATCTAGTCGAAAGACTATGAAATAGTATTGGAAATAAACTCATATCATTTATATTCTATTAATTGAAAGAAACGAATGTTCTTTCTGTTAAATGAGTCTTTTCATATTCATATTTTTGAGATAATCATCCCTTTCTTTATGTGACAAATGTACAATGAAAAAGCTTGATCATTAGGGTTTGCACCATATATGCCCTTTATATTTCAAACTCATTTTGAATTCGCGTGTCAAGGTAAATCACAATCATTGTGATATTAATATCCAGTCAGACCTGCAGCCGAAATGTTCAGCTTCTTGCACTTTTATCAAAACGATGCACGCTCCGTCCAAATTCCCAAATTTAATTTATCTCCACAAACTCGTGCTTGTTATGGAGAAATATATATTCAAAGCAGCCACAAAGGGTGGACCTCCGAGGTGGCTAATAGAATTTCCTGCTGTTTTATAACTCTGTCCCTAAACCAATGTCACCATATGCTCCTGTTGGCACAAGACTCTCCGCAGGGCTTCCTGGGCGGCAGGCTTCATCCAAATGGGTCCAAATAATCTCATTGCATTTCTTGAAGAAAAAAAACAACTAGCGATTGCCATTTGTTTAATTCAGCCTGTGGCTTGTATCACAAGTTGGAACATAGAATAATATCAGATGTTAAAATATAGGCTGAATGTAGACCATGTCAGAAGAAGTCTTTGTTCCATTTGTCGGATGAATGTTTCTTTGCTTTCTCTGTCTTTTTTTATAACTGGAAGATGTATATTTCGTTCTGCCTACAGGTTATATGAAATTTCCTAAATGCAATAAAACGAATAAATGACCTGAATGGGTTGAATTTGACAAGCCTTAAAAAATGTGCATGTGTTTCCTCTGAGCAGACGTACCTGCTGCTCTCCTCGGCGTCCACCTCTTCCCCGTTTTGTGTCTATAATCCGGTTCTCTCTCTCCATCCTATCAGTAAAATTCACATTTTCCGTGCTCAGACTCTGCGCAACAGCATGGCGTCACCTTTGTTATCCGCGTTTCATGCTACGCATTAAATTACACTGTAACTCTGGAATTTACCTGCAGGATCATATTCATACCAAGGAATATCAAGGGAACATAATATAACATAAAGAAACAGCATGAACAACAAATGGATAAAAAATTCAAACCTAAAATGGTGTGATTTTTTGCCTGTTTTTTTTCTTTATATTTTTAAAATCTTAAATTGCAATGTTTGTGTTTACACTCTGAGATGAAACATTTCTAATATATCCAGGCAGCTATTAGAGTGACATTGAAAATGAATAGGAACTTAACTGCAATCATTTAAAAAAATATATGTATATATAGACCTATTTTATTTTCAAATTAAAAGCAGGCTACATAGGTATCTGTTGTCATAAAGAAAAAGAAATCAAAAATCCATCACCTGTCGTGTTGATAGGTTAACCTAAACAGCTTCTGTTTTGTCGAAGGCAAATCATTTTAATAGACTTCACAATCAGGTCCGTAGATGTGTTCATTGTGGCTATTTTGAGCCAAATTCCCGTGCAACACAGTGATTAATGCGCACATGACGCATAACGCTCTATATGCGTAATTACGCACGAAAATGACTAAATGCATATCACGGCTGGAGACCATTGTTGGCTCGGCGTTCCTCTAAACTTTTCCATAATGCAAAGATGCTGGAGGCAGAATTTCAATGGCCATCAACTCTCCCTTTCTAACAGAATACACCAGCAGAGGGAAACAGATGCATAAACATTCACGGCATCGTTCTCCTCGGCAGCAACAGACTCCTCCTATCCCCCACGTCCAATTAGTTATTATGGTCCGGCCCTTTAAGACGCAGCAGCGGGTCAGCAAGTGGTGTAGTGTTTCTCTAATTGAACTTCACCCAATCAACAATAACTCGTTAGCAGTCGCTTTCTTTTTCTTGCTGCTTGAGACAGCTTTTTTCCCCTTGCAGGGATTCACCCCCTCCAGTCTGTTACTTCCTAAAGATCTTCATGGAGCTTGGCAGAGGAGCTGCGACTCTCTGAGGGAGAATACAGTCCAGCTGCCTTTACAACTACGCCTGAAGCATGGTTATTTTGGAGGAAAGCTCTCAGGCGAGCTAAGTTGCGGCATTCGGCTTTAAGTGTGCAGATATAGAGGGGTCTACGAGAACGCCGAACACCCGAGGAAACACTTGTGGACGCTTAAAACTGCCATTTGAATGAAATAATCAACTTTTCTGGAAGCAGCGATTCTTCGGGACTGCGATGACCTCCAGTAAAGACATGAAGGCAGGCTCAGTGTTACAGTCAAGCGGCGAGGAGAGGAGACGGGCTCCCTTGGACCAGCTGCCACCACCGGCCAACTCCAACAAGCCTTTGACGCCGTTCAGCATTGAGGATATCCTTAACAAACCCTCGGTAAAGAAGTCAGTCGCCAGTATCTGTCCGCCGAGAGTGCTGGAAAAAGTCACGGGCTCTAACTCTGCGAGGAACGGGATCACCACTCCCTCCTCGCCGCTGTGCGCACTGGAAGAGCTCGCCAGCAAAACGTTTAAGGGTCTAGAAGTCAGCGTTATCCAGGCAGCCGAAGGTAAAGACTGTATGTATCTTCAATCTTTATTATGCAGGTTAATTTTCTGATAGATTCAACAACAGGAAAGCAAGCGCCAAGACAGCTGACATTAGTGCTAGCTGGTATTTTTTTAACTTTAAATGTGGAAACGCTAAGACAGCTGTAATGCGCAACAGTAGAAGATAAGAAATGGAAAATGCCACTTTTACACATTAAATGTGCATGCGTAGGATCCAATAGACTGACAAAATTGGCTAAAAACTTCCATGCTATGTTGGTTTAAAATGGAGAGACTAACCTAAATTCTGAACTTAAAATGTCATACTCGCTATGTACATATTGTTACACTGCAACATTAATACAACTGCCAATTGTAATATTTGGTTAAATTGGTGTTTTGCCCGTAATATGGTGAGTGATTCGCCTTTGGATGAATTATTACCTGTTATTTTCATTTAAATTGATCGGCTCAGTGGTATCCAGACAGGGGCCCGTGATTCAGCAAAGTTCTTAGAATTTGTCTTATCGTTATTGGAATCAATTGAAAAATAAATATAATATTTTGCTTCAAGGAAAAAGACAAAACCAAGCATGTAAACAGAGGACAGGCCTGCTAAGCAGTGCCGTCTGTTGATGCACTAGTTTAGGGAAGGGGGGGGGGGGTGACCCTTGCGGGTGTTTTCATTCGTCTTGTATGTTTTCTTCTGCCAAGGTCGTGAGCATGTCAACGCTTTCGGACAGAGGCAGACGTCGAAAAAGAGGAGAAAGTCGCGGACAGCCTTCACAAACCACCAGATTTACGAGCTGGAGAAGAGGTTTTTGTACCAGAAGTACCTTTCTCCGGCCGACCGCGACCAGATCGCGCAGCAGCTGGGGCTCTCCAACGCGCAGGTGATCACCTGGTTTCAGAACCGCAGGGCCAAACTCAAGCGGGACCTGGAGGAGATGAAAGCGGACGTGGAGTCGCTAAAGAAAATCAACCCACAGACCCTGCAAAAGCTCGTCAGCATGGACAGCATAGAGGAGTCGCAGGGTGGGGGCCCCGATGCCAGGTCGCCCAGTGTCTCCCCCACCTCGCAAGGACACCGGGCCTTCCCACAGTCCCCCTCCTCATCCAGAGACCAAACCACGGATGAATTCTCGGAGGACGACGAGGAAATCGAGGTGGACGATTGACAGTCTGGGGGGCTGTGGTTTTCATAAGCAACAACAAAAAAGAATATTAAAAAGGGGGCATTTTTTCTTCCCAAATTTTTGCACGGATATTGACAAAAAAGGAGAATATAGGCTATACATAAAAAAAACATTTCAGGAAAGTTTCTTTTCCTCTCCTCTTTTTTTCTCTCTTCATTTTAATTTATTAATCGGACTTGTAAAGCTTCCAAGTCTGTCGTTTGAGTTCCACCACAATATTTGAGGAATATCTGGTTTCCTTTAAGACACCTAACTGTAATGGTACAGTAAGACTAAAAAAGTGTGTAAACATTTTCATTCTTCACGGTTGTTTTGAAAGAGGGTGGACAGTTGTGCAATTACTTTGGCTTGTCATTTATTCGCATTGTTCTTTTAAAGGAATCGGCTCTGCCAAATATTTATATCACCCTTTGTTTTTATTGTTTTTTTTTTACATGCACAGCCCAGGGTCGATGTGTCAGTCCATCCCTCCTTTAGTGTAGTTTTTTTTTCTTTCCTCTGACCGAAAAGTGTTTCTGCAAGCATGCAGGCCTGTTCGACGCGCACAGGACGCACCAGTATTAGTAAGGACTGCAAGCGTGTACACGCTCTGACTTCTGTATATAGATCAAACATCATATGCGATAATTTTATTGTAACATTCTATTTAATCAGCATCTATGTAAATAAAGGTTATATGATATTTCAAGAAGCTGTCGACGCGATTGGGTGTGTGATTGTGCATTAAATAAATACGATAGAATAGAATAGAATACAATAACCCTAAATCAAAAACCAAAAGTAATGACCTATTGGAATATGTCCCTGTAAGAATATTATTATTACACCATAAGGAATGTGATTTTAAAGGGCAACGATACTAAATTAAGGACTATTATAAGAATACTGTAAGTGTTAGGGTGAGCTAAAATCTCAATACTGAGTACCGCAGGCACTCTATAGGAATGCTATATGAGATAAAGTCACACTCATATAGGACTCAAATAAGAATATACTAACATGTGTACTGGGAGATTAAGCAAATACAAAAAATATTCACCCCTCCACAAAAACAAAAAAAATCTGCGCTGTTTGGTAAAAATCGACCCTTATGAATAATTGACCTGTGCTTTCAGCCTAGAAGTGCCATGACTTCAATTAGCTGCCGTCCGCTGCCTTTATTCCCTTTCTTTCGCAACGCGTTGAATACATCTTGTCACAAGAAGGTCCCGGTCTGGCTGCGGTGTTAAGAAAAGCTTGCTCCCACCCCTGCGCCATATGTTTTCTTCCTCCTTCTTTAACACAACTAGTCGACATGATTGATTAGGTTAACCCGCCTTTGACTTGCATAAAACAGCTTCCACCGAGCCGTGGGCAATAATGGCACGCATCTGCCACTCTTGACTCGGGTTTGTTTGGAAAAAGAGAAGAAAAAAAAAAAGAGTCTCCCATGAATAGCAAATGGGTTAGTGTGAGGATCCTAATGAATAAAGCTCAATGGGAGGCAGTGGAAATGAAGCGGCGTGCTGCTGCTGTTGGCCGACCATTTGCAACAGTTTGGTGTACTTGGTGTGTTTGTACATGTACGTATGTATGTATGTATGTATGTATGTGTGTATGTATGTATGTATGTATGTATGTATGTATGTATGTATGTATGTATGTATGTATGTATGTATGTATGTATGTATGTGTGTATGTATGTATGTATGTATGTATGTATGTATGTATGTATGTGTGTATGTATGTATGTATGTATGTATGTGTGTGTGTATGTATGTATGTATGTGTTGTGTGTGTGTGTGTGTGTGTGTGTGTGTGTGTGTGTGTGTGTGTGTGTGTGTGTGTGTGTGTGTGTGTGTGTGTGTGTGTGTGTGTGTGTGTGTGTGTGTATATAAACGATGCTACCTTGTAAGTTAATTTTATTCTTCATTGTGAGACATAAACACAATATTTTTTGTGGATTATACTTAGTAACTGAGTATGTGGATATCCGAGAGAGAAAGAAAGAAAAAAATACAAACTCTCAAAATCGTAATAAACTTAAAAAATATATATAATAATGATAGGCCCACTTATTTGGAAGGCGGATCAACCCGGCGTTTGAAATCATTTTCGCAATAGAAACAGATTAAATCTGGCCATCTCAATACCGACTCTGGAACTAAAAAGAAAAGCCTAAAGGCTTGTTAGGACAGATTTTTTTGTCTTTCTTTTGGGTGGTTAGAGAAACAGAGCAGGCTGTTGCACACAACAGAAGTAATCGGCTGGAATCGTGGAGGTTGAAAAGTCAAGTAGGCCTTTTATTATGGAGCCACTCTGCACTGGCAGGAGGACCAACATAGAGGATGGAGCATTGAATTAAAGTCAGTGGACAAACGGGTCCTGATTCAATATAAAAAAAACAACAGTGATCTACAGACTTTATAGGGTATCATTGTAAATTGTACTAAGGCTAATAATGATCATTTTATTCTTTTATTATTGCATTTAAAACTGAAGGATATACAACAACTTAGCAATTCTATTAAAATGCCATTGACTATTTTTTATTACATTTCCACATTTTTTCATCATCATAGGCTAGCTATATTCCTGTCTTTTATTGGCTGTTTTCCTTAAAACTGCAATAAAATTTCAGTTGAATTATACACACAAGCAGTCTCTCCAAAATAGACAGTCCCCATTCCTTGGGGGGCCACATTCAGATGCACATTTTTCCGGTGCATTATGATCAGAAAAACCCAAGCCCAGAGGTGCCAGAAAAGACATTCTGCTATCTAACTTCTGCAATCTCACAGAGCGGTTCAACAGGAACCTGAAATTCTTTATTTTAGCCTAAAAAGGTCACAGCTTTTCTTTTTTCAACATGCAGTGCCCTGGAGGGACTTACTCAGGCTTAATAAGGGTGCATGGCTGGGGGGGAAATAATATGCTTGTATGTGTGTGTGTGTGTGCCTGTGTGTATGCTGTGCTGTGTGGACGTTTACAAGGAGCTCATTTTATTAATCATTTGAAAACATGGCCACAGGGTCCTGATTTGAAACAACCAAATGTTCAACTTCACCCCAAGATGTTAATAACCCCTTAAAAAAACATCTTATTGTCAAACGTGTTTTGGAAAATAATACTTTAAAAATGTCAGCCCCCTAACTGTCCTTTAAACCTTTTTTTATATCCTGTAGTTGTGAGAAGATACAAGTATTTAGTCCACACCTGCCTTACTCCATGTTATTGACCTCTGCATGGAAGACTGCCCCGCCCTTGATGAACACATGGTATTTTTAATATGAAATCTAAACTCCATTTCAAGCCTTTGACTTTTTAGACACATAAACACCAAGAACATTGTACAGTGGAACACACGTATAAAGTTACCTACACAATGTTTTCCAAATGTTACAAATTCATTAAGCACATACAATTTTGTACTTCAGAGGAATGTGTCAATATGATATCCAAGACGCCACTAGTGCAACTTAGTAAAGTGTTGCTGAAATGTTCTGGCTGCTGCAGCACAGTCTACTTAGAAAGAGTAAAGGCAAAATAAGATACAAGTCTTGTATATAGTATGCGTCCATGTCAGGTTATCAGAGTCTTTCCTTTCACTCTGGACAAGATCACACACATCAAAGCTTCCCTCCTGCCTGATGTCGGAAGAGCACCACGTGTGCCACCTAGTGTTAAACTGCACTGTCTTCACAGTCTGTGCAGAACAGAGTTCAGTGTTTTAAATACATCTTGAACAGGGTCACACTTAGACATCACTGTCAAGCCTTCACAGTGCAGACTGCTTTAATCCACCAAACCTTTTTGTCTGCAAGCTTTTAAAATGTGCAATACAATATCACCACAGTTAGTGTCACATAAACATTTAAAAGATAAGGGGGAATGCCAGTTGGCTAAGCCGCTTTTACATTTTGTGCTGCTTTAAGTAGCACTCACTCCACTGAGTTTGCACATGAAGCGGCGTTTACTCACCATAAGTGCAAAATCGCCTGTGAAAATATTTGTATGTCTTCTGTGGCTGGGGAGGGAGCTTTCTAAAGTCAAAAACAGACATAAGAGCTATCTCAGACCACAAATATCTCAGCCTGTTGTAGCGATTTGAATCATTCTTATTCTCTTGCCAGTTCCCCAAGTTAATGGAAACACTAAATCACTTTGATTATTAATCCTCTTTACGTCAACAAAAAACAATTATAATCAAGCATTTAATACCAACTGATTTTGAGTAGGTCATGAAAGATCGGGATAATGACGTGCCTAGGCCATAAGATTTTTTTGGCACTGTTGGGAAAAATAAGGCCTTTCTAAAGTCTAAAAACTAAATATTGATGTAAACTAATTTGCTTAGACATACATCTAAATCATCACTAGTACAGATATTGAAGTTGCTCATAAGCTGAATTAGGATCAGCTGTATATCATCAAAGTGTGACAGGTAATATTAAATACACTTGCATTAATCATGAACACAGCACAAACAAAAATGTGACACATTGACTTACAATCGTTCATATTTCAGATTACAGTAAGGTCAAATATGGTAAGGACATGACACAGCTGTAAATCTGCCACGGGCAGGCTGAGAGCACTGGTAAGGGAGGCCACAGAGATCTGGACACCAAAGGAGCTACGAGTTACACGGTGGAGATAACAGACAACTACTACTGCTGAGACACACCATGTTGCAGCTTTATGGCTATGACTCATGACATGCTTAGTGTTTGCCAGAGGGAAGGAAGCAGACTGAAAACAAAAAGTCTATGATCTGATGAAAAGTGGCCTTTTTTTTCACCATCATATTACTCACTATGTTTAGTGTAATAAAAAACTGCACCATCAACAGAAACATTTACTATATACTGTAATAAAAAGCCTGGAGGTGGTGACAGCATCTTGCTGTCGAGATACTTCTCTGAAACCCCGGAAGGCCTGGGGAATGTACACACCAAAAAAACTGTCTGCAAAAGAACTGCAACTTGGTTAAGATGTATTTTCCCCGTATGATAATAACCTCAAACATAAAGCCAAAGCTACACAGGAATGGTGATGATTCAAAATAACAATGGCTGGCCAAGTCAGAGTCCAGTATTACTGTTCACTGCTAGTCCCTATAAAAGCTGACAGAGCCGGAGTAGAATATAAAGAATGGGGAAAAACACAGTGACCAGACGAAGTGCTTCTGCTACAGTTTCTTTAGTTGGGCCAATAAGATGTGTTTACTTTGGAAATTGTGATGAAAGTATAATCACATCCATTGAGATCTAAAGTTGTAAAACAAAAATGAAAAACTTCAAGAACTCCACAACAGAAAGCAACTGGTGCCACTGCCCATCAGCACACTTTTATAATCAGAAACTATCCAAATATTGATTTCTTTCAAGTGTAAAAAGGTGAATGCAAGACCACATCATGTCGGAGCATATGTAACTTGTATGCTTATATGATTTTTAAAAACTGTGGGGCAAAGTTGACATATCATTATCCTTACTCATGTTAAATACTGTTTCCAAACAAGATAACTAATGTAACCATCTCCATTTGGCTGTAACATGCCGGTGGTTCATACTTCTTTTACCCTCAATATTAACGTATAAATGCTACACATAATTTTTACTGTATCATTAATCACACTTTGTGACATAAAAGGTTATCACCAAAACCAATTAATCATTTTTGATAAAGCTCATGTGACATTCAAAGTATAAGAAACTACAGAGGTATTACAATTTAAGTTTAAATTAAATTGCACAACTAAAAACATATTTATATTGTGTTAATATTATAAACTGTCTTCCCAACAGAGAGGATCACTCCACCATCCCTCGCAGATAGAGTTACACACTCGGTAAGTGTTCAGGTGTCCAGGCTTTTCTGTGTATCTATATGCAGATGAAAGCATACTGTAACCAAGTCATACAAACAATTTTTCTCATTTCAAATTTATTTTCAAAAATACAAAACAAGGAAAATAAGTATATGTACACAAACACTATTAAAATAGAATATGTATTGTACAAAATATGTACAGCTGTCCTCAGGGTGAAAACATGTCCTATCTGGTCCTTTTGTCCTTGATGGTGTAGTGCAGGACTAATGGTTGGGCCTAGGGGAGAAAAGATTAAAAATATTATGCGTGGGATGAAAACATTTAAAAGTGAGGTATATGTAAACTATTCACATCTTCTAAATAAATGAAAAACTAATAATTCATAAGATGTCAACTCCAACATTGTGCTACATCTGGTTATTATACCACTGGATTGAAAATGTTAAATTTGAAATTATGAAAAGTTGCATTTGAAAGTGGAATACAATGATTGTTAGAATTGATTTTTTCTATTCGCTGTTCCACATCTTCAGTGAGCTTTATTATGATTTCCCAAATAAACAACAGTAGAAAGAAAAGGCGTGTAAGTGTGAAGGAATGTGTTGTTGGCACTAGTTAACAATGGCTGTACCGTACCTTGCCAAACCAGTGTGAGAGCCATAATCGTTTCATGGTCATATGATCGGGCAGAGACTCGTTATTGAACAACATCTGGACCTATAGGGAGACCACACAAACAGATGTGAATGAGAATCTGAAAGACGCATATATTTTATATGAGAAACCGGTTTGCTGCTGGTAAAAGATGCCCCTTCCCCCCCACACACACGAGAAACACTGAGTTCTTGACTGCAACAGTGTCATCAAGACAAAATAATTGTTAAATGTGGCTTAATCACAGTTATAAAGCCCCCTTATATAATGGAGGATGTAACAGACACCGCCTTGACAGAGCCTCCACACCGAGAGCAAGTCCCAGGAAATCCATTCATCCCTACAGAGCTGCGGGACCAGGGAAGCATGACAAGTTTGTTGGCTGAAGAAATCTGGACAAGGATGGAGCCATTAAGGGTCAAAGGCCAATCAAACTCTGCATGTTTCTTTGGAGTGATTTTGTTTAATGAACCACCTTTTCAACACAAGAAGCATTCAAATCTCCAAAACAAGGCCAAAACGGTTATTCACCGTTTGTTTGAGTTAGGTAATCTTTAGACAGTTTTTTTTAAAGGCTTTTCCCCACTTTATTTAATAGTGACAGTGGATTGACAGGAAAAGTGGGAGAGACATGGGGGATTACATGCAGCAAAGGGCCTCAGGTCAGATTCAAACCCGGGCCGCTGCAAAGGACTCAGCCTACATGGGGCGCACACTCTTATTGGGTAAGATACAGGTCGCCTCGTAATATCTTCATTGCCGCATATTGTATGATCAGCACTTGGCACTCAGTCTTCTTGCAATGAGCATAAGTAATGTTGATATGGTTACCTTCAGGCTACCTATGGTTAGCATACTGTATCTTAGCACTGATGTGCACAGTGTACGAGTTCACCAAACATCAAAAACTAATCCCCGTAGCGACTGTGAAACAGTCGTACCTTGTATGAACAGTGAGAGAAAGGGGGGGGACGTTTGATTTCACAAAAATCCAGGAATTTGCAAAGTCTTAACCAACAAGGCCTCAATAAATAACTAATAAATAACAATATATCGGCGGGCCGATATTGAGCATTTCCCGATTTATTGGTATCGAGATTTATTTAAATTAAGAAATACAATTTTTTAGCAGATTAAAAAGAAGCATTTATAATGACTAATAATGATAGTATGGCATAGATTGTCCACCAGAGGGCGCTCTACAGCGTCCCTGTTGGCAACACAGATTCATTTTTTGTTAATGTGTTTTTGATTCAAAAGGACTTTAAGTTTCATATCTTTAGTTTGTATTTTTATACATTTTATTTACCAGAACTTTAATATATTTTATGTTCCTCTATTCTGTTTTGACAATAAAACAAATCATGTTAGGGGAATGTGTTTGTTTTGTTGTGTTTCTGGATTTTTTTATATATATATATATATATATATATATATATATATATATATATCTGCCAATATATCGGAATATCGGATTTTTAAATAACCAAATATTCGTATCGGCCTTAAAAGTCCTTTACTGGTCGGGCTCTAACAATTATCCAAGAAATCTTTTTCTTCCATGACATAGCAGCTGTAGTTTGTCTTTTGCTGAGAGTTTATAACGCAGTTCAATAGACATTTCACAGACTTCACTTCATGAGCATAGGTCGAATACATATTGACAAACCTCTAATGTCGTGTCACGTGTATCATAATGTCTTCTTTAATCGAATCAGTGACGATTATTGACTGACCTGGTGTTTTTCCACGTTTAGTCGATGACAAAGCACTTTCCGTAGGTGTCTCACCTCTGCTCGGACAGAACAGCGAACAAACTTCTGCTGCGGAGACAAGGTCAAACAGATACACTGTCAAACTTCAGATGAGAAATACGATCAGTCAGTGACAGGTTGAAATCAAGAAGGCAATTCCAATAAACCACGATCAGCTGAACATTGGCGTTTATTACTCCAACTTGTGTGACCGTCCCAGTGTAAGCTAGAAAGCTTTCTTGATCTCTTGATGTCTTGTTTATAAAGCAGGTTAAAATGTCCGATTTACTGCAGTATTTAATATGCAACTGTTCCATGGAAACATATCACCCTTTTTATGCTTGCATTAGTTTCCCAGGGTAAGTGGAACCACCTGTGCCAGAAATAAGTTACTGCTCAGAGAGTACAAAGATATTTTTGGTTTTGTTGTTCAGATAATGTAAAAAGCGTGTCGTTATAAATGTCTCTTAAGTTTTGCCTGTAACACTAGAAGTACAGGCTGCCGTTATTCATTTTGGCATTCAGACATTTTAGTTTTTTAATGCCCATTCAATGATCAATGTCACAAACTGTAACATGGTGACTAAACACATTTCCAGCACACAAGAAGCGTAAAGTAATAAGGCAACCACTTATTGACGGGGTGTGGCATACTCCTGTTAAATTTAAATTTACAGTGAAGGAAAAACCCAGCTTACTGCAGGACGTTTTCCGGTCCCAGCATACTTATTACACACTCTTAAGCCATAGAGCTTAACTCCCATTACCCACCCGAATGCAGAGAAAGACAGTATTTCTTTAAACAGAAGAGGAATAAATTTATTTGACTGAATTTCCACCTGAGTAAAAACAGTGTACTATGATTGGTCGTGCAGGGGAGAGAGAACAGCATGTAACAAAGGTTACGAGTGAAATTCAATTCAAAAATTGCCAGCCTCTTTTACAAGTTCACCAAGGGGATAGAGTGAAACACAACTGCATACGCCAAGAGTCAGGAATGGAACCAATGAAGCTGCATTACATAAGGTAACATTAGCCACAACAATAAACATTTGGGTTTCACACAGTGGTCAAAGAGGACATGGGTGGATGATGATAATGCCCCAACGCTTGCAGCGGTCACCAGATCACTTCATTAAAACTCCAAACTAACATCTGGCCTGTAACTTTGTTCAAGTGTTGAATATTCTTCTCATACTGTAAAACCAGATTAAAAGCCCCAAACAACAAGACCCTGTTCTGTTTGTATATAATTAGACATCTGGACCACATGGAGTCAAATCTCTCATCTTCCATGGAAACTTAGGGAACTGACTGACTTTCAACAGGCATGTGTTAAACAAGCATGCCCTCTGCTGGCTGACTTAAGTCTTTGCAGTGTATAGAACGTCGTCGGCTGAGCAGTGTGGATAACAAGCACCATGGAATGACACATTTTATGCGTTTTAGTTAAATTGCTCCCCCAAAGATCTTTGTTCAAATCTTGATTCAGTACAACCCAAGCATTATACAATCCCAATTCCCTTGTTATACACACACATGTCCCTCGAAAAATGAGCCTGTCAAGAGGATCCAGCCACATAGGGAAACCCCTAGTTATAACTGACAAGGTAGGCACTTTTTTCAGTTTAGTGGGTTGGAAACTGCTTAACAAGCTGTGTTTAAATTGCCGTGTTATGAATTTGTATAAATAGGCATGAGGAAATGCTGTAAGAATAAGCATACAATGACAGTCATGAAGCCATTGAAAAATCAATGTAAAGACGGTTGTAGAACTTCAATTGTGTTGTATGCTAAATGCCACATTTGCAACAAAGGAAAATTAAGGGGCATTTTAATTGTCTGGTGCACTGGTCAATTTGAAACAAAGGTTGTAAAAAGGTATCTGTTGGACATAAATACACTGTTGTGTGATGTTGGGATTGATACCATTTTTTTATCTTCTTAAGACCCACCAGTCAGCACTAATAAACCCAACACTGAGTCAACATCTTGGACATCTAGCTTCAAGTTGTTAGTCGAAAAAACACTACAACACTGTTCTCACAAAGTTGGGTTGGTAAATAGCTATATAAATGATATGTCTGGTGTATTTGTTCCACTTATCCCTGTCTCTCTGTGAGTATGAGGCAGCCAGAGTAACAAGCTTTGAGGGCTGATTTCTGCTGATGCTGCAGATGTCATTGTGCCATGTATTTGCTTAGCAGTTAAGGGTAGAAAATTACTTGTTCAGGCTTCAAAAATGGGCCCCACAAGACGTGTTTTGCACGGTTGAGAAAACCTGTGAGCCGAGTTGCTTTGAAAGCATCCATAACCAGCTCGACAATTTACACAGACTTTATTGAAATACAATGTTAAAACTATCTGGGATCATTTATTGGTATATATGACATACCTGGAGAGTAAGTTTTGTTTTATCTTTTCCAGCAAGCGATGAACTGTAAAGACAAAACAGAGCAACCAGTTTTGAAAAATGTATGTTAGACAAGTCATAACTTTTATATTTATGACACATTTAGCAGCATATTTTACTTAAATTCTATCAGTCTTATCTCATAGAAAAAGAATAGACAAAAGCTCACCTTAGCCTTTCTAAACACAGCGAAACCTGCTCATCATATCTGTAGAAGTGGGCTTTTGAATGGTCGAAGCTTGTGTACGGTAAACCTGCAGCATCGGGTACAGCATCTGAGAAGGAAAATACGCTTTTAAAATCTACAAATCGAAGTACACAGTAATTACCAAGTCTTTGACCGGGGGAAGGTTGTTGCAATGTAGTCTGCCAAACAGAATGGCAACAGGCCGCAATCTGCAGGTCATATATAGAAGCAGGTTACTAACAGACTTAATTTGAGACATTACCAAATCAAAGACTTACCATCTCCAGTCGGTTGGATGACTCTCTCTAACCCACGGGACTGATAAAATTCCTTTATTCTTTTGTCTTCAACTGTTCAAACATGAATGTGGATATTAGTTAAACATGACAGATATAGTGATACTTATTTTCAAATATGCTAAAAACATGTAGTATTCACAGAGTTTGAAACTGTCAATCAACTAGTCTAATGTTGTGAAGCCACACTGAATTCTATTTTAAATGTTTTCTATTAAGCTATTATTTTAGATTTCACAAGCACCACACTCTAAAACCTGACCCTCTTGGGAACAGGTCACAACGTGACTGTAACACTTATACAGACAGCCGTTTATTGACGTACTTTCTTGTAGTCCGGGCACCAGTTTGTAGACAATGTCCTGCATCACTCGATCTAGTTTGAGGTTGAGTAAAGGCTGGGTTTCATGGATTTTGATGTTGCACATTGGACAATATTTGCTCGTTTGCAGGTATTTCACGATGCAACTTTTACAGACTGTAAAACCAGAAAGAAAGAGACATTTAATTTTCACTTTGATGACTTCATGTATTTGTGTGAAAAGGCAGAAAGACGTTTAATGGTTAGTAACACAATAATTATTTTATCTAGCTCTGCTTAAACTCACAGGTGTGCAAACACTCTGTAATAGTTGTGGCATCGATGAAGTAACCCGCACAAAGGTAGCAGACAATGTGTTCGTTCAGGTCCTTGATCTTCAACTTCACCTCCTCCTGTCCAAAAACAGAATGTGTTTTACATACTCTTAAAGTTTGGGATAAACCTGTATTTATCCCCCAAACAATGTTTAATGAACCCAGTTCCACTGCACTGCCAAACATCCCACCTGAAACACAACAACAATGAACCCATTGAACAGTGACTCTACAAATACTAGCATCATGGTTGGGGCAATGCTCTCTTTTTCAGTAAGAGGGAAAGCTGACTTCCCTGGTGGAAATACCTAAAGCAGTTTGGATGAGCATCACCTACAGCTGGGCAACATATCAATATTATATCGAGATTGTGATATAAGACTAGATATCGTCTTAGATTTTGGATATTGTAATATGGAATAAGTGTTGTATTTTCAAGGATTTAAAGGATGGATTACAGTAAAGTCATCACCTCTATTTTATGATATATATATATATATATATATATATAAAAAAAAAAACTTTAACGGGATTGTGAGTATGAACTTAAAGTAGTGCTGAGCTGCTTTGAATGTTTGATTAATGGGTGTGTATTTGTGAGGTAGATATTTTTTCTTCTTCTCTTTTTCTACAATGCATTATTATTATTATTGTTGTAATAAGAATGAGCACCAAACTGCACCGAGCATTCAGCACTACGTGATTGCAAACTCCAATCCCAAAATATAGACCATTACTGATCTCCATCAGTGTCTGCTTCTATCTGGGGTAAATAACCTGACGCTGACCAGCCAAGACAGCTGACCCTGACCCCTGACCTCCGTGTGTGAGGACGGCAGTAAAAACGTTAAGAAATGACAAATGTTCTTACCAGGAGGGCCAATGAATTATCAAACTAAAATAAAGCTAATTTTCGACAGAAAAGTGGGTTCAAATGTGTTTTTTGGCCTATGGGACCAGTTCACGCTAACGTCACACACTTTAAAACAAATCCAACGTTACTAAACAAACAAATGTAATTGCCATAAAAACGTGCGGTGTTCAAGTCTTCATTATTCGAGGAGAGAACCCTTACCGTCCCAGTTCACACACATATTGCTTGAACTACTTGTAAACTTCAAGTCGAGCTGGTGAATACAGCCTATGTCGCCTAAAATTAGCTAGCCGTGTCCACGTTCGGACACGGATTGGCTAACGTTCTATCAAAATATCTGTTAAAATACGACTATAAATGATCTATTGATGTTTTAAGTTAATTTAATGGTGTAAAACTATCGTGTGACTTCTTATCTTTCTAACGGTATATGGTGTTGACTTGTTACTTTAGCTTTTACTTTACAAGAGCCACTTAAAGTACGCTATCGCCGGTAAATCAGCGGTGCGCTACCCTCGACCATAACCGGACACCGCTGGAGACAGACAGTTAGAGAAAGTCCCATCACTGCTGTCAAAACCACCGGATCTTACTTCTGTCCTTTCCGATAAAATACCATGCTCTGAATTATTTAATAGGAGCTCCTTAATGTCCAGTTCAGTAAAAATAGAGGAAGAAATTCCATCGCCCGAGCGTTTTTACGTATATTTCCTCTTTCATATACTACTGAGACATCTAAATGTCCATGTATATATAGGACATTTCATACGTAGATTGTTAGATGGGTATGCATCAATTCTGTTAATATGTTGTTGATGATCGGAAATGTAAAGTACTGCGAAAAGACCAGAAAGTCCGTCAGGCTGAAGGTGTCCGGATATGGCCAATAGCAGCGAGTGGTGTCCGAACGTGGACACAGCTACTTTAAATAACAGTAACTTCATAGTATTTCGGCACGTTGCTCCACTGTTGAGGGAGAACAACACGGGTGGACTCCCACCGTTCACGCATGCGCAGACGGGGTTCCCTTCACAGCGCTCCCCGTCTCTCTCCATCAGCGCCGCGGAGACGACACCGCTCTCCCGCTAATGCGTGACTCCAACTCGGCTCTGCTGCGGGTTGACTCCCCGTACGGTTCTACCCCAGTGCGGACGAGCTCGAATAACATGGCCACTCACCTCGTTCCTTAGTGGGTCTAGTTTGTAGACGGACTGTAGCTGATTTCGTAGCCGCATCGCTATAGCCATTGGACCTTGCTCCGCCATCTTTGGGAATTTTGCTTACTTCCGGGTAAACCGGACGTGGCATTTTCATCAAGCTTAGGAGGCGGGTAAAATCATTGATGGGTAGAATATAAACGACAAATAAAGATGATGAATATGAAACAATAGAGATGAATAAGAAGCCAACAAAAATAAAAATAAAAAATGTTTTAAATATAGGCCTGTATAGTCACGCTCACTGTATGCAGGCCTACATATTTCCATGACTCTATTTTCGAAAAATAAACATAAAATGCTGCACTTTCTTGGCTACATTGAATAGAGAAGCAAACGTGTGTATCTGTAGACTATGCAAAGAGAATGCATAACAGTGGCAGATAGACCTTCTAGCCTATACTGTAAAAGGACAGGGGAAATATGTGGATTAAAATATAGCATATTAAAAGGTTTAAACTGGTATCAGCTCCTTCTCAAGTTCTTTTTAAACCCTCAACAACCTATGGCTTTTAATTTGAGCCAATCTTATATTTCCTATTAATGGTAGGCAAGAAAACAACACTCTACAATGTACCAAACAGTGATGATTATATATAGATACTGAATACTGCTTTGAAGAGATAAAAAAACGTCCTTAAATATATAATAATTCATCTTCCAGTGAGAGAGAGAGAAAAAAAAATCCTCCAGAGAAGAAGCAGAGCAGCTGTATAATTAGCAGTGTTCACCCACTTGTTAGTCTCTCCTCTTGGCAATAGAGGGCACTGCAGGCACACACTTCACTCAACCGGTTGCTGCCTTAGGCATCAGCTGATATTAATGCTGCATCAAGTAAAGCAGTGTCATTCAGTCATTCATGTAGGCCTACTCAAGGGTTTAATGTATGCTATGGGTGTTGAAAAGAAAGTCTAATTAAAACTTCATAATTCACTACCAACCTCTTGTTCAGTGGGCCAGGCCTTTGAGTCTTTACACAGTATGTGCACACACAGCCTCTATGTCTTAAACCAGTGTGGACTGTAGCATTTAATTGGTAATTTAGTTTCATTTTGTTTCATAAGCAATCCAAACCCACTCATGGATCATGTAGGCTGTACAGTTGTATACCGTACTGTATTGACAGGAGCCTGCTGATAAGATACACCAATGTATTTTTGGCCCAGATTTAAATTATGTTGCCAATGATGTTGTACCACTGCTGGTGTTAAAACCACGTATCATAACGAAAAGAGTGCTAAGATAGTACCATACCAGAAGGTGTTCCAAGATATAAGGCAAAGTGTGGGAAATCACTGTTATTCCACAATCCTCAGCCACACTCTGAACACTCTGAACACTCTGAACACTCTGAACACTGTGAACACTGTGAACTCAGAACATGGTGGGTCTTGTAACTGAATCCTCTGATGTCTTGAGACCTACAGTACTCAGGCATCATGGAGGGTGGCCTACTGCAAGTCTGGTAAGTAATGTCAGACACTGTGATTTGGATCTCATTACTCTCTATTCAGCAATGTACACATAGTTTCAGAAGATAAATCAAAAGGTGCTGAAACCAAAATATTCATTAACATATTGAAACAACAACCACAAAACCACATAACAAGACAAAACAAAGGCGTAAATATACACATGTATTTGACTTTCTTAAAAAGTGTGCTCACATTTAACAAAATGCACATTAGGGATTAATATCAGCTAAATTAGTTTGAAATGTATTTGTTTCATAAATAAAACAATAAAGCTAAACTGAGTTTAATTGGCTTTATGTATTAAATCTTTGCAGCAGTAACCTTTTCAAGAGGAGCTAGTGACTGAAGTGCTTGAACCCCCCCATACTGTTTGGGAGTTGAATGAGTACTTCTCTTCCCTCTATGAACAACAACCACAGAGGGGCTCTTGAGAAAAGAATTAAACCATTGGGTCAGTGGCCAGCAGTATAGGCCTGTGGTTGTCCTGGGTAGCTCTCAGACCTATGTTAAAATATGTGAGAATATGAAGTAGGGTGTTGAAATGAAAGAGTGTGTGCTGCCCAAGCATTCCCATAGATAATTATGTGGCTTATGTGGGACAATATTGAAATCAACAGTTTATATTGTGTTGTAATTTTGGTTTTTATTCATGTCTCATGCTTTAATTGCCTTCATATGAGGTTTTTACTCAGACATGGGCTATAACAAGTTTATTTTCCCTCAAATTAGTAATTACTAGATTATGGGAAGAATAAAAGAAAAACTTTGTGGAAAAATTTATTTTCAAATTGGGAAGAAAATGTATTCTTGGTTGTGTCTGAGTTGCATCTGAATTAGCTTCTACCCTGTTGCAAATAGGGCGTCGTATTGGTATTATATGTGGAGGTCTCCCTGATCCCTCCCAGAGGGCTTCCAACCTGTGGACCACCCAAAAGCTGCCGTCCTAAACAAAGACTCGCCCTTCATTCATGCTTTTGTAATTTCCCAGTGTAACGAATGACTGGCAAGTTTGTCTTGTTCCAACCACCTCAGTGAGTCTGTAGCAGCCGAAATGGCCACGTGAAATCTATTTATTGAGACTGTTAAATCTGGCATGAATGCTTTGTGTATGGGTGTCTATCATGGATAATTAACTATCATTATTTCTGATGAATATTACTTAAACATGACTAAGAACTTTAACCACTGCCTTACAATACTGCCTTTAACCTCTGCTTTATACGTGTATGTGCAATACAACATTCTACAAAGGATCAATCATTCTTGAAAATTTTCCCTTTTCCATTCATCCCTTTGTGAGAGAAAACTTGTAACACCTTGGGATTTGTTTTCTTCAGATGAAAAGACAAGGACTTGCCAATGAAGTCCAAGTCAGATTCAGTCAATCTAAATTGGAAAAAAGAAAAGACACAAGCAATATATTTTCATTCTTGGCAGCCTTTTTTAGTTTGAAGAGCCGTGATCAGTCTCGCTTCACCGAGCCTTAATAGTCAGGCGTTGTGTCCCCTGCTGTCTGCCATTTCCTCTTGCCATGTAATGTCTTATCTGCTGGGCCTGCGAGGTCACTGCTTATCTGATTGACAGGGCTTTGACTCCACGCAATATCCAAATAACCTGAGTGCCTGGAGGCGCAGGAGGATCACAGCATGGCAAAATCCAGCGGTCGGGAGAGAGGGAGAGAAGAGGTAAAAGAGACGACTAAGGGAGAGGATCAAGACGAATACAAGCCTTTTATTTGTTGTCATTACTTCATGTCAAAATCATGGACAATAGAACCCATTTTTTCTTGGAGAGTCTGCAAATCTTCCAGTTATTTCTCCTGTCCTTCAACTTTTATTGGGAATGATTAGTTTATCTGATGGATCAAACACCTGCCAGGACTACAAAGATGGTGCTATTATGAAGAATTTGAGGATTATTGAGGATATTTTTCATTGAGAAATGACAGACCTCTTCTCTCTCCTTAGGTTGGATGTTAACTATTGCTCTATGACTAAAAAAAAATCGGTGTCATGAAATCATGCATGAGGAAACTCCTACGAGGGTCTGAATCAACTGAAAACTCACTGAGCTGATAAAGACCCCATTTACCTCTGTCCTGGACATCCTGTGCCAAAACAACTACACAACTACCCTGCTACTAGAATCTATGGTCCGCCATGCCAAAAAGGAGGCCACCATCCCTCTCTCTCTCTCTCTCTCTCTCTCTCTCTCGCTCTCTCTCTCTCTCCCTCCCTCCCTCCCTCTCTCAGAGCAATCAGAGCATGCAGGGGTGGACTGCTGCTTTTGTCTCTTTTGCTCCAGCAATTGGCCGCCAAGTGGCAAGCTAATGACGAGAGCCCTTTTGGAATGACTCCAGAGCAGTACAGCTTGCGCTTCTTGATGGGCAAGGGCATAATGAATGATGTAGGGCAAGCCCTTAGGCCTTCCCCTGGCACAAAACCCCAAATCCCAATATAACAATTTGAATCACTTCAAATGCAGGATAAAATACACGTACAGGAATTTGTCTCTGTGATAACATGATGCCTGGAATTGTCACAGAAGTGCATAGCATGCAGTGACAAATACAGGGGTCAAATACAGAGTAAAAGAACAAAATACACAAGATAGTTGGTGTGTTTGTGTGTGTGTGTGTGTGTGTGTGTGTGTGTGTGTGTGTGTGTGTGTGTGTGTACTTTACCATCAGCAGTTGTTGCATGCATCTTTTACACTGGAGTAAACATGCAAATAATAAAAACACCTCATGCTCATAGAGATCTGGCACTTGCTTCAACAATTACTCTTTTTGTATTGTTGTAATAGAACTTCTTGCAAATGAAATGCATTTAATTTTACTCTTAAATAGACCTGTATGTTCACATTTCCCTGCCTGTTAGAGTAAGGATGCCTAGAAAAAACTGTAGTCATCAGGTTAGATAAGCTAGAGGCCAAATAATGAATGCCACAATTGGAAGATGCTGAGATAAGATGTAGTTTGCCAACAAGAACAAGTTGGCCTGCCTCTGTCAAAGAAAAGAAAGCTCTGTATTAAATCTTATTAATGTGGCACAATAGAGCTTTGACTGTCATCTATTGAATTTTCATTAGTGCGTGTGTGCAGCTTAGTGGAGAGTGTGTCTATTCCGTGTGGCCACCACGGAAAACAATGCCAAAGTAAAGTCAATGAGAAGATGATGTAGCAGTAAGAGTGACAACAGTAGCGAGTAGCCTAGTGTGAAAGCCCAAAAATCCGCATTGGGAGGTTGGTTGGGGTGGTGGATGGGTCAAACAACACAGGACTATCACCCAGGAGACCGGAGATTGTGTCCTGCGTGTCACGATTCCTAAACCCAACCGTCCCGTTCTTCTATTCCTAAACCCAACCCATTGTTCTTTTCCGAAACCCAACCTGTCTGCTGTATAGGCTACGGCCGTCACATTATTCTTTTCCTACATGCAACCCGTTGTTGTTATGCCCATCTACGACCTCTTCCATAACTTAAGGGGCAGTGTTAATTTCACAAATTTCTTCAGTGGGCCCATCACAGAATTTAAAGGGGCTGTGTTATTTCACGGAATTCTTCCGTGGGCCCATCACAGAATTTTTGGCAAGTCTGTGAAACTGCCAAAGATTTTGAATTAAGGGGCAGTGTTCATTTTACATAACACACACAAGATGCAGTGATCCGTGATAACTCTCAGTTATTTTAGGTGTATCTGTGGACGTTTCCCCACAAGGGGCATGAAACATGAGCCTTTTATTGTAAAACAATAGGAAAACATTTTAGGATGATGGTCTGTGGAATTGTTAAATGAATCCCAAGGCTGTGCCCTTGAGCAAGACACAGAACTTTCAGTTATACAGCTATGGATTTTATCAACCTCCCTAAAATATAGTGGTGTAGACTCTCTCTCTCTCTCTCTCTCTCTCTATCGCACACATGCACACAGTCATACTAAGATAATGTGATTTGTTACATATGCTCATAATCCACCTATGCATAACAAGAAGAAAATTGTGTTATTTATGGATCAGAGTATGTTGCATAACACATCATTTCAGTAGCTTTTGTAAGGGTATAATTTACAATCAACCGTATAATTCTGATTATCAGGATTGCTCATCTGTCACGTGACCAAAATGTTACAGGGCTTTCTCAGTCCATTCATGCAATATTTGCAACTCAACCTGCCCACACTGATGTCTCTTTGAAATGTAAGACCCATAAAGAGGACAGGCACACTTGCTCGTCTTGTCATCTGCTGTATCTGCTCAGTGCAGGGAAGTGCTCGCTCGCTTATCACACAGCCATCTTATCTTCATGGCCATTTAAGAGAATAAGGGTAAAGTTATAACAAACTCAGTAGAGAGGAAGCGTCGCCTAAATCCCAATGAAGGATGCAGGCTAGGCGAGTGCCACCGTTACAGGCTGTCTAGGCCAAGGTTAGACCGATATGTTGTTTTTTGTCAGAATTAAACTTGTAATCTGATGTTATTTGCCAGTTATAAAGTATGATGAATATTCCCTCTTGACAACAAGACAAACAAGTAATATAATTGTCTTGATTATTTAGTCGTATTTTATTAATTGTCACATATTCCACTTACTAATGGTGGTGGAAGCATAGTTTTGGACCTGCCAAAGCCAGTAAAAATGAAGAGGCATCAAGGCTTCAGAATTTTAAAAGACACAGTAAAAGACGGTTGAGAGTGAACAGGAGATGAGGGGATGACATGCAACAAAGGTCCCTATGGACTCGAACCGGTGGATATATTCATTCATCATTTAGCTGCATCTACTTTACATGCCCAAGACCAAGATGATCTGTAAAAGGATAGTGTTCCCCCAAGGACACAATTTTATACTGGTATGCATTGAAAGCTGAATGCAAGTTCTGATGAGCATGTCTAAATTGCTCTGCACAAGGTTGTCTTTTGTTTTGCTGTCTACACAAGTATCGGTCTTCTTCAACCGTAAATCGGTCGACTGCTTAAAACGTAATACCAGTTTTCAACATCCAGATAAATGTACATCAAAGCACTGTGGTGATCCAAGACGCCTCTGAATATGCCGTGAGCCTATGTATGTGTGCGTGTGTATGTGTGTGTGTGTTTATTTGTGTGAGATAATGGCAATCCTTTGATGCCCAAGGGTGATTTGGTTCAAGCTTTCTGGCGCATTATTTCTCTTTTGGCCTCCTGTAAAGAGCTTTGATGAGGAACCAGAAGAGAAGGCCCTTATTGCCTGCACTTACTGTGTCAATAATGGAATTGTTTTGGAGACTTCAACCCCGTCTCATCATCTTGTCTTGCAGCCTCACATGCAGGCAGTCTTTCATCTATCTTTGCTATCTTCTTTCGTAGCATGCAACTGCTGAGATCGCCAACCCACGTCGCCACCTCTTGGAGGAAGCAGAGCTACAGTATCTGCACAAGTCGCCTCGATGACGCTCAGCGCTTACTCTGTGAAACACACACAGGATGGGAGCTGATGTGTGTGTTACAACAGCGATGCTTTGAGCTAAATGACACAGAGACAATGCTAAAGTTAAGCAGGTACAATGTTTACCCTGTATGTTCACAATCATAGTGTTGAGTGATAGCATGCTAACATTTGCATGTCAGCAATAATTGCAAAGTAGAGCTGAGGCTGATGGGTTATTAGTTTTGCAAGTATTTTCCCATAAACCCAAGTATTGGACAAACAAAAATAATTTTGACCTGATGGACCCACAAGCGAACGTCAAGGAATCACTGAAGTAATTACAATTTATCCTGAGGGGGACTTTTTTTTTTTTTTCATTCAAAAACATCAAAGCAACAAAAAATAAAGTTTAACCTGAGATAAAAAAAACAATATTGAAGATACATGCCATTTTTCAATAATGGGTTTAAATGTCCCCATTATTAACCAGCAAAAATATTTCTTACCTTAGTTCTAGGACACCATAATGTGCACAAACCAGAGCCCCAACTTTAATTGCTTCTAAAATTAAGAATGTCTTAAAGTCCATACATTATTTTCAGGCTCTGCTAGGGAAAGCGGCGGCTTCAAGTGATTACAGGGAATCAAAGACTAAGTGGTGTAAGATCAAAGGAAGGCATTCTTCTGTAATCCTGGGGTGTTGCAAAGCTTTTGTAATCTAGTTGCTGCGTTCCACCACTGTTTGACATCTATTTACTGTATAAAAAGGAACGGTGCCATCAATTATGGGCCTGCTAGTGCTGTTGTTTACTTTTGCCAAGCCCTGAGAGCGGAGGCCCGCTTTGTGAAATATAGATCTCCCCTCTCCCTTGTTTGCTCTCCATAGTTGAAGGTGTGCTCTCTTGCTTGCTCTTGGCTTTGGGTTGGGGGTTGTCTGGCTGCTTCCTGGTCTGTGATGTAGGCTGAGAGATTAAGGGGGATAGAGTTTTGGCGGCTCTCAGGTTTTGTATGTTTGTTCAGTGTTGAGATGTGGAAACTGACATGTTCCCGTCTATCAACTGGCTGCAGTGGCTGCACGACTGGCTGCACAATTGCCATCGGTGCAATGCACATGAAAATGGAGCAGTCAATAATTGGGATGTTAGCATTAAACTGTAATGTGTTTTTCGTGTAAAATTGGGATTTTTACGCAGTTTACTAAAATACTCACATTCTTAGGTTACCTGTGGTTGATATGGACATGGATAACATGTTGTGCAGTCCATGTGGATACAGTTTCACCAGAGTTACATTATTACTTAAAGGTGCCCTGCCACATGTATTTAATTACATTGTGGTAATGTCTGAAGTTCTACCATGGACTCTGTCATATTATATATAACATATTTTGTGGATAAAATGCCTTGGTTACCTTGGTTCAAGCCATTCTAGCGTGGTATAGAAAGCCTGCAGGAAGACTCAGCTCCATTTGTGCCAGTTCTCATTAATATTCAACGAGCTAAGCTACTTGACTCTGATTGGCTGAACAGCTAGCCAGTGAGAGCCTGGCTATCAGTATCCTTTACCCAGTGCAACTGGGCGAGCTCATGAATAGTAATTAACTCAGGCAACATGACGTCAGACTGACCAGCTGTTGTAATTGGCCTGATTTCTCCTCTTATTTCTTTTCAGTGGCTAGAGCTAACAGAGGAGGTAGCAGTTCATTTTCACATTCACGACGTAACACAAACACATATGGACCTAACAGATTTTAAAAAAAAATTCAAGTAAAACGGTTTTGTGTGGCAGGGCACCTTTAAGATGCCATTAAGTTAGAGTAGTTAACCAAATATGCAGTTTAACCATTATACTGTTCTTTCATAGAAGACACAATTACCTTTTACCTTTCTGTCTTGTTGAAGTGTCTTTAAGCCCTGGGGGACTTTAATCTTTGTCACGCAATTCCCATCTCTTATCTGCCTCTGAGAGCAGAAATTCCATAAAAAACATCTTAAAAAGAACACATTGTCTTAAATACAACCATATAATCACAACATCCTGTGTTCAGATCTAGTCTCTGATCCTTGTTGCATCTCATCTGTGTCTCTTTAAAATGATCAAATAAACTCTTTCCTTTATTTGATATAAAACTGTGTTTGTCACAGAACAATACAGAGATCAAAAGACGGCAGATTTGAACCAAGCCTCTGACCTGGAGTCAGACTGAGCGTACCTATTGTCTGGCTGAGTCCTCCGCTGTAATGCTTGGCCACAGATGGTAATGCGAGGACAACCATTCCAGTGCACATTTCCCAACTAATGGAGAATTTGTGAGTGAGAGCCTTTAATTTTCCGATTGGTGGGTGGATCAAAGATATGATATGATTAAAGAAGAACAAATGCACACTGAGCCATGTGAAATGGGACATGGGGTTCTTCTAGAAGCTTTCATTACTTTTTTATTGTATGTACTCACCCTCTGTGAGGATTGGCTCATATTGAAACAAAAAGTACTTTTCTCAATGGTTTTAAGCAGTTATTAAAATGCATTCTTTCTATTTTTATATAAACATCATTGTATTCTGTTAATAGAGCTAAAAATATATAGTCCTGAGATAGTGACTATGCTATTGTGCTATAGTGCTATTTGGGTGTAATGAGATCATTAGGCAATTAACTAATGTTACATCAAGCTATCAGAAATACTGTACAGTTGCCAATTTTTAGGCCAGTGGTTACCAACCTTTTTGGCTTGTGAAACTAAAGTGAATCAATGCTTAATTGTAACAATCACAGATTATTGCCATAGTGTGGACATGTTTGGTGAACAGTTTAACCAAAGACGATAGTTACGTAGGTAACTCCAGATTCTATGAGTATAGGCGTAGCCCTCTAAGGGCTACGCTATTGGGTTTATCCCTTCGCGCATGCGCAGTCGTGAAGATTTTCTTTCCCGCCCTTGCGTCCAGCACGGGCCTCAACTACGTCCGCATTTACTGTATATATATGCAGCGGACCCGTAGTTCGTCTCCCAAAACATCAGCTTTTTCTTCAACCAATGTTCTAAGAGCAGGTGGCCCCGGACCTTAGAGGGTTACGCCTATACTCATAGAATCTGGAGTTACCTACGTAACTATCGTTCTATTTTCGTATAGGCTTAAGCCCTCTAAGGGCTACGCTATTGGGTTAGGGCGAAGCTGATGTAGTCAATGCCACCTGCGGCACAAGGCCCACAAGCCGAGCATAGCCTACATTTCCCAGCAACGATGTACAGAAACTCATTCAGAGTCATCCCTCTGATAAAGCCTGCCATGCTGGCCTGAAAAAATTCATCTGGCCCGCAATATGATGGCAGTAGATCAACAATTAATGGGAATTGTGCATGATTGACCCTGTTGCACATGCAACGAAGTGACATGATTATCTCCGTGCATGTAACATGATTATGCCGATGTATGAGCTTAGGAACTGCGTCTCACCCAAACACTCTGGAACAGGAGGGGTGAGACAGCAGAGCAGGGTTTCTGCAGAGTTAGGTGTGAGTGAGATTGGTAACATCCGTTTTTTTATTTATTTATTTATTAAATTTTTTTTTTTTTTTTTTTTTTTTTTTTTTTCTGGCGCACATCCAACGCGGCATTACGCGTCGTTGACTGTGGACAGAACTGAACGAGACATGGAAGGTTCAGACATATCTCGCAGATAAAAACGGATGAAAGAAGGGCACGGGAAGCCCAGGAGGCTGCCGCGCAGATGTCGGCTACTGTCATGCCTTTAAATAGAGCCGCAGACGCCGACAGAGCCCTCGTAGAGTGCCCCCGAATGTCGCGGGGGGGCTCTTCCCCTTCCGCGCTATACGCTTGGGTAATAGCCTCGCACAGCCAGTGAGACAGACGCTGTTTTGAGAGGGCTGACCCTTGGGAGTGTTCTCTATAGTGAACAAACAGCTGCTGAGTTTTCCTGACATTTGCAGTGCGTAAAATGTATTGAGACAGGGCACGCACCGGGCACAGTCGGTGGGAAACCACCTCCGCATCGTTAACATGAGGCGGGGGGAAAAAACCCTCGAGGGAAAACACCCTAGACCGAAATGAATTAGTTAGAATCTTCGGTGTGAAGGAGGGATTTGGCTGCAATGTGGCCGCGCTCCCGTCCCCTCTAATGGAGAGGCAGGACGGAGAAACAGACAGTGCACATAAATCACTCACTCTTTTGGCTGACGTTAGAGCGAGGAGAAGAGCCGTTTTAAGCGACAGTATTCTGAGAGAAGCCTGTGCCAGAGGCTCAAAGGGGGGCTTCCCCAGAGCCCGAAGCACTAGAGCTAGGTCCCATTGGGGGGCGAGGGGGCGAACCGCTGGTTTTTGACGCCTAGCCCCCTTCAGGAAACGTTTCACCAGGGGATGCGCAAAAACCGTCCTCTCACCATAGCCCTCGTGGCAGGATGAGATGGCTGCTGCGTAAGTTTTGACTGTAGATGGGGCCAAATCGCCATCTACCAGAGTTTGTAGATACGTCAACACGAGAGGTAGGGGACACGACGTGGCGTCCACGTCCCTCTCTGTGCACCAGCGCTGGAAGGCAGACCAGCGCCCTGCGTAGCATGCTATGGTAGAAGGGGCTCTGGAGCCCTGGATGGTGCGCACCACGGCAGCGGGCAAGCCTAACCTCTGTAGGCGCTCCCGCTCAGCAACCAACCCCACAGCCTCTGGGTTATCACCGGGGGATGACAGATCGCGCCGTCCAGCTGCGACAGTGCGTCCCCCTGCCACGGAATCTGCCAGGGGGGAGCCACCAGCAGCTGAACGAGGGTCGGGAACCAGGGCCCAGGTGCGCTCCGGTGCCACTAGCACAATTGACAGGTTCTCCTCCTGGATGCGCTCCAGGAGGCGGGGATCAGAGGGACCGGGGGAAAGCATATAGGAGGGTTTTGGGCCAGGGCTGGTGGGAGAAGGCGTCGACGCCAAGGGGAGGGTTGTCCCCGCACTCAAGGAAAACCACAGCGTGCACTGCGCGTTCTCTCGTGGCGAACAGATCCACCTCCGCCTCCCGAACCTGATCCATAACCCTTGCACAATAGAGGGATTCAATCTCCACTCGTTGTGGCAGGGCCCCCCCCTCGACATCAGGTCGGCCGCCCGGTTCAGAATCCCGGGGATATACACTGCTTTGAGGGACAGCAGGTGACTGTGCGCCCACAGCAGGAGGCGTCTGGCTATTTCTAACAGCTGGGCTGAGCGTATGCCGCCCTGACGGTTTATGAGCAGCTGCCGCCGTGATGTTGTCCGTCCATACGACAACATGCCTCCCCGTCACCACTGGGGTGAAGTGTTTTAACACCTTTAACACCGTGGACAGCTCCAGGCAGTTTATGTGGGGGAGAGGGGAGGAGGCCAGACCCCTCCCACCACCTGTGACTCGCACATTCCCCCCCCAACCGGTGAGGGACACGTCTGTGTATATCGTCACATATGACGTCACTCTGCCCAGGGGAACCCCGAAGACAGGGTCCGGGGATTCCCCCAGTATGCCAAGTCTGACCTGAGGGAATGAGGGATGGACAGCATTCGCCATTTGTGGCGAATGGGATCGAGCCGTTGGCGGTGAAACCACCTTTGGACTGTCCTCATGTGGAGGAGACCCAGGGGGACCACCGTGTGCCGCGGACATCATGCCGAGGAGCCGCATCACTGACAAGCGCTGACACTGTCGTGTGTGGTCTGAAGCGAGACAACAGAGAGGTCAGGGCTTCCTGTCTTGGAGCTGACAGCCTGGCTCTCATGGTGATCGAGTTTATGTCCACGCCCAGATAAACAATCGATTGTGTCGGGGACCAGAGCGCTCTTCCGCCAATTTATGGCAAAACCCAGCGTTTGTAGGTGTTGTAGAACCTCCACAGTCTGCAGCGCCGCCTGCTCTCGAGAGGGGGCTAGAATGAGCAGATCGTCCAAATAAAAGAGGACTCTGATACCCCTCTTCCGTAGAGGCTGGAGGGCCGTTTCCATGCACTTGGAAAAGGTGCGGGCGCTAGTGAGTACCCGAGCGGCAGCGGTTGAACTGGAAACGGGCTCCTTGGAAAGAGAACCGCAGGAATTTCCTGTGCTTGGGAATGATTTGGGCGTGAAAGTAAGCGTCTTTCAGATCCACTGACGTAAACCATTCGCGGCGCCGCACACATTCCAACACGTGCCTGATGGTGAGCATGTGGAAAGGGCGCTCCATGATGTACCGATTGAATTGTGACAAGTCGAGGATAGGACGCAGTCCCCCTGACTTCTTCGGCGTGAAAAGTAGCGGGAGTAAAATCCCTCGTTCTCTTCCCGGGAGGGACGGGGAAATAGCTCCGCTTGTCAGCAGCCCTTCTAGCTCTGACGTCATTGCGTCTGACTCCGCTAGGGATGATACAGTTGTCTCCAACACACCCGCGAAAGGAGGCGGGGGGGGAGGCGAACTGGAGTGTGTAACCCCGTGTTATCAGCTTTGACATCCATGAGTCCATGTGCGTCAAGCCAATCCATGCCGCGCAGCCTCTGATAGTGGGCGAGCACATGTCTGAGTGTTGTTCGCCGACATGGCGCGCAGGGGCGCAGAGCCCATCCCGCCGCTGGGCGAGGCAGTGATCGTGTCGCCCAGCCCATGGTAGGGCTTTCTCGAAAGGGCAGTGGCCAGCCGCTGCCGTGTGAGGCGGGAGCGGCCACTGGGTCAATGTGTCCCCCGTCCCGCCGGCATCGCCGTGGGGAGGTGGGTGGTTGGCGGCGTCGTCCACCGTGGGTGGGCACGCTCATGCCCGCTGCCGGCATAGCGAGGGCCGTGGCGCCCGCATGCAGCAGCGGCTTGGTGGGTGCTTGAGTGGGGAGCGACTGTCCTAACAGCGCGTTGTTTAGAGCAAACAAGGGCTGTCTGGCTGAGGGGAAACGGCTCTTTAGATGGGAGGGAGTGGCCCTTAAAAGGGCCGTTGTGTTTCAGCTCTCAGCCGAAGAGGGACAGACGATCCCGGCGTCCCGTCATTGCCACCGCCGTTGTAGTTTGCCGGGTGGCTCGGGAGGCGGATTGGACCAGGTGGGAGCCGCTCTCATGGTTCTCCGGCCTCGTGCAGTTTGCCGGCCGTGTGGTGCCGGCTGTCGCTGCGGAGGGGGACCAGGTGGGGGCCCTGAAGCCGAAGCTTGGGAGGATGCAGCCGCAGTCGATGCTGTGGGGCGCTTCCTCTTGTGGCGGTTGTCGTGGCGACGGTGGGGCTGTGGAGGTGCTGCCTTCCACGAGCCGAGCCTCCGCCGCTCCGCGTCTTCCGCCGCTTGATGGAGATGAGACGTGGCAGTCTGTAGGCGGGGCCCAAACAGTCCATCGGGGGCTATGGGGCCGTACAGAAGCTCGCGTCTAATTTCCGCTGGCAGTTGGGACATGTGAAGCCAGATGTTCCGCTGGGCCACAGTCTGCCAAGCCATGACCCTGGACAGCGCCACCGTGGACGCCGTGGTCAGAGTAAGGATGGCGGTCATGGCCTTGCCAATCTCGGTGGCCAGCTCCGAGGGGAGGGCGCCAGGGGTAGTGGCCATGGCGGAGACGGCGGAGGCCAGTAAAGCGATGTTGTTTTGCGCCGCCAGCCCTTGGGCAGCACATTGGTGAGCCCGGTCAGTGACTTGGGCGCACACTTGATCCTGGGGAGAGGGAGGCGTGGGCTTCCGGTGGCCGAAAAAAGTAGCCCTCGGAAGCAGAATGGACGCCAGGCTCCCCTCCAGGGGAGGGACCGAAGGAAAACCCGCGTCCGTATCGCCTTGAACCCGGGTAAACGGGGCGTAGCGAGAGACAGGAGCCTTCAGTTTCCCGGGCTGGGAGAAAGCCTCCTCCACAAATGGCCGAAGCTCTGTGAAGCGCGGCCAGAGCGGGCTTCGTGAAGAGGCGGCTCCTGGGCATAAACATCACCGCTCAGAAGGCCGCGAGCGGGGGCTGGCAGCTCCACCGGGAGCGCTATGCCTCTCAGCTCCGCCGCCTTCTTGATGATCTCCGGCAGATCAGCGAAGAGAGCTTTAGCGGTGGATGTGGGAGCCGACTGGGGCAAAGGGGAAGGCCGCTCAAGCGGTGCCCTTGGCCGTTCGGGAGACGGCGAGAGCTGTAGTGGGAGAGCATCAATCGCCGTCTCAAGGTCCAATCCTCCCAGGGGGGAGGAGGGGAATCCTCCCAGAGGGGAGGAGGGGGAAACCGGTGACGGAGGCGCTGTCCGAGAGAACAGAGCCAGCGGACTCATGCTCGTCGAAAACGCCGTCCGCCAGCGGCTCCAGGGTGTCGCCGGTTTCTCGTCTGTCTGCCCAACTGCCATCCCCGTCACCGCTAGCCTGGCAAACCAGAAAAGCTTCCGCCCGTCGGTTTAGCTCTTTAGACGACAGGCGGGCGCAGAACTGGCAGGAGGCGTGGCGGGTGAGAGCCTGGCCGGCGTGAGCGGCGCCGAGGCACGTCTCGCAGCGGGGGTGGAGGTCCGGCGGCAGGATGTAGCCGGTCCGGCAGGAGGGGCAGACGCGGGCACCGGTGGACATTCTTGAGATTGTCTTCATACTGCGTAGTTGAAGAAAAAGTGGGAGACGAACTACGGGTCCGCTGCATATATATACAGTAAATGCGGACGTAGTTGAGGCCCGTGCTGGACGCAAGGGCGGGAAAGAAAATCTTCACGACTGCGCATGCGCGAAGGGATAAACCCAATAGCGTAGCCCTTAGAGGGCGAAGCCTATACGAAATAGAACTGATCTTTCTTTCTTAAAGATATAGTGCAAAGTTTCTTCCGCCCTCTGAGGAATTCTAAGTAATGACAACAAAACTGTTGGTGCATCCATATGATACAAGCCTTCCATGACCGTGCACTGCCCCCCACACACACAGTTGCTAATAACCAAGGAGGTCTCGGAGGAATTAAGAAACATGATGGACTCTTCAGAAGAGGTAATTATCTTCACTTGAGTTTCTGCGCGGGTAAGTCACCGGATGCCAATATCTTCTAAACACAGTCATACTGGGATTTATAGAGAGAGTTGTGTGGAGCTGATAGTCTTAATTAGCTTTCTAGCAACTCATTTGGCAATGAGTTGGAATGAAAATGGACATTTATTAATGTCAAAAAGTGAAGCACTAAAGCTTTAAATTGCGTCATTTGAATAATTTTTAAGGGTCCCTAAAGAGATGTAGTATTTCACAACAGAAAAGCAGAAATGAAAGAAAAGTCAACATAAATAATGATCAACATATTATTGTATAAGATAACTATTAAGACAGAGCATACACATACACACTATACACTATACATACATACTATTTTTCTATGTTTCTCATTACATTATGGTCCTGGTTTGCCTCACCACCTAACCTGTCCTGCCATACCATGCATATGTTTTTTAGTTTTTTTTATCAGTGAATATTGACATACACTGCCACATGTGAATCTGCTTCTCAGAAAGTGAGCAGGGCATCTTGTGATTCCACAAAATACTCACTGAAATGGAACTCACGCTACAGTTACTGTACTCATTTTTGTAGACAGAGTTTCCAATAAAATTTTGATGATGCAACGCGTATAAATCATAGTTCCCTGGTTTCATGTCTAATGATTAAGCATTTATCTTTGATTTCTAGCATTGGGTAGTTGGCTGTATTCCCAATTACAGGTCTTTACAGACAACAAGAATGATACATTAACTCATCCTTTATCACTAAACTTAAATCATGTTACATTCCTGTTTAATAAGATCCATAATCAGCACTTCTGCTGCCAGAACTTTGATAAGACCAGCCCGTTTGCTGAGAACTGAGTACATTTCCTCGACTGGGCGCTGTATCATCTGTTGGTGGTCTATTCATCTTAGCTCCCCACCAAGACTCATCTTCACTGGCATTTCTTCATTATGGTGAATTCTCTTGAGTCTGTGAAGCACACAAACACACACATCCCACATATGTGGTGGTGCTGACCCAAGAAGACAAATCAGAAAAGCCTTGGGGCTCGGCCTGCCCAACCAAAGAGATGAGGTCATCCGACAAAACCAAATTTTCTCTCAAATTGCACCTCTGATCAGCGCGGTGTTTCCTGCAACAATTACACTGACCCCAAGTCCTCATTAGCAAATAGTGGGGAGGAGGAAAAAGACCACTTGGTTTGTGAAGAGCAGGATGTTTAGTTCAGAGAGAGTTCTTCTAGCCCTTGTCTTTATCTCGCATCATGTCTTGAGGCTTCTTCTCAACATCCCGTCTGATTAGTAAGTCTTGGGTTCTGCAACATGTGCTGGACGTCTGACAACGAGAGCGCTTACAGTAAAGTGGGGTCATGGTGCCACATACCTCACAAGAAGCCAGTTTGAGCTTTTGACAAATAGACTGATTCCAAAAAAAAAATTCTGCCATTAGGAATCAATTTGCAGACATGAAAGTCAAGTTTTTTAAAAGTAGTACATTTAAGGTCTTATCTATTTTGGGGTCTTAACTTCTAAGAGTTATACTTCTAATCGCCTACTGCATATTTCTTTCTTTCTTTCTTGCTTTCTTCCTTTCTGTCTTTTTTCTTTCTTTCTTTCTTTCTTTCTTTCTTGCTGAGATTCCTTCAAAATTAGGGACTTGCTGAAATGTTACCCCATATTGCAATGAATCTACAACTCTGACAACATGCTACAAAAGCATCCAATTAGGAGGCTCGTATTTCTCCTTAACTTGGTGCGCACACACCCACACACAAAGACAAACACAAACACACACACACACACACACACACACTCATACATACTCTTTTTAAAGACAGTATGCACCTGGCATCTTGGGGGTCAGATACCGGACAACTACGCCATTGTGTGTTTCTTATCTTTAAGCCGAGTTGGTGCAAACCTTCATCTCCCCCCACAGGATAAACTCTAATAACTTTAGTGATCCCTAAATTAAATTCTAATGATATCATCGTCTTAACGTTTCAATTTGATGCTGTCTATTGGCATAAATTGAATCAAAACAATTTTTTCAGACAGAGAAATCATAAAATATTGTACACAATTGCTTAAATCACAATATCCATCAGTATTGTTATCTTAAAATAATGATCACTCTGTTTTTGTGTGTCACTACAGCCATGTCTTGTTTGCAGAAATATTTGATTTTAGAGCTGAGTACAAGATGATTTGCTAAGATGGACAGTTTGGCGATGTAGGAACTTGAGTCATCCCCGAAACAAAGGGGCCCTCCAAGCTAGAGCTGGAAACTGTTATAATTCATCCATGCTGCTCCAGGCCAAAAAGCTCCCACTTGAGTCAGTATGATCTACGAGTGTCCATGAGCCCCAGACACATGTAAATGTACACCCAACTAATTGGTGCCGCAACAGTCAGGGGTTTTAAATCAACAGTTATATCACCTGTTGTTTCAAACAGGAGAAGGGAGAGAAGAAAAACACAGCCTGAGATTATTTTATGATTTATTTCAATTTCTCAGTTTTATATGTTTTTGACTGTGTGCCCTGTTTGATCTTTGATCTGAGTTTTTCAGGTATGTCAAAGTGGAGCTATATATTTTTAAGTCAATATTCTCTTGAATCATGAGCTTTTAAATGTTTCTTGTAGATGAAAGGAAAGACAATGCTATACTTCTGGCTTGTCCTTGCCCACAACAAAAACACAAACAAATCTTTATATCATTTTATTAATTCAAACACCATAGCAGTGGGGGTGCATGAGGTTTTAGGGGGTTAAGAAATACATTTTAAATAGCAACACAACAACAAAGACAAAAGCAATTGATGGAAATGTGTAGTCATAAACAAGCAGATTTCCTTTAACGAACTCCAAACATGTAATTTTAAGAGCTGATAAGAATATGTTAGCATTAAGGCAAGCAACAAACTGCAAGGAAATCAAAATACACTATATAACCGCTCAGGTGATATTTTGGACTGATGATGCCAAGTATGACAAAACAATCGCTCACACGGAGTCATTCCCCCCGGCTTAGTCAAACACTCTAATCAAGCTTCCAGGAAAAGCACAGGTCAGAGAGGCAATCTATGCATAGTGGCCAATGTTGGAATTGTGAAGTCATGTGACAGCCAGAGGGCCAAAAAAATACATTTTCTTTATGCAATCAGTAAAAAATAATAAAAGGACTTTTCTTAAAGCGTAACTCTAGCCAAAATGCAACGTTGGGTGTTCAAAACGTTTTGCCGAGAGTTACGCTTTAAATATTTTTAAGGCATTTCTGTCTCTCTAAGATTAGTCTTGCTTTGCCAGACCTTCCTCCACAACCTGTGATAACTCCCAACTCATAAAATACAGACACTTAGTAAGTGGCTCTCTGCGTCGGATACCTTGGATAAATCACTCTTCTGCGTCCGTATGGAACACACTGGACAGAGCAGCAGCTCGACCACGGCGCTGTAAGATGATGTAGTATTAAGAGAGACAACTGTAGCGAGTAGTATGAAAGACTGAAATGTAGCGTAAGGAGGTTGGTCTAACAACACAGGACTGTCACCCAGGAGACCGGGGCTCTTGTGAGGCGTTTTACAGAAATAAATATTTTATAAACTTAACTCTCCTGTTCTTGTACCATGGCTACCAGGACTGTGATGGACATGCTCTATGAACACAGTAATGCAGAAGCCTTTTGGGGCAACTTTTATTGTACTGAATGCCATATTTGAAGATAGCTTTTCTGAATACATCGCCCGTTCTAACAAACATAAGACAGAACGGGAAATGTCTCAACCTGATAACTCTCTACCTCTTGTTGTTGTTCTCATTCTTCTACTCTTCTTTTCCAGTCGTCAGGTTCTGGTTCTTTTTATTCTTCACTGCAACAAATTCACTCTAACTCATAATTCAGAATCATTCATTGTAGCAACACACCATCAAGCACTGATAAAATAGTTTTGACATTCAATGTATTTTGTCCTTCTCATTACTGCCTCATTGTTCATCTCTTACAGCGTCATTGTATCAAAACTGTTCTGACAGAATTTGACCCAACAATGTAAAATCCTGTCAAACATAGTATGCTTTCATTTATCTTTGCTGTGCAAACTTGACACCATACCTCAACTGTCATATAAAAATGGGTGGGAATAGATTACATGTTTGACCTTTGCTTAAGAAAATATTAACATATTTCTGTCTTCGGCTGTAATGTTCATCAGAAAAAAATAGAAACTCTAAGTTTGTTTGGATGACGTTGAATCTAATGTCCACGCGGTGCTCTTTGATGTCAAAGTTTGTGTTAGCGTGTAGCCACAGCTAATGCAGGCCATACCTGAACTTTACCTGAATGAAAAAACATGTTGAAGAAGTTGTCTGCACAGAAATAATAAATAAAGTATTATAAAAGGCAGACACTGACAAGGGATTGTAGACTGCATGAGTGCTGTGTTGAACTTAGCGACTCTTAGTTGATATGCGCAGTATAATCTCTAAACTTGAGAAGAGTTCCCTCAGTTAATCATCCTTTACTAAGTTAGCTCTTAGTTAAGGATGGTGGTGATGGCGCAGTGGATATGACACATGTCTTTAGTGTGCGAGATATGTTATTGCTGAAAAAACCTGCTTACTAGTAGCATCAACATGGGTCAAATGTGTGTGGTAATTTGCCAGTTGGCAACAACATTGGAAACATTGTCATTTTTTTACATCTGCAAAGGCTAAAACATGCATCCTGATCCCCAGCGTGAAAACATTTTCCTCATCTTCTTCGTCCTCCATCTTGTCTGTAAGTAAGGATGATGGGGATTCTCATTGGCTTATGGCAGTTACCATTTTGCAGTTTTTGTCCAGCCTAAAACATGCCTTTCAAACCAAGTCCCTCCAAAAGTCAAGTCACACGCATATATGCAGCCAGGATTTCATGCAGAAACACAACTATGAATGAGAATTATGATCTCACAGCTATTTCATGTCACTTATAAAAAAAAAAGATAGACAAAGTAGTTATAGTTTATGATGTCTGAGGCCCTGAACTCTTCTGTTACTCACTGTATTTTTGTAAGCACTTCTCCTTGGTGAAATATACCTGGCTGCTACCAAACAAATTCTCAGTAAGTTTTCTATTCCTGCATTGCTTTTTGACAGTACAAATGTTCTCTGAGACGAACAATACAAATGTCCAAATGAGTTGTCACAGTCAAATGCATATGCCATGTTTCAGTCAATCATCTTGTCCAACGTGTAACCTTACTCCTACGTGGCAAGCTGACACCACTTTAGTGTTCTTTCAAATTGTTTTGATCCTTTTCTGTACAACTGACACATCAGTTGACTGGTACGCTGATCAGGTACCTTTGTACTTGCTCATGCTTGCTCCCTGACACACGTTGAAGTTGACTTGCCAGCAGAGACAGTGGTGCTGTCACTGCAGACACCTGATTAAAAAATGTTGCAAATAGTTTGCAAGCAGATATGTGCTGGCTCGTTGGCAGAGTTGCAGGGCTTTTGTGGGTCAACAAGAGGCAAGGGAGTGTGGAGACGCAGTCAGAGTGTAAGGCTTCTTTGCAAAGGTAGACTGAGAAATGTGTCCACCAGAAAATATGTACACAAATGCATGTGTGTGTCTGAGACATCTCTTGATTCTAAACAGAAAAGGAAGAAATTAAATGTATTTATGCATAAAGAAGAATTCCTGACTTTTCTTCATTCATTTCAAACACTCATTTTTAATGAAAAAGGGTAGAAAAAAAACACATTTCTTTATTATTACAAAATGTTGAAATGCATTTTTTTGTAGGTTTACAGCTATACAATGTATTCTCTCCTTTCATTTAATAAAAATGAAAAACTGGCAATTTAGTGTTTCACTTGATTGATTCAGATTTTGAATTATGTATTTAACTGATGAATTTGGGGAAGTTTACTTGTTTTATTTCTTAGCTGTGTCCAGCTTTGTCTGTTACACAAATTAAATAGCTGACCCAACAATGTCCTAATTAAGTAAGGTTAAGTAAGTTCTGTCTTATAATGAAACGCTACAAGATGATGAAGAACTGTTTCCCAGCTCTGTTGTGACTACGGCCGACCTGTTGTTCTCCGCTCAGATGGGGGGAAAAAAATCATCGTTTGATTGTCTGTTTTGGGGGAATCACACTCCTGCAACCTGGCAAAGCCAAATGAAGGGTAACGGTCTCGCATCTCCATTGTCATCCCAGAGAACAAACATTTGCACAACGCATGGGAAGATGATATCCAATGCCACCCAAGGACTTAACAAATGACTCAATAATTCTGAACATCAAAGACGCAGTGTGCAATGTGGCGTCTGACCTGCGAGGTCGCTGGACTCCATGACATCAGACCCAGTATCACGTCATGGTCAACCTCAGCCCCTGAGTGCTAATTAAAACCAGACAGAAGGATCATGGACAAAGCTCAGGGCATTACCATTAATCACTGAGCAGCTTAGTTTGTTTATTTGCAGATGTAGAAGAGAGAATAATAACAAATTGTGCAAATTAGAGGAAAGAAAACCCAAGGGATATATAAATTAACAAATAAAAAGGTTGGTAAACTTAGTGTAGGAGGTTTCACCGTCTGCTAAATCCCAGTATCCCTGCAACAGTCTCCTCAGCTGATTACACTGCAGCCCTGCTCTCCAGGCTCCTCTCTCATGTGACCCAGCGGTCCGTGAAGTGTCATCAACCTTTATGAGATGGACGGGCTCAGAACAGAGGCCTAAAAGCTTGTACATAAAAGAGAGCATGTTTGCTTTGCTGCCTTTAAATGGACCCAGCACAGAGTAGTGGAGAGAAGGAGAAATGAAGGAAGAGAAATGGATAAAACAGATGCAACTGATTCGTGGAAGATCAACAATAAGCAACAAGTCCTCCCTGTGCTTTTAAACATGAATGATGTAGATTCCAAGCGTATTTTAAGTCTGTCTGTGACGCCTCGACTCACCGGCGTGGTGGAATTTCAGGGTGTGAGAATCTTGCTGTAATGGGCATTCCAACGCAGCAACATTACCACCATTTCCCAACAATCAATCATGGTCAGTCTGCTTCAGGGGGAGAAAGAGTAAAAAGAAGCTGCAGAAGTCTGTCTTCTGTGTAACGTGTTACTATAGGTGGTATTTAAAAAGAAAAATGTTGTTTATCTCATTTAAAGTAAGTTGGCAATTACATCAATCTTTATAGATATGTTTCGCTTCCCAGTTGCTTAAACTAAATGCTATTTAATGCAAGTCTGAGAGGTGTAACAATGAAGGATAAATACATATTTTTAGACATGATAACCAGTCAAATACCTACAGTACACCCTTATAACTTAGAAGTTATCTTAAGCTGTGTGACACATATTAATCAATGAGAGGGAGCATAACACTGCTAAGATTAGGCGTTTATCTCCTTCTGGGGCCACCCCTTTAAAAGAATGTACGCAACCATGGTGCTGCAGTGTGTTATGGATCCACTAGAGATGGCTTATAGAATTTCTTAAATCCAAAACTGCAAAGTAAAGCTTTTCTAAAGATAATGCCAGTGACAAGAACTAATAAAGGTTTCCAGATAGTAGCAGTTGTGTAACTCGTCTATCTGATATTAAGGTGATTTTACTGTCATCCTAAACTGTGATAACTATTACAGTTTCAAATGGCTACAGACAGAGGGCATAACTTTGACTTTATGCATAACTTACTTTGTTCACTTTTGATGACCACCACCCATTTGGACACACAATGTGTACACACCATCCTGTTGTATATTAGAAAATTGCTACACTATGAGCGGAGCTGAAAACAATATTCATTTTTCCCATGCTTAGCTAAACATGTAGCAATGCCCTGTTTATATCATTTCTCCTGCTCATCACCATGACAGCCAGCAACTAATAATGTGTAATTTCATGTATTTTGCTGTAAATAACTTGCATATCGCAGAACAAATTGCTTCATACCCTGCATTCAAAATCTGAAAACCAGTCCCAGATTTTGTTTGTTAGTTCTTTCATCCATCTTACTTTTACATGTCATGTTTTTTTTTGTTTTTTTTTAGCTGACGCTTTTATCTGAAGCAACTTACAGTTGCTATATATCAGAGGTTGCACACCTCTGGAGCAACTAGGGGTTAATTGTCTTGCTCAAGGACACATTGGTTGATGTAACGCAGTGGGAATCGAACCCTTATCTGATTTTGCTTCATGAAAGTCATTCATTTTTTATTCATGTATTTGTTTTTGTCTAGCTGGTGTTCTAATCTAAATATTCTTAAGCAAAAACTATAGAAACATACGTTAGGATTATTGCACTTGAGATATTTCTTCCTCCAACTTTCTTTTCTAAAAGCAGGACCTTCGGACCAGTGAGGATATGTCATGATCCCAACAAAGCAAATACACTAGGGACAGATGTTTTGGGGTGACCTATTTCTCCAGGAGGTTTCAATAAGGCAGAACATTATGCCATTCCTAAAAACACTAACGGCAGATTCCTTCTGTTGAAACAGATAATTACATGACAAACCTTCATGGACCCTTTGTTGTTTGAAAAAGACATCATCATCTGTAAGTGTGTATTTGAGGGCGGTTGCAGAGTTGAAGACTAAGCTGTTGGGCAGCTCCTGACTATTTGACAGTGACACTGCACATATGTCCATTTTGACATCGCACATGTGCTCCACTTGCCGTCAGATCACGTTCGACCCAGACTTTGAAGGGAGGTGGACGATGTTGTGAAGCAAAACAAAAGGGCGTTCACTGCCGTGTTCCACACATTCTCAACTAATCGGGAACTGCCCTGCTTGGAGACACAGTGTCCGCTGAACAACACCATGCAGTGATAAGGTCACCAAATTAACTAAAGCTGGAATCGAGAAACTGAAGCCTTTTCTAATCCGTAACCAACAAGATTAGAGGGCTTCCACTCAACATACAGTTTGGGTTGCTGGAGGATTCACTCCGGAGCCTCAGCTGTTGGACACAGCTGTTGGTTGTAAGGAGCCAGAATTTTGAAAGTTTTCTCCAAAATTAAAACATGCTTGGTGGCAAATGTAATCCATGCATAGATCATCCATACACTTATTCTCACGTACGCTATTCATGTAAAAATGTACACAATTAGTAGTTATATCTTCACTCTGCCCACTGTGCGCAGAGTGATGACCTAAGGTGGGTCTCTGGCCGCTACTTTATGACGTTGTGTACTGCCTACTGTCAATTCCTCCATCAAATACAAAATAAAGAAAATAGATTTTTTTAGCATGCACCTATCCTCTCTCTAGTTACTTAATTTCATCCCTGGCACAAATAACACCCCATACATGCTTTTGTCATGAAAGCACCTGGTACACAAAGTCACTCAATGATCTATGACTGTTTACATTTTTACATTGTGTGTGAATGTAGATGGCTAAGTTTGAAAGGACCAATGAGTTTAAGGGTGAAGAAACCTCAGAAAGTACTGTATATATAACAGCCCATCCTCACTTCTCTATAGGTTTGTGAGGATTATAACTTCTTTTTTTTCTTCAGTGATGATTTTAAAGGTAAACTGAGTTCAGTTTTAATGGAAATCCATAAATCTGAAACATTCAGTGTTCTTCGTAACAGCAAAGAGCACAAAGAGTCAGTGAAAAGTCTTTGTGTCTGGTAATAGCTGTGCAATATGCAAAACAAGTCTGTGTCTTGTCCCAAAGCGCAGAGGCAGCCTCGTTTCTGAAAAGGTTCCATACATGAGGTGGCGAGGAGAATGCCACACAGGCTAAAAAGACGAACTGGGGAGAGGAGAGAGAATACACTTTCTCCCATCCTCTCCTTGCTCAGTGATCTAGCACAGTGAACACAAAAGATGCTGTTTGCCAGTGTGCCGAGGAATTCAACCAGTTACCTCAATGAGGGAAATGATGCTTCCAATAGATAACATGGGCCTGTAAACAACATGATGGATCAAAACTTAGGAATAAAAAAAGTAATCAATAATAAAACTATAGACAAACCAACCACCTATGGATCTGACTAGGTACAATATGATTTACCAAAATGAATGTCAAGGCATCACTGAAAATGTCATTACAATTACATTGTCAGTGTCTTAAACCTATAGCCCAACATGATGCTCAGGAAATGTATGTTGACACTTTTCCTATAGTTTTTCCCTCTTATTGTAATAACAATTTCACATAATCACAAGATATTATGAAGGTATACCTCCAACTCCATCTCTTTTTGCAAGAAGTCAGCATTAAATTTCACTCTCTTTGAGACCCAAACATCTAAAAGTTCTCCCACCTAAACAGTTTTTAATTATATTAGCAATTGCAGTCAACCCTCCCAGATTTCTTCCCTCAGGTCCTCTATGTCTGTTGAGAACCACCCACAATCCATGATAAATCCTCAATGCTTTATGCTGCTTTTAGAGGAGTATAAATCTTGCAGACTGAGTTGTTTATAATATTTTTTATCACCCAGTGTTTATCCTGCGAACGCATCCATTCTTGACAAATTTCAAATAGAAATATGGGATGACATTTATCTTCATCAGGAAGAAATCTCTCTGCAGCTTTGTGCCTATTAACACTACTTACCACTCAAACTGAATACATCAGTCTGAGGTAAAAGAAGCACTTACAAATGAGAATTAAATAATCAGTCAGATAAGATCCAATGAAGTGGTTTACAAGTACCACCGCATTCATAAACTTCCTTTCTATCAACACAGTTTAGTGCTGCAGCATACACCTTGTCAAGGTTTGATGGGTGAGATTAGAGGGTTTTAGTATAGATTTGACTTGCTATGTTACAATGCATGTATTTCAACAAGGAAAAAAATAAGAGATGAAGTTATTATTTCTTGATTCTTAATGGCATCGAGAAACGGATATCAATGTTCAAATCACCACATTTTATTTAGAGAATAGCTAACTCCAGGCTTTGGATACTTTCACAGATTAGGTCTTGCATATTTTAGGGACTATAAATAATGAAATTCATATAATGAATTTTTACTTTCATCTACAAAAATAGATATGGCATTTAAGAAATGCACTTGAGTTTATTTTATTTTTCACCTGTAGCAACTGTCTCTCCGGTGTTTTATTTAGACCTGCATTCCAACTGGCCCACATTTAGAGGAAGGTTTATCATACCTGTCATTCTTCTGGAGTCATTTCCCTCCCTTACGAAGCCTAATAAGCTCAGTCACATTCTCAGGATGAGACCACACAGCATTTTATACAACAGACAGTTGCGGCCAAGACACCTGATTGGTTAATGATGCGTTCCAGCCGTTCCGGTAATCCCAAAATGCACTGGCTAGATGTTATGAAAATGGAAATGGTTTTGATACTAACTCATGTTAACGAGGGAGCTCAAAGACAATCTATCTTGCTCAACACTGCGTCAGTCTCATACTTGTAATTTATTTACACTGTGTTTTAAAGAAATGGTGCGAAACCACGTCATTGTTCAACCCAACATCATGTTAAAGAAGTCCCTCTTGGATTTTATTGCTATAATAAAAAATGTGTGCTTAAACTTCACTGGGACTTTCAGCACTCTGCTCAAATAGGCCGTGTCCACTGGACTATTTTATCCTGTACACATGTTCCCACTGCACAATATGTTTTCCTTTTTATTAATTAATTTAGTTTCAGTGCACTTTATAGTAAAGTGCTTCTCTTTTGAGTTATTGTTTGTCAGGACCAAAGGCAAAAGTAGCATGTTGTTATTACCTCTGCCTTAGAAAGGATGCCAAAGTGGATGGATTTAACTGTGACATGGCAGACTGCTCTTTGCATCTTGTCTCCTACTAATGTCCAGTGTTGATTTTCTTCAATAGTTTCCCTTAACCTAAAAAAGTGGTTAATGCCTAAACCTACCACTTTATTTAGGCTATGACATTGTAGAGTACTTGTTGGCAAAGTTATACTCATGTAAGTCACAAATAAGCCAACATATTTGCTTATCAGACACATTTGATTTAATTAGAGGATAGCAGAAAAATACTAAGAAAACATAGCCAAATATGAGAAAACAACAAGAAAACTGTCCACACAAATGGCCAACAGAGAAATACACTTGTTCACAAAATGATCCCTCAAAAAAAGTGCAAAATTATCCTTATTTCTGAATTTACTAATAATTGATTCTCCAAGTACTGGCCAATTTTACATTTGCAAAGTGATGTTAACTTTGTACAACACAGACACCAAGATAGAGCCCTGTTCTTAAAGTCTACATTAATGTTTTAATGTTTTTAGGGTATTTTTTCAAAATTGTACTATAAAGCCAAAGGCCATTGGCAAGTGCCATTCTGCGCCAAATTATGCAGACACAACACAAACAGCCCAGATGTCTCCTAAAAATGACATTCCCAAAAGACCTATATGCATTTTCAATTAAGTTCTGAGGTAAACACATTTTCTCTCTAATTCAACAAATCTTAGTACCAGTGACACGTTAGAAACATACTTATTTGAACCCAAACCTTAGTCTACCCAAGTGGTTTTGTTTCAATTCACAACATTAACCATGTGTTTAACTGAGACCATTTAACAACACACACCTGTCACTGGTACAAGGATGATAGTGGACTTAGATGTAATGGTTATGTCATACAGATGGGCCTGGATTTAATGGCAGTTAAACATGACTTTTTCACAAACCAATCCAGCAACAGAAAGCTGAAGATGAGCTCAACAATGTGCCTTAGATTTTAGATCACAGCATGTTGCTTATCCAAATATTTTTGCACCACCTCTTATCAAAATACCTCAGTAACCCTGGAATCAGTTTACACAATACATATACATTACAATAACATTTCGGATGCATTGAGTTGACAGCGTCCACTTCCATCCGAACAGATGAATATTCCAACGTCACCGATTAGTGGATGTTTTTTTTAAACAAAGGCGGGTTTGATTCTGAGCTCAGCACTCCACCTCAACTTGGCACCGTCCTCCTGTAACAATGTCCATGAGAACATGACTGAGCAATGCTAAATCCATGACCCCACTTACACATACCCCACATCACCCTGCAACCCCTCCTCCCCCATCCATGCTTCATTCTCTCCATTTCAATATTTTTGCCTCTCTTTTTCCTCTTTAACAGCTCAGCTTGTGTTTAGTTGTGTGCAAATTTAAAGTTGCCTGTCATTATTTTGAAGGGATGTTCTTGAGATTTTCATAAACATCAAGCAGTTGTAGAAGAAGAATTGTAGAATGTAGCAATAATACCATGTAAAAAAAATTCTTTACAAGTATGCATTTGAAATGTGCTGGAAATTGTGGTTGCAGTAGTTGTAGTAGTAGTGATAGTTGTAGTTGTACTTCTACATCCTGTTGTTTCTGAGTCTGGCTTCCCTTTTTACTCCTGCCTGCTGAGACTTGCTGTACGGCAGTACAGGCAGTATACTTGTACTATATACTGTACATGATACCGTACGCTCAAATCTCTCTCATCCTATTTATTTTATGTCTTCCTCTTCCTCTGACATGCTCTCACATCTCTCCTGTCACTTATTTAATCACAGATTAACACGCTGCTTTGATGAATCCAATCATATCAAAATATCATCGCTGTCACCAGTTCTAGTGTTGTTAAGAATGATGGCACTCTCGTCCGCACTCATTGCATATTTTTGAGCTTAGCCAAGTGAAGTAGCATATCTCTTAATATTGTTTTTAGTCACCCATGTACTTGTAACTGCCACTCTGAATATGTAAAATATCAAGCACAGCACAGAGATGCACTTTTAAAGATTGAGAGACTCAAAAAGGAGGACAAAAAGATTGAAATTCAAACCACACACATGGAGTTGCCAAGTATTTACCGGCCTAAACACCCGGCTGACAGGCTCCTCCACACAGAAAAAGTACAAGTCACGACTACAAGTGCCATTAAAGTATCACATGGTGAACACAAAAGCTATGATTGGGTGGCTTGGACTGCTTTGTAATTTTTTCCTGTTTGATTCTAATGCAAGTATTTCTTAATATGACAACACTGAGCAAGTTGAAAACTCTGTGATTCTCTGGTTTTGAGTCTTGTTTTTTTTGATCTAGCAACGCTTTTTCAAGTGTAAAGTGTCTCTCTATGGCCTGTAGGGAATTAAAAATGACAAGATTACTCAAGCCATTTAGTGATTGCATGGCGCAACATGTTTTTCTATAGTTTGTATTTTGGCAACTTGCAGTACAGTCTTTCAAAAGCCACCTACATGTGATCCACGGTAAAACTGCTCTGTGCTGGCCGCTCAACCATAACTGTGCTCAAAGTCCAAATTATTTCAAATCTGACCTTGTTGCCGCTGACCTTTCAAGGTGCAACCAAGTCCAGAACCTTCCATGAGCTGTGTTTTGCCTCTCAGCTTTGCGCCTAACCTTGCGGTTTTGCCATGGATCATGTGTTGGCGGCTTTAGTGACCATAATAATTGTGTGTGTGTGTGATTGAAGCATCTGCAGATTCCACAGATACTTAACTTTCACAAAATAACTCTTGTTTGATGAAACAATGTATGATCAGCATGTACAAGGACCAGAGGGTTGAGTGTTTTTATTTGTGGTTACCTTATATCTGAGCTACCTACGATTTTTTTGTCTCAATACCTCTAATTGCAGACAGATCTGGGTTTAATTCAGCTCAGTTTAGCTGAGGCCAGGTTTGGTTAAGTGTTTACCATGTTCCATTAACCCCACTGTCAGTGACTGAAGATCCATCCCAGCTCAAATCAAGGCCTCAGCTGGGCGGATCACCCCGCCCACCGTCCCGCTCGGTGACAGACCGATCATTGTCTCTCCACCTCTGCAGCGGCCAAGGATTCTTTGGGGATTGAATAAACGCAGGTGAGTTACTGCTTTGACAGGAGATGTGAAATATTCCTATATTGTATAAACATTGCATCACCCACTCTATAAGCTGTAACTGGCAATTGTCCACGTTATTAGATGTAGGAATCCGATGCTTTGTCTCTGGGGTCTCAGTGAAAACGGAACGCAAAAGACAAACTCCAATGGGACTCTTAGATTGATTTCTTAATGAATAGAACAAAATGACTACATGCAGCAATACTTTTTGTTAAATGTGTGCTGAAGAAAATTGTTTATGAACTTACAAAAGTTAAACACACTGCTGTACTGTAACTTTATTGTGTTTTCCCCTAAATCAAATCAGTACGCTAACTTTAGTTGAACACATCATGCCAACATAGTTTATGAATCAAATGACAAGTTTTAGATATTACATTTTAGTGACTAATGGATAAGCTTTTCCTGAGTGATACCTGGGGGCAAGTGCTGACTGAGAACACCACTTCACTTCGAATGGAGCTTCATTGCGAGTAGACACTCAGCACCACAGCTCTACTGGGGCTGATGACAGACCAATTTTATTATCATCTACAGGATAAGTTTTGTTTAAGACCATGACATTTTCTTTTATTGCTTCTTGGCACTTTTAAAACATTCCACTGGTTTGTCCCTCCTCCTCTTATCCATAAAAATCTGATAAAATAACCAGACCAAAACACTTTGGATGCAACTAAATATCTTTCTTGTATTTGGTGTAAGTCACACAGTGTATTCCCCTTTATTTTTACATGTGTGGTGCACTCTACAATGTAAACCAGACCCTTGCACACACAAAGATCTGTGGGGAAAAAAGAAGGCCACATTCAAAACAAAGGGTCACAAATCTGTGAAGGCATTTATATTATGTTTTCCCTCACCAGACAGGAGTTGACAAATGCACACATCTGCAATGCTTTTCTGACACTGTCAAGTGATACTTTTTAAACATTGTTATGATTATGCTGATATTTATGTTTAAGAATCCGTGAGAGAGTATTTCAACATGCATTCTCAAGATAGGAGGAGGATACATTGTTACCATGATTTTATATTGCGAATAAGATAAGTAAAATTTACGAGAGACTTTAGTACATTGTCTTTCCATCCGTGTTGTGGGTAGATGTAGCTAGTAGTTGTGAGCAAGTGGAAAAACACTCAAGGTGATTCCGAGATGACATTGATAAGATGGAATATTTATTGTTAACCCCAAGTAAGGCTGACGAGGCAAAATAGTGATACAGAAATTAACTGAATCAAGGCAAACAAAACACTTTCACAAAATATAAGAAATTGACGTAAGAGTCAAAAAGATCACATTATAAAAAAACATACACTGTTTCCTAATGACCTATAGACAAGTCATTACTGAGGTTATCCAAAGGACTTACGCCCTACTCCCTTAGGTTTTCCTCATGCTCTCTGTCACGAGCAAACGCAACTGCCAGACTACATAGGCCTGCAGCCTTCCCTCAAATTGGAACATACCAACTCTACAATGCAGGGGTGGCTCAGGTGGCTAGACAGTTTAAAAGCTCCATACAGCCAAAAAGAATCTATCTATTAAACTAGACATTTACACATGTATACAATTCACATTAACAATTTGAGGAATGGTTAACAGGTGATTTGATCATTAACAGAACATATAAACTCAATAAATAAACACACAGTATATACAGGTAACTTTTAGGTCTGTCTTTGAGGGCTAAAATAGGTAGCATAAAGCTAAGTGACGGCAGCCATGTACTTCGTCACAATCCGTCTAAAGAAAATGATTTTTTTTTTTAGAAAAAGTCAGTATGTCAGGATATCTCTACCAGATTCTATTCTATTGGAGGTTGTCCGCCTACATATCTACTAACAATAATTTCACACTACATGGAGTCATTTGATTCAGTGTTGTTCATATAAGGACATATTAGAACTGGATATCAGACTACATGCATTTTTCACTGCCCAAAAGTATTAGCATCTACTTTCCTGCCCCTGTCTTGCGATGGCAGTCTAGAGGGAAGATGCTGTTTTTGCACCAGACTATTGTGCAGTACCACAATTAGTCACTGTGACAAACTGCAAGGCTCTCGCCACTCTGTCTGCAGCTCCCTATACTGTAAGTAATATAATTATGTTTGGAGGGAAGCGTAATACATCCATGCTTATTGTGCTATAAGCATTGTTGTTTTCCCACAGTGCATTGTGGTCACTGCTAACTCCTACGTTTTCACTGTTGTTGAACAGGTAGATAGCTACGTCATTTATCCGATACACATGTAGTTTCCAGCCAAAAGTTGTTCAATTTGGGTCACATTATAGTAAGAAGCTGACTAAGAATCATTTCAAAGGGGCTTTAGTCGACACCTCATGAAAAAACACTGTGACAGACAACGCTGAATTCAACTTTGAGATGACACATACATTGCACCAAGTTCCACAGCAACTTTTTAAATTTTCTCCAAACAAAACTGGCATCACAATAATTATATTTATTCTATAACCCTTGTTACAAGTTAGCACCTTCTCACAAAAAAGAGAAGCTCACACAAACGTCAATTAAAAGGGCTTTAAACAGATAATCTACAAATGAATATAAACATCAAGGAAGACATGGAAATCAATATTAGTAGTGCCATGAGTGTATGGGTGAGTGTATTGTGAGGCGTAAATAAACGTAAAAGTCAAAAAATGATAATGGATATGGGAAGAGATGGAATGTCCCCAGGGTGGTGCATGTTGAAGAGTCTGCAGCCATCTTAAATACAGGTGAGCTAGGTAGGCCATACAGGTGTGCCACAGCTCCTCTGACGACCCTGGACTTGACTCCGCCTACAGGCACACACAAGTAAAAGACCCACACACACCAAAACGGAACAGCAAAAGAGAAAACCACGGGGTTGTCACACCATATAACATTTTACAGTGTTTTTAATAAAACTAACTGCAAAATTGTAGCTGGATACACTGAGAAACTGAGTCAAATAATGACTTTAAAAGTAAAGATCCTATTTATTGCTATTTTTTCTGCTACAGTCATTCATCATTTTCCTCACAGCTTGGTCAAATCATCCTGGACTGAGGCAGTCTGGTCTCCCATCTATAACAGCTGATAGGTCAGCAGGAGCTGCTGTAATCGGATCATAGATAATCTGTAGGATCATACATCACAGCTGTGTGAAAACAACTTTTAGTACAACCGTGCAAACTAAAACCCTTTGACGGGTAATCCGTCACTATCTGTGCAACCTATACATGACAAAGAAACAACATGCCTTTGAATTGCTTGTTACGGGTGAAATACCAGCTTCAGGGGTGAGTTTTTCTCCTCCTCTCGCAAAGCAATGAATCATAAAAATGTGACAAATATGGTTTGACATTGCTTTATGGGGCTGATTAATGAGTGTAGCTATAGCCATGGTGGAAAGTCCCACACAGACAGGTTTGGAGATTTCTGTTTAGCACTGGAGCAGTAAAGAAAAGCCTCTTCATGTGTGTCCTGGCGTTAAACACAGGTTGGCCAGGTGACATGCAAACAGGCTGTTCCCTTATGTGAACCTAAAAAATCATTTTAAAGCTGTTTCTATAGCAGCAACAACATGAACAATTAGTCATTTATACATTGACACTTGCAGTAGTCATAAACTATTGTTTCAGCGTTTCACCACGCAGAGAGGACCTGTTTTAATGCTCGGTGGAGATTTAGCAGTGAAATACATGTATGAAATCAACATCTTCAACTATAAAAAGTTGCTGGTATTTCTGGAGTCAGCGCCTGTGATAGTAACCATGACTTCTTACAGAGCTGTTTGGAAACAACTTCTTCATATTGGCTAAACTCTGACTGGTTTATTTTATTTGTCACCTGTGCTGTAGCAACATGTTCGTCTGTGTTTTATTTAGACGTGCATTCCAACTGGACTACATTTAGAAAAAAGGTTTATCATACCTGTCATACTTTCAGAGCCATTTTCCTCCCGTATGAATCCTAATATGCTCAGTCAGACCACACAGACCCCACAGCTTATTATGCAACATCCAACGGTAATTCTCACAATGCACTGAATTGCATTACTTTATCAAAACTGTAACTTAGTAACCAGCTTGCTGTGATAACAATGAACATCTAAAAGTCAGAAGAAAATGTACAACTCTCCTGGAAAAAATATTGCTGCATTATTGTTGCACCCATCAATAAATAACACTTTCTTGGGGATTTAAAGAATGTGTTGTGTAATGTTCAGGAGTGTATTTAGTTCTGTCAAAGCATAGCTATTTAGTTGAAAGGTTACAATGAAGTCACGTAACAGCTGACATGCCAGCATCCATAAAAACGCAATTAGTTTTTTAAACTCCTTGCCTGCAAGATGCAACCATGAGAAATATATATTCACACGCCAGTGAGGAAAAGATGAATAATAAACTAATGTATCCACATCAGCCATAGTAGGAGTACACCCTGGGTGGTGTATAGGACGATGGCATTTTTTATGTTAGGTCATATGGAAAACTTCTGTTGTAAAGGAAAATCTTCTGCAATTTTTTTTCTGCTTTTCTCATTTTTACTATTGAGGGGAAATTCACAAGGTCTTATGAACTGAGGAAATTGTGTGAACCTGTTCAAATGCTGCTGTATTTATTTCAAAAACTCCTGGATGTCATTAACAAAATAAGCATTCTTCTCATTCTTTTCTTTGTGGTTTTTGTCCCACAGCTGCCAAATGGCTGTAATAACTCTTGTCCCATTACAACAGACTGTGTGATTTCAGCATTGTTTGGGAATTTCCCAAAGGAATCTTGCAAAATATAACTAAGCCACAAGACTTCATAAAGATTTTGGCTTTGGTAAAGGTAGAGACAATTTTTTCAGATGATTTAGCTGCTATAGTAATAAACATTGGTGTTCCTTTCTTTATCTCTCTATCTAATATTTCACACACACTGCCAAAATGAGGTATTATATTATATATATTAGGTAAAAAAGGTATTTTTTTCTTAGGCTGTGTATGATGATACAGCAGAATATTTGTTACATATCTTGCCAGGACATTGTGTTCTTACCCTTGCTCTCCGGACAGAAGTTACATGTAAACTCCTGTTAAAAAAAAAAAAAAACACTAAAGAATTTGACTTATGTGTTCATGCATGCAAACAAAATGTTCAAAATTCTTATATTAAACATTGCTCCTAAACATTTAGTGATTCTTTTTTTAATTTCGCTCACGGCGTCTAAAACACAGTAAAGCTATGATCAAGGTAAGGGAACTAAAATCATTTGGTTAACCAGTAGAATTTTACTGATCTGTTGCAACTGAGCAGCCTCGGCTCTGTCAGCACATGCCCTCACTAACGAGGACTAACACAGGCGATTAATCTCATTAAAAGTAGACTAGTGTTCCATAGTGAATACATCACTGATCTACATTTAAAGTGGGTTTCGAATATCAAAAAATATCATTTTCAGGAAGCTGACTCAGCAGGTGAATACAGTTTTTACACACAGGCCTTTTTCATGGACGATATTTTGACATGAAGAAACACACAATTATCATTAGTAAGTAAACTTTATTTATATCGTACCTTTCATAGACAAGAGGGGTCACAAAGTGCTTTACATTAGTGTTATTAGTAACACCTGATGCTTTTATAAATATTGTCTGTAAATGTTAAAAAGTAGACCCTCCCAAAAAAGACATCCCTGGTCATTAAATACTACACTGATATAACAAAAGCAGCATTAACTGCTTTTTGTGGCCACTTAAAGGCAGCGGAACAAGCTGTAAACACAACACTGACATATTATCCCCTCATAAAGTTGCTGCAGCTAACTTAAAGTTGCTGTTAGCCAATTGTCTTGGTAAAAATAGCCTTTTTTGCACATCCAGCACTTTTCTTTTTAGCTGTTTTTGTCACCACCTAACTCCTGAGGGAAGAGAAATACATACTAAATACCCCATTACGTGTTTGTGTTGTATGTTGTGCCGCTAACTGTCTTTCTGCTGTTAAAAAGCTTGAAACCTAAAGTGGGGCTGCAACAATGAAGACGTCCATCCCCACCAGATGAGATGCTGTAGATTCATGATAGTTTAGCCAAATAAAACCCTTGTTTCCTTGTATGGAGCTACCAAGTTACAGCAGCCAGTGTGTATAAAGTAATTGTACTTGATACACAGCATTATGCATATTTAGACAACACAGCATAAAAATGTTCTCAATTCTCAAACACCTTTTTACTCTGGACTGATCACAGTAAATAAATAGCTCCTCTGTTGTGTTGCTGACTTTATTCCTTCTCAACCTTACAGGGTTCGTCCAGTCGTGGCGAAGAAGTGCTATTAGCAGTCATTGCTGTGATTTGTGGTGTTGATATGTTTCATTAAGAGGTAACTTTAGCTGCTCATATCTCTGTTTCATCCTCACAGAGTCTCCAGGGAGCACGCTAGAAAACAAAGGCTGCAGGATACTTTGTGGGTACACTTAGGACTGGGTGAGTTTACTGTAAACACACTGGCAGGGCCACAGCAGAGGTCACATATGAGTGTTTGTGTGTGGGTGTGGAGCCTTTTGTCACGGTGCTTTCATAGAGTTAAGTTGGTGATGGAGGATGAAAAGATGGGGAAAAGAACTCTTTGAAAACTGAAAAATGTATTATTAATGTATTAGTGTATAAATATATTATTTAAAGTAATATATAATTTATGATCTTACTTAGCGGACTAGATTAAAGTATTATGGGGATTATATATACTGCATATATAAAATAACCTAATGTCATTCTTTATTTTTCATCAGGGACAATTTTGTTAATCCAATTTCTTTGTAACTGAATTTCTTAATTTTGACAATATGTATGGTCAAACACTTGTTTATGGTATCTCTTTTTCTGATTCAATCTCTCATTGAATCTGTTGTGTTATATCAGATACTGGCAGACATTTTTACTTGTCCTAGTCAGAAATGGCGTTTTTCCACTTTATGGTACCTGCTTGACTCGCCTCAACTTTACATTATGTCCCTGGTACCTGCTAACAGGTACTTTATTTAGTATCACCTCCGTCAAGGTTCCAGGCGAGCTGAGACGATACCAAAAGGTGACGTGAAAACATGCAGACTACTGATTGGTCGGCGAGAATTGTCACTAATCACTGCGTCATCAATGCTAGCGACAGACAGGGTGTTCTGAACAAACCTGCCATTTTTAAATAGTTTAGCCAGCAATGTTTTTTTATTTTTTTGCTACCTCCAGCTTCTTTTGAAACTAAATTTGCCTTCTGGCTGTGGCAACAGTCACATGCTGTGAATCAAAAACAACACACCTTCAACGTTCAGTGTGTGTGTCATGTCCTCGCCTGGAGGTACTAATCTGCAAATCTGAAAAAGGAGGACAGGGCACCGCGGCTGAGTCGAGTCGAGCTGAGTCGAGCAGGTCAACCCGGTCTTGAAGTGGTCACGTTATTTTGATTTACTGATTCATGTACAGGTCATGTTTTTCTCTTTTATTTAGGTAATGATTTTTGAACATGACCATTTCATGAAATGCCATGACACTGGGCTGCTCAGGGGGATGCAACAACGGGGAAATAAAACGCCACACACCGACAACAACAATGGGAGGGTTGTGGTTAGGAAAAAAAGACAAGGGGAAAGGAACCCCGTCGCAGGGACACGTTGTGCACGGTCTCTGTGGCAACCCCCAGTCTCAGGGGTGAAATGAAACCCAGCCACCATGCCGGCCACAACAATGGGAAGGTTGTGGTTAGGAAAAAAACAGGGGTGAAAAAAACCTTAAATACATTACTAAAATCAACACACGAAAATAACGACATTAACAAATAACGTGACCATTTTACAAACTGCCATGAGACTGGGCTGAGCAGGTACCATGTAATGGGAAAAACACCAAAACACACAGGTGAAGCTCATTCCTTTGAAAATTGCTCAGTTCCAATATGTATATATATATATTAAGTGTCCCAATATGCCATGACAGTGAGCCAGCATGCACAATACAAGCACCCTGGAACTAGCTCCCCTAAAAGGAATGCGGCCATTTTAATGCCATCAGTTACACCTGTGCTTTTCCTACTATGACAGGTAAAAAAATGTCTGCTGTAATTTCAAGCAGAAACTACAAAGACTAACTGCTGTACTCTACCTTTTTACTTTGAAAGTATGTCATTGTATACAGGAGCTGTGCACCTCCACGTATAGTCAGGGCAGAAGACACACAATTGTACATGTACGTTTTTGTGGCATTTGGAAATGTTATATTATGTTATGTTTTAAAACAACAGTTGTAAAAACACTATTGGTTTCAGATGTATGGTAGTAGTACAAATAGCAATAGGAGAAAAACCTGTTGTTGGCTATCAGTGACCTTTCAGGGAAGGCAGGTTAATTGTTGGCTGACTAGTTAGCCGGTGGTCACCTCAGAGAAGATATATTTGGTGTTTGCCATTTGTCACCTTGATCCTCAGCCGGTGTTCCACAAACACTATGAGGTGCAGACTCTGATTAGGCGGGGTGTGTGTGTGTGTGTGTGTGTGTGTGTGTGTGTGTGTGTGTGTGTGTGTTTACGCTTGTACCTCTTCCGATACAGAGGTCAACCAGTGAACTAGGTGTTGAGGGAACAATTTTTCACAGGCTTTGATTTGCCTGTGAGTAAGTTGGCAAGTATGCTTTCAAAGTCCAGTAGTCTGCGGTCCCAGCAGACCACCACAAAGGAGCTAATCCCCTCTATCACAGCCAGCGCAAACACATTAGCCACACAACATCAACACTGCACTCAAGAGCCCCATTGACAAATCCTCCCTGCTTTCTCAATGAAATTCAGGCGAGGAGCCACGATGTTCCTTTCCCAGCAAATCAAGAAGCTCAAATGGTGAAATTCAAGATACTGTGAAGAACGATTTAAGCTACAGTGTACAGAATTTTGATCTTAAACAAACAATAATTGAATAAGATGCTTATATATCACCAATCACTGTGTTTTTGATGTTTAAGCTCATCATGTGATTGAACTTAGCTTTCTGCTGGTAGGGCATAAGACGTAAGATAAAAACAGTATAGGGCCTGTTTAAAAAGGTTCTTTAAGGGTTTGTTGTGCGTTGTTCCGTTTGCTGTCTGTCTGCTACCTCTGGTGGCCTCACAGTTGCAAGTTTGCACAGCCTATGATGTTGTTAAAAAGCTGAACTTGACGAGGAGGAGTTAACAATACGCTTCCTGCCTCAAGACTCAAAAGCCAAGTTTGTGCCTCCATATTTGTCTATGTGTGGTGGCAGAGGAAAGACAGAAAAATCTGAAATTGATTCTGGTAACTTCACTCTTGCCAGCTAAAATTCATCCTACTATTGCAGGTCAAGCCACAGCTCATGCTCACTACATTATCCTTCTCCTCGTATGACAGTAAACTCTTGGTAGACATTCCCCTCTGGCAGCCAATCACGTTCCAGTACTGCATGATGTTCTGTGACTGTTTTGGCACCCCACCTAGCAATCAGGCCACTGAAAAGTGTCTGAAAAGAATTAGTGTCGAGCTCCTGAGAGGACGTCATCAGAAGCACAATTGGGTGTAGGCAGCAAGCCCTTGCATCCCCCGTGGGGGTTGCCGGCTCCCGAGTGAGAGCCCTGTGGACTCCCAGCTGTTCTATGCAACATGCTGAACAGTAGGGGGTCACCCTGTGTTTGTTTAAAACTAACAGGAGTTCCATTAAAGCCCTGACTCCCCTCATTTAGGACTGCCATGGGGACACAAAGGACAGCCCTGGGAAGCGGCACGTTGCAAGGGACACCAATTATTGAGGCAAGGACACAGGCCAGCTTGTTCGTGCTCAGGGACATGTCAACTCGTTGGATGACCCCCTCCGTCAAACCCATTGACCAAAGCACACAGAGAGGCATCTTAATTGGTGTTGGGCAAACAGATTTTGTCACAAAGTTGCAAAGGAAGCTAAGTAGCTGAATGTTCACATTGTCCAACCCCTGACCTGAGCTTCAGGGTCCGTTCCCCGAGACATCATTATGCTCCATTACTTTGAGTAATCGTCTCAGACTCGTCCTATACCGCAGCGGGGAATCCAGGACAGCAATTAAAAGCAATATTCTGGCAATAACAACGGCGTAAATAAAAAGTGAGCCCTTTTCTCTTTGTACAATGATATGATAGTGGCGAGGGGTAAGATTTGGCACAGGAAGTAGTTGGTAGGGTCTTTGAGCAGCCCCATGTTGGGTTTTTTTGACAATGTGGTCTCAGGCTTATTCTTTGCTCCAACCTGTCCTCCCCTTCCTCCTCTTCAACCCCAACCCCTCGCTGGACCCCCAGAACCCCCGCACTTCCCTCGCTCTCTGCCTCTTTCATTCTGTTTTAAAAGAGATTCTGTGAGAGGGAATCACTTGACATCATTAGTTTTTTGAGAACGGCCATCATGGCAGGGGTTCTTGTCTTGGCCCATGAAAACACATGTCAGATTAGCAGCAGAGACCCTGTGTTTCGACCTCACGTGAAAGGTCTACATGAGTGTTTTTTTTCTTCTCTTCCTCTTATTTCCTACTGTTCTTCCTCCTCTCTGTCTGACCCAGAGACCCCCAAATACGTCTTTGCATTAGCTTTAACCCGACTGGAGGACTAAATGGTCTGGGTGTGGCCTGTTGTCTCTTCTTTGCCATATTGCTGTGGGCAGGCCATGCTACGTGTGCTGTTTTCTATCTCTTTGACCTTTGCAGACTGTACAGACTCAGGCCAAAAATCTAATAAAGGTCCCTGCCAACCTCTTCATGTTTACACCCCCCTGTCCTATCCAAGTACCCACTAGAGTACAGTATGCAGCCTATCACATGTTGTAAACAAGCGTAAGACCAGTGAAAGACAGACATGCCTTTCCTGTAACTTGAATATAATTGTAATGTGGTATTCATTTAAAATGCAGATTTACAGACACAAAAGGAAGCAAGAAAAAAGTATTTTGACTCTGGTGTGGTCCTCAGTATATCGAGCCTGATCTCTTGAAATGTTTGAAATTGAGCAGAAAGTCTTAAAAATGTAAATACAAACTCATTCGCTCTACTGTGATTACATAGTAGGAAACACACCTGAAAATGACGTGAAAGTAAAACGATTAAATGGATTGCAAGTTTATTAAAGTTTGGTTGGTAAACTAGTGGAGATGTTTTACCTCATGCAAAATCATTTTAACATAATAAACATTAAAGGAGATGAAAAGAAGAACATGATTTGCATACATTTTAGTATTGTTGCAAAATCCCATTTCTGGTAAATTGAACATGGTTAATGTTTGTTTTATGTCTTGCATAGGAGTTTATGCTCATTTTACAAAAAATGAGCATAAACAAGATTGAAAAACCCATGTTCCACATTAAAGGGGAGCAATTGTGTTTTGTTTATATTCATCTGAAATGCATTAAAAAAAGCTTGGGAAGTTGACTATTTACTAGTTTTTTTGTTGAAATATTTGACTAAGAATAAGATGCTTTAAAGGACGTTGTAAATTTTATGATGGTATTAAAGATATGAATGTATTAACTATATAGGTGTGCTCAGACGTAACATGAAGGTTACACACAAAGTCAATGCAAAGATGCAAATTCACTACGGGCATTGCAAATTTACACCTTACGCATCTACCCAAGTTGAAATGTTTTAATTTGAGGGAAAAAATTGTGGGACTCTGTGTCGCGAAAGCCTATCAGCGAAGAGATTCTTCTGACGTCACAGAGAATCATAAATGGAGGACCGTCTGATTTACGCCTCGTGGGCACACAGGGCTCTACGACTCAACATCAGTACTGTACAGATAGAACAAAAAGGAGAGGGCTTGGAGAAAAGTCAATGAAGATGACTACATGCTAAGTTTGTAAATATCTATTTTTTACTTCATTCCAGCGATCGGTTGTACTTCACTTCTAACCAAGTTAAGCACCAACGTCGTAGCATAACTATTGTATTATTCAATCTGGAAAATACTCTGAGAAACACAGTAGTGGCCAAGTGATGCAAGGCCAAAAATGGCTTTGCGTTTGGTCTGAACACACCTGCACAGAAATCTTGATACATTACCAGGCAGTTCTTTAATCAGGATTTACAGCCCTTTATTAGGAAATGCCTTTTTCTGAGATAGCAGCTTGACATGTCAGCCACATTTATTCTGGCTCCTTTTGAAACGATTGGTTAGAAGCTGTGAATGAATTTGTTTTACATTTTGCTTGTCCTTTTTATACAATATGGTATTTTCAAATTTGCGTCTCTTTTAATTTGTTTCTCTTTATTTTGTATTCTATTTGACCAGTTTTACGTTTTAGTCTTTTGTTTTAATTCCCTCATTGTGGTCGATTTGAAATTTAAAATTGCATGATTGATCGATTTGGCAGCTCAATGCTATCTACACATCTACAAATATCCATGTAATCCTCTCCCTCTCTTTTTCATTACCACACACACACACACACACACACACACACACACACACACACACACACACACACACACATCTTGTTGTCACTGTTCATCTGTTTGGTGCCACAAACAAAATCATGAAAAGTCCTGTTTTGAAAGTTTCATCAGCCCTGTGGTTATGATGATAACCAATGAAAGATCACAGCTTTAAGAAAACTAATACAGTAACAAAGAGAGTGATTCACTTTGAGATCACTAACTAACACATCTGAGCCAAATAGCATTTGCAAATATTTCTCAGCATTGTTTTCACGTATGCTGAGCTAATGTGATTTGCTCTCCTCCTCAAACCTACTGGCACTTGCTGCTTTGTTTTACGGAAGAGACTCCTCTAAATCTGGCACTTATGCAGACTTAAACAAACCATAACAAGTACTTTCAAATACATCCATCCATTCATTTGTCTTCCTACAAATGTAGCATCTCTTCAAAAAAAACATAGTTGTGTCCTGATATTTCCATTACTGGAAAAAGGCATCACAACTTAAAAATGTGGCCTTCATAGAATCAAGCAGCTCCTGCCCATTGGTGGGAAAGTGCTGATTAATTGTGTCGTAGCCCTGTGAGAAAGTACGCCCAGCGCAAAGCACTAATTATGGGCCCTGCCTGGCCGAGAGAAAAGGGGGCAAAACTCTCAACAAAGGCCCATCTCATATCTCAAGACAATGAGGAACCAAAAGAATAGGAGAAAGGAGAAGTTAATGAGCTGTGTCACCTGGCATCTGTTGATGGGACAAGGCCTGACTGGTGTGTCTGTTTGTGTTTGTGTACATGAGAGAGAGAGAGAGAGAGAGAGAGAGAGAGAGAGAGATGACGTTTTTATGTATGTTTACATGAGGTTTCTGTGGTTCACCGTGGGGCCCTTTTCTTCCTGCAACATAGCAGACAGGACAATGCTGCAGGTAAAAGTCATATCAGTGTGAATGAAAGGTTTTTTGTCCCCATCTTTGGTGCCATATGTGATCATTGTGTTTAATCACTTAATATTTTAGAAAATAAGAGAAATTAAGCTTTCTGAAAAGTTTCTCTGACTGCCCATAATAAACAACTGTCAATGCCATTTGCAATCAAAAGCACATCACTAGCTAAGTTTCCATCAGTGTTTATCACATAAGCCATATATCGATCAAGATAAAATCCTATGAACCCGAACGTATTTCCTTTGAGTCGATATTCATGAAATTCCATCGAATTTTACTTTTTCCATAAGGCATTTTTCATTTGATATCACTTAATTCAGATAAAAACTTGTAGATGGAAACATAGCTACTTTCTGTGCAACTGAGGTGCATCAAATGCATAAGTTGAAAGGTTTTTATATGTGACCAACATTACTCTCTCTCAATGCTTGTCACGTGTCAAGTTCTCATCTAAAGGTGTTTGCTGAATTAAAAAACAAATGTCCCTTTGCTATCATTGCCATACAGTTGCTCCAATTAGTGCTGCTTATACTTCTGTTACTCCTGCTCATAGACCGTTAATATTAATATATATACAGCCTATGCTCAGCTGTAGTTTTACATCACCAGACCTATCTCCACAGTGCTACAGAGTAAGGTCTGGCCCCTCCACCCATACACTCCTGGATGGGAGGAAAAAAACAATCCCAATTGTCTTGGGCTCCGGTCGCAGCAATGATGGATTTGCAAAATGTTCTCGGGAAGGAACTGTTCACACTACATAGTAACGCTGGGGAATTAGCTGGGTACATGGTTAAACGTCATTTGCTCTAACCAGTGTATCGCCGTGTGTACTTCGTCCATAGCAATCCTCACCAATCGGTCCCAAAACGTCCCAGTATACAGAATACAAACATGTTCTTGGTAAATCTTTACAATCATTCCTCAAAAGAACCAAGCCAAATTTTCTTCAAAACCTGCCATTTTCAGCGTGTGGCTTGCTAGCTCAAAGGTTTGTTCGAACAGAGTTTTGCAAGGCGAGAGTCTGCTGCTGCCACTAATATCACTGGGTCAGCTGTCAATATCTAACTGTCAGCTGTCACGCATGTGTGTAGTTATGATAGGTAGATCACTGCAGATGCAAATTCCTGGTGAAATTCAAAGATAACCTTTCCAAGGTAAATACTTTCTATTCCTGTGATCAGACACATTATAGTTTGGTGCTTTAACCATTGGGTCTAAATAAAAACAATATTATCTTTTTAACTATTTCACATTGAGTTGAAATAAGATTGAATAAGGTGGCGACACTAAACCTACTGCCCTTTATTTTGACCCTCATTCATAACTCGCTGGCCACATGTTGTTATGAGGAGAACACAGAAGAGGTCTGGCTTTCCAGAAACTGTATGTACAGTAAGCACATTTGTAATCCTGTAAAAACACAACTCAGCCATGTGTTCAAAAATACTTTGTGAAATCCACAAGGGAAACACTCAGTGATTGTCAGTCATAAAAGGCGACCAGTCGACTGTGGTTTAGCGTTTAGCATGAGTTAGAAGGGCGGCAGCAGCAATCCTGTTTTCACAGTAAATGACGTGGCGTGAAACTACATTCAATGGCACAAGGTATAATACAGCTATAACTCTGTTTTCTGTTTTGTTTGGCGTTCGACTTTTGTTTTTCACTGACCGTGAAGGACAATTTCAGTAATATTCAGAGAGACAAAACTTGTTTCATGTCTCGAACAGAACAAATTTCTGTTGACAGGGCTGGTTGTTAAGTGTGTGGTTGCTGATCTCGAGGCCAAAGAACCACTTTTGGTCGTTCCACTGAAATTTGTATAACTTACACAGAACCACAACGTTTCTCTCTACATTGACACTGCTTTCTGGTCATACTGTATCCATTGTGCAGTTTCAGTGTGCTGAGATTTTCTAATAATAGAATATAAACTACTTGGCAATGAAAGATTCCACCTCCTTTGAAAAGGGGCTGGGCTTTGCAAAAGGGAATTCTATGTTTCATTTTGAAGTTATTGGTCCAGTTCCAAGACCATCTAGCCTCCAATGATCAAAGGTTGAGTCAGAGAAAAGCCTAGCGGGAGGCTTATGCAAAATGTCGTCTCCTTATTGCGAATCAGCCGACACGTTGGAAACCTTCGGCGCTCGTTTAAATGTCAATATACCCAGATGCAGTTTGGCTGTGCTTGGTCAAGTTTGAAGTATGTGGTTAGAAAAAAAAAGAAAAGCTTCGCTTCTTGCTCGCGTATATAGAATTTGGAGGGTTTCAAAAGTCTCGGCCAAGGATGATTTTAACTCCCAGTTCTTCACAACACTTAATATCTGTAATTAACAATTCATATGGGAGAAACAGTGCCCTGAAAGTATTTGTTTTTTATCAATGTTAACCATTTTAGACCTTGTTACTAGAACACATGTAATACATATTATTGTCTGTGATTGCTGCTTGTTGCAGGAAATTGTTTTTTCCCTCTCAATAATACGATCATTCTTACACAGAGGATATAAGCAGTTGAAAGAGATGACAAGATGAACGGACATAAAACATGTACCGGAGGGGGGAAGGGATAAAACATCCCCCACCCCCCCAGACAAGCAGGATTTTCAGCAATGATCCATTATGTTAATGGAGAATTACTGGGTCACACATCAAGCACTATGTTTCCACCTTTAAAAGCAGGCCAGACGTCCAAAATCCCATGACGGAACGGGGGACTTCTGGGTCTGTTGGAGGTAACTACCGGAGTGGAGGGGGCTGATAGCATCGCTAGGAATTTAAACAAAAGTATTTTTTCTCCCTCAAAGCCGCCATCTTTCAGTCTGACGGTTACTGTAAACATCATTCCAGCACACTGCATTATAAGACATGCTACTCCACATTCCTTTAGCACTTTTAAAAGATGGAAAAATGTCTAAAATATTGCATGTTTACTGGTCTGGAGAACGGAGCTTTTACATTAAAGGAAGTGTGTTTCAAGTACGGAAAAGGTTAGCAAAGATACATCTCCGATCATCTTCTTGAATATCAACAAATAAAATGAATTTTATCTTTTGGGTTGTGTTTTTTTGCCACTCACCATAGCTGGGTTGGGTTTATGATGCAACCTTTAATCCAATTCCATTAATACAAGTATATCTTACTTTTTGACACTGAAAAAAAGAACACATACAAAGATAAAATGTGATTTTCTTCGCCAAAAATACTTGTTACGATATCAATGTTTAAAAAAAGCACCAACCCTGAACTCTTATTGCCCTTCACAGTGATATAAAAAGCCTTCAGGGATGTTGCAATAGGCCTTTCTCAATTTAAAAACCAATGACCTTAAAAGCAGTCATCACACTTTGAGTTTGTATATAAAAATGCATACCTTGGCAGTATGCAGAGAAGGGAATGTACAATCGCTACCTGCAGCATTTCTCTTTTAGGCAGTATAATATTCAACGTGCACATCATAACATTTTAGTCTAAACCAGGACATAAAGGTGCTTTTACCATTCTCCACAGTGCAATAAGGACATAAAATAGTTTTTTTTTTTATTTTTATTTTTTAAATATAGTCATTTTATTAACAGAGGCCAAATAAAACTTATCACATTTTATTTACAAAGGGAGGCAATAAATATCTTAATAATAGTCATAAAATTATTTTTGCTTACATTTGTTTAAAAAAAAACATAAATGTGTCATGTTGTTAGTAGCAACTTACAAAAACCTGCCAGCAGACAGGTAAATACATACTACAGGTGAAACGAGGCTGGAGTTTGTTGTCAGTGAGAGAAGGAATGATAGAAGCAGACATTTTTCCCTTTAAGTTACAGACACAAACTCTACCACGTCGCTGAAAACGTTCCCATAATCCTGTTGGTCAACTGGGTTTCTGAGGAGAAGTCTTAAATTGTCAAATGTGGATTAAGGAAGTGATCAGGGGTGGTCAGAGCTACAGTTTCCCTGTCTGTGGATCGCAGGTGTGACAAAACAAGCACAAGGATAAACTTTCCCAAAGGCATCCAGCGAGAGTGAAAAAAAGCGAAGATGAGCTCACAGTCAAAAGATGATCTGGGGCAAGAAGAAAAACAAAAACGGTGTCTACTGAAAGGTTCTTGACATTAACTGAACACAGACAGTCATACTAGGTAAAGATAAACAAAAAGACCGAGGAGGTAGAGGAGGCCTTCATCACCAGGCCCAAAATACTAGCTAGCTCACGCTCAAAGAATCAAGGCATCTTCTTCTGGAACAACTTAACACACGTGAGGAAGAGCTGTTAAAAAGTGAATCCAAGGGGAGACAAGAGGGATTAACATCCGTCTCCCAAATGTGATGAAGTTGGAAGGTTTTGTGGAATTATGAATCACATCATATTTTTGTTTGTATTGTTTTCTTTTAAGGTGTTTAAACAAGACTAAGGCCACGGCTGGTGCCCGACTAGTCAAAGCATGTCGTGTTTTAGCTGAATCACAGGCTGCATGGAAACGTCAAGGAAATCGCACACAGTACTCGGAGGGTTCAGCACATTCCAGGAGCCACGAGTGGAGCTGAGGTTGAGAGACATATGGAAAAAAAAGAGAATGAGAGAGTCCTGTAAAATATTGCACTCAAAGCTACAGTTATCCCGGCAGCACAGTGTCACCTGCGACTGCCACCTCTCTCCGTTTCATCTCCATGGTGTCTGATTCCAGTGGAAAGTATGGGATCCACGTTGTCAGGGGCAACACAAACAAAAACCGACAAGTATTCCAATAAATCTCTAGTTGGCTGATTTTTATAACGTTGTGTCAGCTCGTGCTTCAGCCCCCATTCTCCCAAAAAAATAAGTACATCTTCAGCTTGCAGTTGAAACGTAGCTGAGGACGACGGCGACAGGAATACTTTCAGAGGTCCTTTAGTTTATCCAGTATAAATAACATGACAGACACGTTAGCACAATGACATCAACCCAGAAGAATCCAAGAGTTAGGAAATAGTCAGTCATCCTGAAATACAAAAATAGAACATCTTTGACTTTTTTGTTCTTTTTGTCTTTTGTCTTTCTTTTACAGAAGTGAAGTCTTTAAGGTGATTTTTTTTTTTAAGACAAGAAGCTTGAGTTTTTAAGTTACAGTTTTGTTTCCCCCCCCACCCCCCACCCTCGAGGAAAATTAGTGCTGTCACAATGGTCCCATTAGTTCCTCTTGGGGTTGGGTTTTAATCGCCGAGCCCTTCGTGTCCGCTTAGTGACTGTGGTGAAACGAAACTCCTCCAGAGGGTCCGGCCTGCCCTTCGGCTGGCGCTTCATGAAGTGGACTTCCTGTTGTCTCTGCGTGGTCCGAGAGCCTTTCTTGGGCCGCCCCTTCCTGTTGAAGCCGAGGTACCATCCTTTGTACTTGGCCGACACAAGAGCTGTGTAGTTGTTCTCCAGGAATTCCTCGACAAAGACGCACTCCTGCTTCCTTCCATCAGGCTGAAAGAAGGGAAAAGGGACATTAATGAAATATTAACATAGAAGCATGAGCTGTTTTTCAACTAACATTCTGGATTTGCATCAGTGTGTTTGGGATCAGCATGGTTGGCTCTTCTGTTGGTGTTTTCCAGTTTGAACTAAACTAAAATGGAAGGAGTCTCTTTCTGTCTGTATGTATTTCCTACGATTTTCTTAACAACGGTTTATCCAATCAACTTCACACTTTACGGGTGTATTGATAAGGATCCAAGGAAGTGTAATGTCCAGATCATGGGATCTACGGGACATATTAGTATTATTATTATATTAGTAGTCCGTTATGTACACACTGTGTAGTGTATAGAGAGGGGATCCCTACTAACTGTTACACCGCCGAACGGCATGCTGGGTACAGCTCACTCTTTGTGGCTCGCCACAGTCTAGTACATTCATAAACATATAAAGAAAGAGAGACATATTCAGCAATGTAGTTTTTGGAATGAATGCTTTTGTTTTAATAGTATTGTTTAAAAACCTGGCTGTGTTGAGAACAGGAATTTTTCTTCACTGTGATTACGAGGCAAAAACTTTCACAAGTGTGCATTTGTTTACACTTTACTGCACTATTATAATACAACTACTTCCAAACTAGTTTTGCCTTTTCATTCTTTTAAACGTACCACCCACACACACACACACACACACACACACACACACACACACACACACACATATCAATAGTAGTAATGGTTGTAAAGAAATAGTTTGACATTGTGGGTAATAGGTCTATTGCCAGATTAGAGAAACTTCGTATCAATTCTATGTCTGAGACTATTAGCTTAGCCCAGTTTAGCATTAAGACTTGCTGTGCAGTTTAATAATTAACAGATGAGTAAAAGAGTGTTACTTATGTTCTCATCTAACTCTCAGCAAGAAAGTGAATTTCCCAAAACATCAATTATTGCTTCAAGATATTGAGCTAAATATCCATGAAAATAAATACAATTTGGTTTCATATTTTTTCACACGCTGGCGTGGAGTCAAAGTGATTTAAATAAACACATGTTAAATACTGATTGAAATCTAGAGAATACTGCTCTGTATATGGTCACAGCATGCTATTTGTAATCCAAACCCTTAGATGTGCTATTCTACAACAGACTTTTTCTTTGGAAGAGAGTAGTTCTGCTGAAATCTGTTCACAGGCCTGTGGAATATCCGATGTAACAGAAAAACCCAGTGCTGCTGAACTTGGAAAATAGAGTGGTAGTAAATATCTCAAGAGCCAATTTCGCAAAAGCTTGGTCCTTTATTTCAACTTTCTGCATGTCTTCATAGCAACAGGGGTCAGAAAATGTGTAATTTTTAATATAATTTGTGAGATAAGGAAATCTTGATGCCAACACTGGGGAGATTTATTGAATCGGTCCAAGGTTTCTGTGATTTACAGTACAATTTATTTCTATTATTAAGCAAGCTGAAAGCCACCAGCAATCAATAATTTAAATGTCATTTTATCCGATTGTTAAAATAATCTTTCGGTGGTTTAAAGAGGAAGTCAAAGAACATTTTTTAAACAAATGAGGCCCCAGCAACTAAAACTAAAAAATGCATGTTTCTAACAGATGACCATGATGAGAGAGTGAAAACGTCTGTGAATTTCTGCAGCCCCACAGATGCTGACAGCATGAGTTATTAATGCAACAAAATCACACGTGTGCCTCCACAGTCGACGTTTTCAAATAATAACTTCTTTTCCATATCGCAGCGGTTGTCCGCAGAGTCACATGCAGTCATCTCGCGCTTGTGGCCACCTGGTGTGACTATGTGATATAATTGCAATGGCATTCCTCCTAAGTGACCATTAGTCTCTCAATGCATTGTGGTGATTGCAGTCCGTAATTGACTGATCGAGTGTCAAAGGAGTAGGCAGATTACGTAATGGAAGAAGGGCTGTGAGTTATCAAAGGGGTTTTGTTAGGGTGTACAAAAACAGCAGGAAAAAGCAGATCTGAGGCTGCGTTCAATTGAGCCTGGATTAAGAGCTCCATTTGAAATATTCGTTGTGATATTAGAACGTGCCGATTTAATCTGGTCAGTGAAAACAAATCATGAGCTTCTATTGAAGGATCAGTCGTTTTCCTTTTTAATAATATTCCCAAAATGAAAAAAAATGTACTCACCCTTCCGACTATTTTGCCCTTTTCGTTCATGCAAATGTAATGTTCGCTCTCTTTTCCTTTTATTCGAATGTGGCTCCCGAAGGTTTCTGTCTCGACAACAAGAAGAGCTGGAAAAGAAAAGAAAAAAAGTCTGTTAAGTATACGTCTTTCCACTCAGATACACCATTAAAGATTCCCATTCATTTGAACATATGTTTATGTCACTTATGGTCAACAGTGTAAACTGTAAGCTGTAAACTAACACAGAGCTTTATCAAGCACTGAGCCTCATAAAGAATACTGAGATATCTAGACTACAATGGGCAGGAAAGAAATTGTTTACAGTATTTTGGAGTTATTAAGTTGACATTTGATGAATATATATTTTTCATCATATATACCACCACAAAGCAGTCAACCCCCATTATAAGTTGTACCAGAAATCAAATTCTCTTTAATCAAATCAAGGATTATAGGAAATAGCTGGAAATCGCAAACCAACAACATTCTGTAAATTTGTGTTTTTTTTTTACAAAGAATTTAAAAAAAAGAGATGAATTATGGGTCTCCAGAGCAAATGCTTCTTTTTAAAAGGTATATTAAGTGTACAACTTTCTTTACACAATACCATATGTACCAAAGCAACAATGCCACCGCCACTTTAGCCTGACACAGCAGTAATCCACTCTCGAGACGCATCCCGGCGGCTCTTTTATCCCCCCCCTCGAATGTTAACCCCTGCGAGGTCACCTTTGTCTCTGCTCGCCCCTCGACCAGCAAAGAGATCTGCCAAACATTTGTGGAGCGGTTATGTGCCCCTCAGGATTAGGTTTCAAGTTCCCTTTAGTCTGTGCTCACTCAATCAAAAAGTTAAGATGATCCATTTGTTTAACACACAGAGCCATTCAGTAGCGCTCAAGGGAGTAGAGGAAGAATAGGCGAAGGGGATGGGACGGGCTCGAGGGCAGAAGTAACTCCCCTTCTCCTCCTCCCCCTCACCCTAAAATCCAACATTGGGAGGAAAGTGGGAAGAAGGAAACTTGTCTCAAAGGTGAAACTTTAAAGTAATTCCTTCTCTTGGTTTGAGAGATGTGTGTTTGTATGTCTTATTTGGGAGTTAAAGGTATATTTCTGGCTTTTTTAATAATCAATCTGGACCTTTTTAGGGTCCTTGAGAAGTAAAATTGTACATGTAGTGGATGATGTTGAAAAAGATATTTCAGCTCTGCAAGTCAAATCAGGAGTCATTGGACAACGCTTCGGCGTCTAACTCTTAGCTGGTTTTGCATGGAGACCCAAAATCCAACCTCAGCTATGAAGGCTTGACCCAGAACATCAGATACAACAATATTTTCCTCCCTACAGTAAGTTATCTTTGTCTGTGACATCTGATGGCAAAGTAACAAAAATGGAGTAACTATATTTATCGGAACAGCATCCACGAGCAAATATCTTTGAGTCAGTGAGTGGTCACTGTGATGTTGTGTGTATTAATTCTGGATATTTCTTTAAACAGTTCTCAGGCTCAAGACTCTATTGGCAGCAATAGTTTCCATGTAAAAGGGCAAAAATGAAAAATCGGTCAGAGATTCTTGAATATAGTATCAGTGTTTTAACATTAAATCCCACTTTTAGTGATTTCTTAACCAGTGCAATGTTTTATTCCTTGGTGCAATAAACAATAAGGGGCCACAGGCATTCTATTGACCTCAGCATGGGGTCACCTGTCAGCAAAGCTGAAAACTCCTGGTTTATTTCCCACATTGCAGCATATATCAGTTTAAAAGCCTTTGCAGTGACCCACCAACAGGCATCATTTATGGCAAATAGTTCTGGAAATAGACTGTTCTAGTCTCTTAAAAGTAATGAATATGCTACGCTAATACATAAGAAGAATGATTACACCCGCATTTTGCCTGCTCTGATACAGACTTAGCAGTCATAAAGCTCTACATCAAAGCAATATATTTCTTCTGTGGTGGTTTGTGGCCCTCTGCAGTCACTGAGAGTGGATCAGAGCTAAGAGAGTATCTTCCTGAGCATTATTAGTGAGTGCAAAGGAGTTCACAGGTGCCAGGTACTGCAGCTGGATGGGGGGGGAGGAAGAGGTGGTGGTGGGGGACAGCAGAAGGGAGGGAACAGGGGCGGAGGGTAGAATAGAATTGGCGAGGCCTTATGGGAAAAATTGGATCTGCTTCCACTCAAGCTCTAACAAGCAGTGAGGAAACTTTGCCTCGGCGCATCTGTGACTGAACACACTCACTCTGAGGCATTCAAGACCAGCAATTTTGGAGCTGTGAGTCAGCTGTTATGAGCAAAATATCTGCAGGAAAACACAAAACAAGTCCTGTTGCCTTATGTTTGTGCCGCTGCATCAAAGAGTGCTTCACTGACCATCAATTTACTCATTCGCCACATTTGTTTTGATTCGACATTGCAAACAAGTCCACAAAGAAAGCAAAGACAATATATTTAAGGTTGATAGGATCATATAATAATTTAGTAAAGCTAAATCTGTCAAATGTCTTTTGTCATCTTTAAATTTTCAAGTTAAGAAGAAATACTTTTCCACTGCTGGACTGCCAGTCCATATCCAACATTTATTGTGACAATGGCAATTGCAAACCACTCTGTTGTTAGAAAAATGAAAGATTCTACATTTAGTTAGAATTTTCTCTTGCCCCTTCAAGTTCAAGGAAAATACAGCTTTAAGATTTTCCCAATTTGCATTCCCCAATATGGACAGTCACAATCCCATTCTGCGTGAAAAACCAACATGTTCTGATAAATTAAGAGACAGTAGAGTCAAATAATGCCACATGATTGCATCCTACATGACCTTAAAAGATCACAACCTAATACTTAAAAACCAACAATAAAGAATATTTTGCAGAATGGCAAACAAGTACCACAAAGACTTACTCTGGATACCCAAATTTTCAGTGGCGTGACAAGCCAACACCGGGCCCTTAAGCAGGATTAACAAGGCGGGCCCCCCTACTACAGAACGGGGCAACGGCGCAAAGTCCAAAACTAGGCTATCATGAAAAGGACAGGATAGGACCATAAAGACACCGCATATGAGATGAGATGACTGACAAAATCAGGAGTAGCCTACGTGCACCACAACAACAACAACAACAAAAACGCAGGTGAATGCGCACCATAACACATGAAAACACACACAAGGGCAGTCCCTCCAGGATTTTGCAGTCCCTCCAGGATTTTGCAGTCCCTCCAGGATTTTGCAGTCCCTCCAGGATTTTGCAGCCTTTTTTTGAGATTGTTGCTGCCCAAAATACCTAATTTCGCGGGAGCTTTTGTAAAATATTGCAATAAAAGTTGCAATGTCTTTTGTATGTTTGTTACAATGACGATGCGGAAGACAGTGAAAGTAGCAAAAAAAGTTGCAATTTTGTTGTATAGTTCTTTGAAAATGAAAAGGAAACTTGTTTTGGGGAGAATAATGAATTACTCTGAGCTGAGATTTCCTAGGAACCTTACCAAAATGGCTGGTGGTTTTAAGACAAAAAACAATAACTTGTTGAATGAATCATGAATATGAACATATCACTGTCAGTGGCTTGTTGATCTTTATATTGTTAATTTCCTATTCCTATTCATACAGTTTTATTGGACTTTAACTTATCATTGCACTTACAATAACAAGCGTAGTTGTCCTCAATTTAGGTCATCCTGTACATCTCATCTGCTGTTTTTCCTGCATCTACCGCGCGTGTGTGTGTGTGTGCGTGTGCCAGTCGCGCAGGGACGGGGGGGAGCAGCGGCCCTGCCCGCTGCAGAGAGCCGACAGGATTGAAACAGCAGCCAGGAAATGAATTTGACCCATTCTCACTCCTGTTCGGTCAGTGGCTCTCAGAGTGCACGTGGAACTCCTGGGATTGTCGTGACTAATGAAAATGCGATAGGGGGCCCCGGCTGTCAATCGATATCTTCCAGTCATGCGACCACCCTGATTGGTCCGGGCCCGTAAGCAACCGCTTACCCTGCTTACCGATAGTTACGCAGTTGCAAATTTTGCAGTAAACATCCATTGAAAGGTCAGCAATTTAATAATCTTTCCATCCAACCAAACCAGTAGTTAGTGTCTTACGAAAGTCACCATCAAACTTGGCCAAGCCAAACACAGAGCATGGGAAACAATCTCCAAGTAATGGGCAGTAAGTGATAGGAGTGATAAAAAACCTCAAGAAGCTACACATCTGGCTGGTAGGTGGTGGTGATTTCTCATCCTGTTAAAACAAACTAGATAAAGTGTCAGGTGAGATGCACAGGAGTTCTCCCATACCATACTTGCCCCCATCATCTCCGTTGGCGTTGACTTTCTTCCCCAAGATCTGGACATGTTTCCCTGTAGTTCTGCTGTAGAGCTGGTAGATCCGGACCTGCTTGCGGCTCAGGTCGTCCGGGTTCCTTGTGTGGTTCTCAATGTAAAATCTGAAATCGGCAGAAGTCTGCTGGGATTCCTGCACAGAGGTGTGAGACAGGAGGAAATAGAGAGTGAGTGAGAGAGACAGAAGATGAAGAAAACAAAAAGAGGGAAAGACAGACAGTGAAAGAGCGTCACAGCACAGGTGTTGATAGTAATGTGTCCTGTTGGTTTTATGGGCCTTGTGTCAAAAGAATTGTGCTTCAGGGGCTTAAAACTGAGACATCAACCGGGAAATTGTGGCTGCGGTATTTTAGTGTTCCTCTTCTTGCTTTCAACTGGCACAGTTTATATGCATTGCATTTACAAGCTGATAACTATGCTACAAGATGTGGTAATGAAGTCACCGTTTGAGTAAAAATCCCACAGAACAAGTGCAAAGTCTATAGTGCAACCCTTTGCTGCTTCTTATTGAGACAGCAGTATACTATGTGCCCCTGGCGATATTGAGAAACCTGTACTCCATTTCCACAAGCAAGCCACTAGCAATTATACACCTGAAGCATCCAGACCTGTTGCACTATCATCAAACAAATATCTGCCTGCAGGCAAAATAGGGTCCATAAATTAGGAAATGCAGCAGGCGGAAGACAAGATGGCAAGAGGCACCTTAAACCGCAAAAACACTCATGTAGGAAGACTTTCTGATCAAATTGTCCAATTCTATGTTTTAGAACTCACTAGCCGGCGGTTTACGAGTCACCTTAGAACTGACATAAAGAGAGAGGAAATCACAGACTTTGACAGCATGGCAGAAAAGGAACTGTCACCCAACATGTGGAAGAGCGAGAGGAAACGTATACTTTCAGAATCCCTGGAATCTCACTTCACGCCAAGATTCCATTTCCCCAGCTGCATGGTGTGGTAATTGCACAGTAATGGCTTTTTATGTGGCTGTTCTCAGGTGGCTAATTATATACACATTACATACCCTGAGTCCGTGTTATTCTAACTTCAGTAAATTAATGACAAGAAGCAAACATGATCGGAAATTGTGGCCTCAGAAGAACAAATCTTAAACTCAGAGAGGAAAAATTCAAATCGTCTGAAAGTTGGAGAGCAAATCTTATCGAGACGTTAAACATAGACCAGGTTGTGATCCCAATTCACCACTTATTAGGTTGGACCTATACGCCACACTCCAGAGGTGACCGTTTAACATCCCAGAAACTAAAACTTATGGTCAGTACAAGGAATTGGCCCTCAAATGGCCAATAGATTTTAAGATACATAATAAGGTAGCATCTCTGGGCCACATTTGGACTTTGGGCTATTGAAATAGAAACTACTTGTTGGCTCATTATGACATATTCAGTCCAGAAATGTAGACCTCAGAGGATCCAGCCCCTGAACTGGGACACGGCTTCTGTATCTTGACATTTAGGAAACACGCCCATAATGTTACTTTTGGCATCAGGCAGTGTTTTGAAAATGGGAGGCTGGATATCAAAATGCATTACCTAGTGATGTAACAAAGTTGTGGTAATAATGTTGACTTCAAGTCATCAAACCACATGAAATGCAATGTCGGGGCCAGTATTGCTTGGGAGTAGCAGATTATGCATTTCTCTGATGGATAATTATTTTTTTAGTACCAAAATGAGCTGTGACTCTATTGACTAATTTTTAAACCCCGTAGGTTCCAGTCCAGCCACTTTTCCTCAAGAGGTGATATTTACTCCAAGTAAGTATTCCAAATGCAACACAGCCTGCATGAAACAGTTGCTTGGCCATTGACATTTAATACAGTCAACACAACATTAGAAAAATGAATCGAGACCATTCATTTCTGGAGCCCTAAAAATGAAACCCTATCCTATGTAGGCAACCAATTCCTTAATTAAATCAACCAGGTACCCAAAAGATTTATAATTTACAGCATGAAAAGCCAATGCAACCTATTCAATTCAAAACATGGATTTGTCATTTTTAAACACACCTGTGTGAGACGCTTTGTATGTGTTACTTTCAACTAACACATACGACAAAATGGGTACTAGTACTGTAAAACGAAACGTAAGGAAAGTTAAATATAAGCTATGTTTGGAGATTGGAGACCAAGTAGCTACAACAATGGAGCCAATTACTCGCAGAAACTTTCATATTTGATGCTCTTAGTATTTGGTATCTAGTAGGTGTTCACAATGGAAACTCTGGAAGACTTATTGTGAGGGCTGAGGAGTTAGCATTAGCAGCAGCAGGAACAATGGCTGGACAAACAAAGACAAAAGTGGCACCTTCTCCTCCAAGGAAAATGACCACTCAAATTAAATAACAAGTAATCTCTGCACTTCACAAAATACAAAGTTTGGAAGCAAAAATATTACTAAAAAAAGAAAGAAGCTGGATTCCCATGAACTACATGCTGGTTTAAAATTAAACATTCATGCTGCAGCAAAGTGTACATCCAGAACTACACACAATGTGTTGAAAACGATGCATCCATTTCAAAAGCTAAACATCAGCAGCGTCTGTTATCAACTTTCTCTCAAAATTAACCTCAATGCTGACGAGGTAGAAAAGAAAAAAAAAAAAAAGGAACAGACAACACAATGTGGCTTAACTGGGCTGCTAAGGGATTTATCCCAAATCTTCCCCATCTCTAAACAAACATACAGGTGTGTTTGGTAGACAGTTGCATTTTGCGTCAATGGAAGGGCAAGCCTAAGCACATGGCTGAGGTGAACACTAGCGATTTTTTTATCATGCTGTCTCCTTTCTTCAAAGACACAGAATGAAAACGGATATGGTTGAAACTTCAAAAGTCTGGCACTCATCTTCACCCAGGAAGCTTAGTTGTCGCATCCATCTAAGATACACCTTGCTATCTGCTTGACACACACAGACAGGGTCTCACACACACAAACGGGGGAAAGACACACTCTCACATGTTGGCAGTGCATTCAAAGTTGTGGTTGCTTCTGTTGTCTTTCCTCATGAAATCACAACCACATCATGACATGTAAGAGCCATGTTTGATCATTATCCTGAAAGCACTCAGAGGGCCACAACCTTATCTGACTTTTTCCTAAACTAAAGAAAACATCATTAAAACAACTAAAAACATAAAACATCATTCCTCAAGGCACCTCATACGTCTGTTGAGACACATTCTGCATGAAGTTCATCCTCTCTTACATGTGAGGAGTGGTCAGTCGACACCATAGCTTTGTTTGTGCCAGCTCTGTTGGAATAATCAGAGTACATAGACTTACGTAACATTGCAGTTTCTAGTTTTGGGGGTTTCAGGGTTTTATATTTTCTTTCTGAGAATATCCATTAAAAAGTCCTGAATCAGAAAATTTACTTCAGGAGTTTGACCTGCTATTTTTGAGTATATCTGAGAGCTATACTGGCTCCCTGGCCAGGGCAAGGTGTTCCTAGCAGCACTAAATGAAAAAACAAGAGAATTGTGTAACCAATAAAATGTATTTTATATAGTTTACAAACAAACTTTCCCTCCAGCAGGGTTTTATTTGTGCCAAAAGGTCAAATGTTGACTCTCCATCTTGATATGATTCCATTTCCCATGACTTCAATATAAATAAATTTTGTAATCTGTTAAAGATACAATTACAGATAAAACTACAATCAAAACGTTGCCCATTTACGTGGGAGACGAATGCATTTCAGAAATGGATGAGAGAGAAAAATCTAACCTGCTCTTTATTTCTTCTTTTAAAAAAAAATCATTCAATTATGTTTTAATATTTAAGATCATAGTACTGAGATTAATTTAAAACAACAGCACGTGGATAATTAGGATTAAAAACGTCATAGCAATAAAGTGATCAGATAGCTTTACGAGTGGAGGAGCGTGCACTCCGCATCTTATCTGAATCACGGCGCGCAATTAGGTGAGTGGATGCCTGCAAATCATTACTGTTCAAAGTGAGACGGGACTAATAAAAACTGAGGCAACAAGCGCCAAACGAGCCCATCTGTTCAAAGAACAACTTTTAACCCCAGGGATCAAAATATTTATTACACAATTCTGTTGTAAAAGACTCAAACTGCTACTTGAGCCCCAGATTAAAAACAAGTGGTTTTAATTATTATTATTACAGATCGATACTGATTTGGCTAGATTAGTCCGGGGACAGAACAGCTGATAAGCATCAGATAATAGATTTCCCTATGATATTTCTTTACCAGAGGGTTACACTCTTTGGCGTTAGTGATTTTAATTGCATTTGTATCTCTCGATGGTGCTGCTATAATACGAATGCAAATAACTTTACAGTGCGCCATACTGAGTTTGGTTACGTTTTCATACATTTATGGTACTTGTATCATTGTGTATCACTAAAATATAGTTATAATCTCATGTCTCTTCAGTTAGTTTATTATTCCCCTCCTTTTTTTGCAATATCCTTTTTGATTCTAGAATTCATTTTATGCCTAGCAAATGCTTTCCTTTTAAATGTACATGCCGTTTTTTTCTCTCTTCAGGACCCTAATTGATATTAATGAATAGTAATTTAATATACCATAGTGAATCCTGCGTTTGTGGAATACAAATTTAAAATAATTATCTGCAATATTCACAAAAAGATGCACAGTGACATGCAAACACACAACAAAAAGAGTTGAACGAGGGAGGAAACATACCTGTAGCTGGAAATAGAGTACCAGAAAATGTAAACACCTATGTGGAGAGAAGGGAGGAGGGGAGTGAATCATACAGGCAATTACATGAAGAATAAACGCAGCCTAACCTGGATGAAAGCAATGCGCAAATATGAAGCTTTTAGCGACTTCTATTGGTAAGAATGCATGACCATCTGTAGAAAATACAAACGGAGATGTGAAACACTTACAGGTATATGAACCTCGAAGGCAGCACAGACATCTTGACTTGCAGAAATACACCTGCTTCCACAGATTTAGAGCCCCAGGAAAGGTTGGCGAAATCGCCACCCTCTCTATTGCTTTCGCTTCCCTGTAGGGTACGTCCTTTACGCACACAACTCCGGGGGTAAGTAGGAGACTGAATCCCAATGTAAGGATAGATCACTAGAGAGCAGCGACAGAGTCACGGAGTGCAACATTAGGTGTTTCCTTGTTGGGGGTTGGGGGGGGGATTATCCAGAAGATTTTTTTTTTTTAACTCAGTCTCCTCCGCTCCCCGAAATCCCGCAACGTCTCCCTAAATAGGTGCCAAGAGTGGAACGGATTCAGAATTGAACCGCTCCAAAAATCCCTTCGCTCAAAAAATATCCTTTGAGTTTTGCACACCTAAAGCCAGGTTTCCGCACAATCCCAATCCTGTTGCTCCAGAGATCACAGGCTCCTCAACTCCGTCCGTACCTGCGGGGGGTTTCTACACCTTGCATGGGTCATTTTATTCTACCAAGTGCTGCGGTGGAAAAGGGAAAAGTGGTGAATAATAAAACGCCCGTACACCGAAAACAACACGCTAAAAGTGAGCAAACAATCGTATCCAGATATACAAAAGGTTATGTTTAAAAAAAATTGAAATCGCGGCGGCAGCGGGTCCCTGGAGAGGTTTGGGGTCTGATGATGGCGCAGCAGTGCCTGTCAGTGGTGTTTGTGCGTCTGCGGCTGGAGATTTGGGCACAGAGAGGCTTTTTTTGTTGTTGGTGGGTGGAAACATGTCAGCGGTTTGCACCTGATAGGGTAATCTTGGAGAGACCATCAGCTTGGAGAGGGTTTTTTTCCTCTTGGTGGGCAAAGCGCTGCGCAGAGGAAAACAAAAAGTAATTAAGATTTTTTTTTTTTTTTTTATTAATACAATACTTTGTCCCTAGTGAGTAAGTTTAGGAAATCATTTAATTGGCATTTGGATATGGACAAAGATATCATGATTTAAAAGAGCTACTGTACGTTTAATTAGAAGCATGGGATAATATGAACTTTTGTGCTTATTTATGAGTTTTATTTGACCAAGTTTTCATTTAGGCAATCTTAACTTTTACGTCAAACCACATTTTCATTTATTATTACGTGAAGGCCTATGCAATAATAACGTATTATTGTTATTATAACATTGTTACCGTCAGTGAAAAAAAAACAGATTTCCTTTGTGCTACAGAAACTGCTTCTCTTTCGGTTATTCGAGCTTTGTAACCTGCTGCTGGTTTGTGGATTGGCCTCGGCTCTTCCAGACAGCATTCAAATGCAGGTTGTTGTCGACCTCGATTTTTTTCAATAATGTGCTATAACTTATCCCGAATTTAAATGAAAGAGAGGTGTGAATGTGTTTACGAGCTGGCAGCAGTAAAGTGAGCCCACATTCCCTGCTGCCATTAAAAAAAAAAAAAAGAAAACCTTTGTGGTTCGCCTTTATTGTCTCATTAAAACGGGATCCTCGGCATTCCTGCCCCATTGATATTCAAAATAAATCTAAATGATTACATACAAAACTTCCCATGTTGGGGATTTCAAAGGGCCTCCTGTTGGGAGTTCAGTGGGGAATGAAAAAGAGTGTTTAACTCCAGCTGCTGATCAGCAAACAGACTGCCAAATAAACAAAAATCTGTTATTTATCCGGAAAAATATGAATTGATGGCGTTTACTTAAAAGACTATCTAAGTGTTTGTGATTTATAATGAGGTGTTAAATCATTTGTGTTGTGTGCAAGTACAAATGTGGATAAATTGGCTGTATGTGGGTTTAGCCTGTGATTCATGGCTGTCTAAGCTTGATCCTGTCAACCACAGTGCTCTTTATTAATCCCTGTAACACAACTCATGTATAATGTCATTTAAAGCATGACTAATTTAGCCTTGTCTGCCTAGGGGAGGGAAATCACAGCACAAATGGGCAAATAGTAATTATAGAGGAAGATAATTTGATGATCTCTTTACAAATACAAGGCGTTAGTTCTGTTTGATCAAATAAGGCTTACGTTAGCTGCTGCTCACCACCGATAAAGATTTCTCTGAATGTTCAAAATAAAAGCACCTGACAACTGATTTAAAGAAGGCAGGATGATAAACAGCAATTACCACACTGACTGTGATAGAGCCAGCATTGTGGAGTCACTCATCACCTCTTAAGCACATGTTTGTGACAAACTTCTCGGAGCATGACTGTAAATCCACAACTGAGGGAAGAGAGTGCAGCAGCAGGCTTGATGTGGCCACCTGTGAGTAACGAGGAGAAGAAAAAGTATTTTTGCATGGGGAAAAACGGAAGATCCCAGGACGTTTATCGTTTATTAGTCTTAAGAGAATGTGGAAAATAAGTAATGGCTACAAGCCACATTTTAGATGGTTCAGGCATGCACTTGTCTGGACAACCAGTCATGTTCACAGCTCGCCTATCAGGAGTCAGATGTATTCTAGAAATGTAAACCAACATGTGGCACAAAAGGAAACAGAGTGGAGAAGGAAAACATTTGTCTGCCCTAATTACACATAATCTGACAAATTGACAAAAGTGACAGAGAGACAACAACTTGTGCAATTGTTGAATGTGGAGAACAAAGCGATATGAGGACTAATAGCTACCAGGTATATGTACAATATACCTCATCTGTATCTGACAGCTTGAAGGGTTGGTTCACACAATTTATTAAAAAGAAAAATTCTAAGTAAACTTTCTAGACTTTTTTTACTTATCCAATTGTTTTAACTATACAATATACAAGTAGTTCCAGTTGTTGATTGTGAATTATCCAGACTAAATAAGACTCTGTTTGGGCTTTTGAATTAAAAAAAGGTTATCTGTCAATGCTTTAAGCACCACAAAGAAAATTCCATTCACCGTGGTGCAACTGTAATGGTGTGGTAGCTAAAATCAAAACTATCTAAGATGCTATTTTCAATTCGGGGGGAACTGACCTTTTAAAAGAATAGACTGCAGATGTGGATTTAAAACCACATTTTCACACCATCAGTCAAAAGAGTTGGTGCTTCCGACAACTTGCCTGCTGACACTATATGAAAAAGTAAAAAAATTACATAAAACGGCAACAATCAATCAAATGCAGTATGCTGCTAGTCAAGCATAACAAGAGTTGAGCTTTATGAATGGGGAGAGCTGTTTCACAGTCCAGTTTCTGAGGCTTGGAGGAGGGAGGAAGGGGGGGCACTCAAGAATTGGGATAAGGTTACCCACAGAGATTAGCTGACAAGAGTGAGGGAGTGAGAAAAACAAGCAAGCAAGTTAAAGGTCTTAGTTTACCTGGCTTGATGTGCTTGGCAGCCAATGAAAGTGCTTTCAAACCACAGATTCAAATGGGGCCTGAAATGAGACACTGCTGCCACATCTGCCAATTCTATTTCCATTTTGATGAAATCAAATTGAACTTTTAAGTCAAGAGGTGCAAAGTGGCGAATTATGTTATTTTGACAACTTAGATTCCTTTCAAGTCTTTGAATTTGAACCTTGCTGTGTCCTCGTGCAGCTATGCGTGTCTGTCCGCAGCGACGGGACTGTGGGAACGTCACAGAGGATATCTCATTGAAGCTAAAAGAGGATGCATCCGAAGGCGGGCGAGCGCTCAGCGGTTCAAAGGGCCCTAGCAGGCATTTAGGGCTTGACAAAAGAACTTGGCAGATCAGTAAGTGAAGCCCAATGTACTACATTAGTGTCAGGACCCCCTCCGCGTCCCTCCCACTTTGCACTTTCATCTCTGACACGGACGTATTGACTTAAAGGAAAGGGTCGCCAAGAAGGGGTGGGTAGTTGTGGTGTGTGTTTGGGGGAGGGGGTGTAAGTGCCCTATTCAATTCTCAAGGTGAGACGATTGATGCAGAGTTGTGACCACTGACTCATATAAGCCACCCAGAAGCCTTTTTTCTAACTAGAAGTCACAGGCCGACAAGCGTGTGAGACCTAAACAGGACGGCCCTCTTCCTCTCATCTCACTGAAATCAGCCTCACCCCATTAGTATATGCTGACCCCACCACCGTCTCTCCAAACACACACTCACATCCCTTTTCACACTGTGGGCCATGCCCTTCTGCAGGCTACTGAAGTCCAACGGTTAACATGGGTTTGGGTCGTAACGGGGTCGCGACACCTTGACATTGTGGTGGGTGACAGAGAGAGGAGCCAGAGGAGGAAGGGTGCAGCTACAGCCAGCTACCTCGGAGACCTTTCAAGTATTACCTGGAGGAGAGGGTGGAGAAAAAAAAGCGGGAAATGTTTTAGTAATTTGTCCCCCGTCACAAGTTGTTTGCATGAAGTCATTAAGGGCCATTTAGGTATTGCCTTGAAGGATAGAGGCCAGAGAATTTGGGTGCGGGCGCTCTTTGGGGGAGAGGCTGTGGGAGTGAAGGGTGAAAATCAAAGCGCTGCTCTTCAACAAATCATCTTCAACATGCAGAACATATTAATGTTTTCATTGACTTCAGTCCTCTGTTTGACATTAATTATGATTTGCTCTCTCTCATCCAGCAGGGAGTCTAGAGTTGTTGCTCTCTTGTTGCTAGTTGCTAACACGTGAAATAACTTTATGTGACTACATGCATTTTAAAGACCTTACTAAACTATTCTTCCTTGGATGAATTCTTTGGCCGTTGCTCAATACAAAGACACTGCCAAAATGTGTCACAGTACTACAATTGAATAACAGTCAGCCAACAGACCCCATGTGTTCTAAGGTTTTGGCCCATGGGTGACAGATAAATGTCAAGTCCCTTGGACGAGCAAAGGCAATCAAACAGTTTTGTTACTCAGACTTTTGCAGTACAATATGAGTGCCGTAATGACATAATAAGCCTTCATAGCTGGGTGGACTGGTGGTGAAAGTTTGGCAAGTAAAATGATGTAAGTGTTCTTTGTCAGCTATTTAAAAATATTTTCCTCCCTAAATTCAACGGCCCCATAATTGTTTTCTTGGATTGCCATAATTACCAAATTAAGGGTCTGGTTGTTTGTAATGTGGCATACAATTGCTAAAATACTCAAACTGGCTATAAAGTTTGACTCATTCACACAAAATGTGTGATTATTTGACAATTATTAAAAACACCTAGCTGCCCCGCTGTGTTTTAATGCATCTGCCACCCTTGATTAATGACAGTTTATAGATCTCATTAATGTTACAAAGGCCAAAAGTAAATTAAAAATCATCTTATAAACAGCTTTGAAAAGGTGACGCTTTACAACCAAAAGGATGTTGAAGCCCACCAAGAGTGTGACCCGGACTCACCCACATAATTTGATGAGGACTTTGATTTTAAGTCCTTACCTTCATGTTAAGGGTGAGAAGTACTAAGTGAGTGTTCAAAGCCGAAACCTGTCAGGCTAATGTTTATCTGATTACTGTGCTGTCTGAAAAGCACTTCCTCAGGTGCAACTGTCTTTTGTGCGCTTGTTGTGGCAACACACGAGATTGGTCTCATCTTGTGTAACTATCCAATTCAGGAACTTTTTATTGATAACAATGTAATTTTGAAAATTGTGAGATACCGGCATTGTTTTAAAAAAATATATAATTGTATCTATTAATTCATTATTGATTAAATTTTTTGGGAAAAGACCCCATCATTCTCCTTTTTGTTAAAGTCAAAACTTGCTTTGTATTAAAAATTATATTTTTATTCCACACACATTTTAGGCTAAAGTGTGTTTTTAAAGCTAGATTCAGCAACTTTGCACATAGGTGGCCCAAAATTGGCAACATGAGGCAATTATTTTTTTTAAATGACAAAGGGAAATGACAGTTTTCTTAGACAGTTTTGATATGGCTCCTAATGAATTACTTCCTGTTTGCCGAAAAGCATCCAATCCTGAGAACACAGCCTCATTATTTGACATGTCATTTTACTGCTGACCTACTTTTTGTTTAAGGCTAACATGTTGCTTTATTGTTGCTTTACTGTACATCAAGGAAAATAAGGACCTAGGTTTCTGTTTTGCAGCATCTGGACAGAGTGACAACCCCAATCCAGAGAAAAACAAGAAGTCAGTCAGTCCCTTTTAAAACTCCTGATGCTCTCCCTTACAATTAAAGTTCAACAATAAGTCGCACTGGAGTGCAGCTGCTGCCCACAACTCCTCTTTTCCTAGTCACGGAAGGTCCCACAGCAGTTGGAGTTCGAGTCCCTCCTTGAGCTGTCTCTGCTCTGGTAAGCTAGCCTGAACCTGCAGTTCCACTCATCCTAATCGTTGAGCCCAATCCATTCCCCTGTCTAGCACCTCTTCAGAGGCCGCTCGCCCCTTTGTTCTGACAATACACAAACGACCATTCAAATGGAAGGACTCTGTAATCAGTGAAATACTAGCCTCTGGGCTTTGTAGAACAGAAAATAGGGAGGGAGAGAGAGAGCAACACAGAAAGAGGAGAGAGAGAGAAAATCCATCCATGACCAATCAACTCTAACTACCTGTCTGGCTTTTTAGCTGCAGATGTTATTTGTAAAAGAGAGGGGGTGGGGGGGTGTGCCCGTTCCAGATGTAAGATGTACAAAGAGAAGGCAGGCTGGTACCTCCACCCACCAAGAAAACGGCTGGACCCTTCCACACCCATCCAGCTTTTGATATGGCTGATGTTGTTTTTGCTCTTGCCTACGCCATTTCCTTCAAAGAAATATGTGATGCAATGCGTCACCTTGCACTTTATTTAGACAGTAGGAAAGACACAGACACAGACTCACCGTCAAATCATGCTGAGATCTTACCGGGTCATTTGGTGCTGAACTCCATCTTGGAATGCTTCTGGATTATTTATGCGGATAAACAACAATATAAATATTGATAAAAAAATTGGTTTATAGTGGGTATAGTCCATCTATGGAAAATTCAAGGCACATTAAAAAGGATTTGTAAGACATTTAGGGTGATGTCTTTTAATGTATGAACCTTGAAACATGACTTCCTATTTTGATAAGAGGTCTTAAGAAGGCATTTACAAAGTTTGCTGTATATTGTGTGAGTGCCTTGCTTTATGCCTTGAGCTGCTGCTCTCATCCAGATCTACTTAAATTAAGTGCAACAGTAGGACCAGCTTTAAGTAAGGCATTCCAATGCAATTGATGGAAAAATAAGCTACATATTGAGTCTTACAGCATCTTGAGTGCATGAATATGTTTAAGTGTAAGGTGACTGTGGCACTGAACCAGGATGGATCGGTTTACTCTGTTGTATTTGTGTATTTGGTTCATTTAGTTTCACCCTGCACCACAATAAACAAGCCAGGGCCTGTAAACAAAACTCACATGGGTCAATCACAGGTGGTTTGGAAACCTGTAAGGTAATAGGGCGCTGTCATCTGCAAGGTTAAAGAGTTTTGTTTAAATTGCCTTTCATTTTCAAATCAATATTTCTAAAAATCAATTTACCTTGATATTGAGAATATGGTGATCATTTAAGAATATCCCTGTTATCACTTTCCAAAAAGAACTGAACATGATTGATATTATTTCTGTTAATCAAAGCCTCGGCCCTGACAGTGTTAATGCTTTAAACTGTCAAAGAGCAAGAATGTAAATGGTAACAAATACTGTACATGAACACTTAGCTAGGTTTATAGTGATTATTTATATAATTAATTACGATATTCAGACAGGATATCTGAAAGTGAGCTAGCTAGACCTGGTGCGAGGCTCTTGGACGGTTTTTATTGTGTTGGCAATTTGTGTCTCTGCATCATAATTGGTAGGATTAATATTAAGAAAATAAAAAGGAGTAGCCAAGCTAAAGTAAAATCAGTTAAACCAGTAAATCAGGTCAAAGCCTACTGCAGCGTTAGGTCAAGAAAGGCATTAGCTCAAACCAAATTAAGTGAGGGATGTTTTGCATTGCCAGCAGTAAGTCATCCCTCCTCTGTACTCCTCTTGTGAAATCCATTTTTAAATGTGAATCATAATTGTCTATAGCACTGCAGCATGCCTACCTGTGCAGAGGAGGAACACATGATTGAGTTAATGTGTGTGCTGGATTTTCAAGGTTAAGAGAGGCACTTTGAGTGTGGCAGTATTCTATTCCTGCATGTTATCCTTTGCAAGTAATGGCGATTGTATGTGATGTATAATGTTCATGTTTTGTATGACATTTTATTCTTACATGTCTGAAATAAAGTAACTGATTGCAAAAATCAAAAATCAGTTTTATTCTTTTTTTGTTTCATCTGTTAATGCACTTCGTTATGATTCTTTGTGTCCTTAACACATTTCACTCGACTTGATGTCTGTGTATACACTGACAGAGAGAGAAAAAAACAAAAACAACCCATCTTTGTAGTTAGGGTTAGTTAAAAAGCTTCACTGTGTTAAAACCTTACACAGAATCAGAGAAAGTGGAAAAGATGTCAAGTGAGACAACATACAAGGTGGATAACGCCTCACACAAAGCTCGGGGGCTAAAGTCATTACAAGATATCAGCTATTTGAAGTTTGGGGACTGACAAATTACCTTGTTGAAACACATTGGTTTGAGTGAGGCATGTTTGTCAAAAAACATGATAGAGGTGCTGCCTGAGGCTGCTGCTGATCTTAGACAGATATATGTGAAACATACATGTGCATACACTTGTGGTGTAGTATTAAATTAAACTGTAAGACATATTTAAACTCCGATCTGTGGTCACCACAAGGTACCGGTCCTCTTTATAAGTAAATACATTTGCTTAGAGCATATTTGTTATCTTCAAAGTTTTGACAATTATTCCTATCAAGTAGATAACCATGTTACTCACCACTTAATTGCAGGCAACTGTGGATCCGGAGACAACCGTTTGAATGTCGTCCTTAATGGCAGAAACCGGAGCAGTTGATGATCAGACAGATAGCAGATAAACCCTGCACATCAGTGACTTATGATTTATTGGAAAGATTAATCTGAATGGTCAACATTACTTACCTAAAATTGCTATTTTTAGAGTGTTCATCCATTCATCCATTTCCCAGTGCTTATCTTTGTCTGAACTGGCAATCTACCGTGGTCAAGTGGGATACAGCCAACAGAGCTACATCATTACGTAGTAAAAAGCAGATTTAGATACGCCCTGACATATAGTTCCATACGCAATGTGATGCCCCAATAATCGGTAAGTACTCTTTAAATAAAAATACGTAAGAATCACCACCAAGTCTAGTAGTCCATAAGACTTGTCCTGACTTCAACACAACACTTGAAACGCATGCCAACCAAGTCCTAATCATATCCCCTGCCTTCAGTATCTCAGGGAGATTCTTATCCACCCCTGCCACCTTGCCACTGCAGGGCTTCTGGGCTGCCTCAGTGACCTCTGCCAGAGAAATAGACAAGGCTTCTCCCGAGTCATCCGGCTCTGCCCCTCAACAGAGGTCTTCTGGTCAGGTAATACTCCGAGAGTATCAGCGGTCAAGGGCCGTAGTTTTCCTCTGTTCTTCCCATCCTGAGTCAGTCTGACAGTACTCCAGTGAGGCCAGCCAAAAGTCCTTCTTTAAGTATCCAAGACTTTGCTTCCAGAGCCGGTGGTGTTGCTTAACCTTTCACACGAACTTGGGCTTGCTCACCACCAGACAAGGTTGTACGATGTCCCAAGAGCCGGTCGTCAAAGTGGCACACCAAGGCCCACAGTGGTGAGCCTATACAGGGTAGCAACCCCTTTTTTATTTGGCTTAATATGAACTGGCTCTCTTTCAAACCCTGACTCCAGAAAGGGGCCCAGGTTTCACTATTCAGAGTTTCACACATAGCTTGAGAACAGCGAGAGCTTCTCAGGACAATGGGATCATGGTTAGTTTTTAATAATGCCATTCTTGGAAAAAAAGGTTGGTACATAACCAGTAATAAGTGTTACTGTTAATAATTAAGAGCCAGCAAGGCAATAGCTAGAATAACTTCCTTGGGGATGTAAGAGGAAATAAAGTTTAAGTGACTGGGAGGTTTTGTAGGTGACAAAATGTAGAAAGAGGTCTTGCAGGGTACAAGGTGCAAAATGGCTCCATAAGTGACAAAGTTTTGGATTTAAGGGTGAAATCAAAGATTCTATGTCAGAATTTGTTTTGGACAAGAAAGAAAGGCAAAGACCCTACAGTTCAATTGTGTAGGGGCTGGATTTACAAGATAATTAATTAATTATTACTTCCAGATCCTAAGAGGCTTGTGTCTTTAACTTTTACTGTTACATATAATGTTATATATAAATATGAGTTATTTTAGTTTTAAGTGATCAGAGTGGACCTTAAAAGATTTCCATTTAGGATCTAACTTTCTAAATTCCTGTTAAAGGGTTTAAATTAAATTATGCATGCTATGGGTTGGTTTAATATGTTTAAAGTCGAGTGTTTTAGAGCATGGGATATTAAAACAGTGACCGGGTCATTGTTTTAATGCCAAACCAAATAACATTGAGTCATAAAAAATTTGGCATCTTACTGGACATTTTTAGTATACCAGTTTATCTTCTAAGAAAGCTAAGCTGCATGATGCCATTATTACTCTTAGTTTTCTGTACTCAATCCATTCAGCCTTTTTTCTGATGCAGTTACTTTGTACGTATATTTGTGTTTTTCTGTATTTATTGTTTATTTTATATTCATGTTTAATATGTTTGTTCGTTTATGTATGCACCTTTCCCCAATGCAAATTCCACATAAGTGTATTGCGGCAATAAAACCGTTTCTGATTCTGATTCTTAGTCAAACGCTGCCTAGGTCAACTGTTACTGAACAGGTAACATACATTCCAACATTTTTTTTCAGTATGTACGTATATGCAGACAGCTGTTGTCAACAGCCACTACTGAATCAAATGGCAAATTAAAAAATTAAGGTTCCAAAATCCCTATGTGTGTATAATCTTAGAGAGATGAAAATGTGGGAGATGAGGCCACAGCAGAAAGTGTAGGTGAGTTCTCTTTAGCAAAGCCTGAGCTCTCAACCTCCCCCAGATCTGAGCCTAACTCTCAGAAGCCTCTCCTCTCTATGTCAGGGGAAAAAGCTCTGCGTTTGTGGGCAGAGGAATGCAGCTCACATCTCTGCCATAGCAGCCGTAGAGGTAATGCGCTCGCATGTTGGCGCTTGTCGAGGTGAGTGCACCTCCCTCTTTTGTATTAATAACTGCATGTCCTATTGCTGTACCAACTGGGCTGTTTTACTGGGCCATACTTTTTTTTTTGCTTACGGGAAGATAGATGATGAACTCCCCCACCTCTTCCTCTAATTTACACAACTACTTCCCCTGATGTCTGTTCCCAATCCCTAAATGAACAACCCTCGCCTCATCCCCCACACACTCTTAATGCCAAAAGACGCAGACTTCAGAAAAAAAAAGTGAAATATGGAATTGAACAATAGGGTGCAAGGACTTAATAAAAAAAACTAAAAAAAAAACTGAAATAGTTAAAAATAGCTCTGTTAAATATTCTCAGTCTTCACAATAATGCCACAGAGTTCACAAATCCTGACAGGAAAAGAAGTGCCTGCTTTTTTTGTGCATGTTTACATAAGCGCATCATTCATGACAATTGACTTATACATAGAAGGAATTGTTATTAAGATAGTCAACTGTCAAAATGTTGCTGTGAAAGAGAAACTCACTGGTGATGACAATGATGGCTTCCTTTCCGTCTAATATAAACATACCAGCATGATCACTTTTCCCCTGAGGGCAAAGTCATTGTTCCATTTTGAAAGCTCTCTGTGAATGCTTGAAATGTTCCCTTGATATTTTTTCCCTCTGCTAGTTTATTTGCTTGTATCCAGGTGATGTGCCAACCTGTCACATCAAGCACAGACGGCCTTATTTCCTCAGAGCAAAGGTCAAAACAATTGTCATGGGAGGGATGGGCGTGTGCATGTGGGGGTGGTAAAAGGAATAGAGGGGTGTGGGGGGGGATGATAGACCACACTCAGTTTAGTTGGATGTGTTACAAACTACCCGAGGAAACAGACATTGTTAACAACATGCTCACTCAAATATGCCTGTCAGAGAGATTTTCACATGTTGGCAGAAATTTTCTGAGAGATCTGTGATTGTTTGTCATTTATTTTTAATCAGAATAAATCACAAATTGGCTGCATAGACAATGATTTGATCCCTTTAACATATACTGTGTTTTGTTGTGTATATTAAATTAAATTTGTTTGAGGACACTAAGAGGCTACTCTCCATCTTACTCCTCACATACTTTGTCCATTTGTCCAAATCACATTATGTCACAGTCCCACTACATAGCTGATAGAGGGTAACTATGTCCAGAAATTCAAGTTATCTTTTACTGCCACTTGGGGCCGCCAAAGTGCAGATCTGACAGTGCAGCTATAAAAAGAATGCCTCTTTTTCAACACATCTGCATGTCCCATTTTGGAGGACAAATAGTGAGCTGCTTTGCAACTTCACTCTCTTAATAACACTTATCACCAGTTACAGTACTAACCACATGTATTCTTATTATATAGTAGTAACATGTGTCAACACCTGTTGTCGTTAAGTAAGTCTTTTCAAACTAGACGCACAGATGTGTTTAAAATCACACATCCCTTTGGGTCATGAGAAAAAAAGAGGGCGGAAATGTACATGCCTGCAGAGACATGACCTTACATTTCTTTCCACCAGAGATGAGTATGAAAATATTGTCCTCAATTAGATGTCCTGCAGGCAAACCCTAGAAAGACAATTTGACTGATGCTACATGATTTCACTGAACTTTTTCAAAACGTCTAATGTAGTAAAACAACACCTAACAAAAAAGGCTCACACTAAAATAGATATACAACAACAAATATCTACATAAGGTAACATTACTTTAAAATAAATCAATAATAATAGAGTAGGTTTAGTTGCTATCCACCAGTGCTTTTAGCTATCAAATCTGGAGTTGTTAAAAAATGCAGGCTGAGGCATTGTGAGCGGAGTGATATAGTCAGTCTGACAGTAGTGTTAGCATTCCCCGAAGGCAGTTTAAAGAACAGTGTAGAATGAGGTTGCATAATCTGAGCCTCAGACTAATGGAAAAGAGTGCCTGGTCTTTTAGACAGATCTACTGACACTTCCAAGACGTCTATAGAGAAGCATGTGAAGTAATACTCTTGGCAGCAACACAGGTGATTGTATCACATTGAAATTTGTATCTTAATTGATGCTAGTTGCTACAAGCCGTACTAACAAAAGGAGGTGATGAAGGGGTGACATATGTCTGCATGTTAATTTGAGAGTTTGTTTCAAGCACATATGAAGATGTCAACACTCCTGAAATGAGCCCTGTGGAGTTTTTGACTACTTGTAGTGCTATAGGTACGTTGCACACTTGGTTTTAAAATTAGTTTCTATGAGTAAAAGTGGCCAGCCGAGACACTTCGCCGTTCACACCTGTGTCTATCATGCGTCTCCAGCTGACCACTTGTTTTCAGATTACGTTATTGCATAAGTCACTTGGGCTAGAAGGTCAAAGGGCCCGTGCACAATTATTACTTCCACACTCTTGCCAATCCATCAACGGTTGTGCCGCTACAGCTGGAGCTATCACTGCTGTCAGCACGAACTAACACATTTCCTTTCATAGAGCAAAGCGATGGACAGTCACACAACACTTTGTTCCAACTTGTTGTAAAATAGGCAAGTTGTAGAGCGTTGGTGTGTTGTCACCAAATCAACTACCACGTCCTGCATTGGTGACATGTTTTCCAGTGAATTCCTTGTCAGGGACACATTAGGGTACAATAGCTTTTACACTACAAAAGAGATAGTGGTCATATGCGTCCCAGAACACTTGGGCAAGTGGTTTGAGTGATCGGCTCACAATACGTCATGGTGTTTGTTTAATTTAATCTTGTATTTAACACTGGTGATCCGATCACCCAAGATGCATTTTTAAAACTAGGTATAAACCGGGTCTTTTTGAGTGATTTTGAGCATTTTCTTGTCGTTGGTTTCACAATATTGTGTTGATCAACAGTTGGTGGCTGTAACATGCCAATAAATGAAGCAATGCACAAATAAAGGTAGTGTTGGAGAAGACAAACCTGGTTGTGAACATCATTGTGAACAACTAAATACATAATATATATAGAAATTGGCTTTGCAAATGTTTTATGTGGAAGGAAATCCATTCAACATTTGCTAGACGTCAAGAAGACAATACATTTTGGTGAGAAACGCTTAATGTAAACATTACTTTTATGAGTTTATAAGAAACCTTTACAGGGCAGCTTCAATTTGTTACACCTACAAACCGAGAGTTTGATCATTACTGGAGTTCAACCAGAATCGTAGAATACAAAAAAAGCCCAAAAAACATCCTGGTAGACATAATATATTTGGTCAAAAGTCAGTATTTACCTTTGCATACTTTGTGTTTTGCAAATAATTCTATCATGGCTCATTGAACAGGTAAATTCAGGTGAAGGGTGTAACAGTTATTGCTTTCATTAATTAAATCCACTACAACCATCATGCAGAGACTGGAAACAGAGAAAAAGAGTAAGACACAATAAATAAATGGTGTAAAAGAGTGCAAGTGAATTTAAGTTGGCAAGGCAAAAAAGAACGAAGGATGGACTGTGTATTAACACAGACTTTCTATCCTCATCCATTCTACAACATTTCTGCAATAACATTTTATATACTATTATTTGCTTGTATAACATGACGAGCTGGTTTATATTACATTCTTTGAAAAGTTCCAGGAAACAGTCTAGGAACAATAAAAAGGTTTTTCATTTGTTAGTATTGTTTGCTGCCTTCACAGCAGTTTGTTTGAATGTACAAAAACAACTTCTACTGTACATGAAATCAACTCTATCTTGCATTTCACCAAGAGCGGTGAAATTGTTGCGGTGGTTTTTGTGTGTGTACATGTCTGATTTTGATCATGTCTGACAATGACCGCAACATCACTGGAAGCTTTCTTGTTTTCACTATGGATGAAAGACTATATCCCCCCCCACCAGGCAGATGGCAGAACAAGGTGGTTTTATACAGCATAAACTGCCTCTCCTGTGCTTCACACACACATTCTTCGTAGGGGGCATAAACACACTCACACACACACCTGCTCTTCTAAGAATGCTCTTAGACCTCACGCACACACTCACACACGCAGGAGGAAGAGATCGTCCTCAGATGGCAGCATCTATGACTGAGAACCGGCTGTCCTGTCCCATATCGTGTGACTGCTGGATTAGAGAAAAGGGCCATATTTCCCTAATGGCCTAATGTTGTGGTTGGCTGCTACATGCAGGGTAGGGACACAGTCTCACGAGTACAACACACCTGCCTTGTCCCTGTGTGGTTATATTCCTATGCTGAGACGTGAACACTAACAGAATAAGGAGTATCATTAAAGGGTCAGTTCACTCAAATCACATGAAGAAACATATTCTCACGTACCTCGAGTAGCATCTTGCCATGCAGACAGTTCTATTTGCTCAACTGGAATAAAACTCTGCAAGTGTCAATACAAGTATGCTCTCTTTACTGAGGTACACAGGGCACCTATAGGCCTACCATTATTTATATATTAATGTGTGTGTGCACTTGGGGGATTTTGATTGTGTGTGCGTCAATACCTCCAGGCTTGATCAGTCAAACCCTGGACTGGAATTCAAGTCAACCACAAAAGGGGGATTTCCACGTGCCTCTCAGTCGTCTTGTTTGGAACATAAAATTGTGCGTCATTCCCGTGGCTGCATCCGCCTCACTTCCTCGTGGCTAGGGGGCAAAAACTGTTCAGTTGGCAAAGAAGTAATGCCTGACTCACACTACAGATAAAAGCTTAATTAATTTATATCATTATGAAATCTCGCTTTGAACTTAACGTATGGACTTTAGTGCCATCCAGTGGTGACATCAAGGATGGGTGGTTATTACAATTAAAGGAAAGGTTCCCATTTTCTTCAAATCATTCTTAAAACAGTACTCACATTAGAGGATGGATACCCGACCCGAGCCCGACGGGACCCGACGGTACCCGACGGGTCGGGCCGGGTTCGGACAGATTTTTAGAAAGGATGCTCGGGTTCGGGGTCGGGCTCGGTCACATCAGCGCGATAAGGCATTGAACATTTTGAATTTAAAACAGCTCAAAATAAATGTCAAATATTACCCTAACATCCGTCTTCCTGTGTGCTGTGACAAGGAAAGACGTGCGTATTAAGCTCCATGTGGCAGCGCAACGATGGAAGATGTTAAAAAGAAGTTGGCCGCAGGAGATTTTAAAACTATTGAAGACGAAGGAAAGTCAGCTGTGCATTGATGCGCTCATCTGTTGACATTTCCCAATGCCTTCCTACAATTGCTTAATAAAAGCGGCTTTCCACACAAACAAACGTACATGTGTCATTAGTATGAGAAACAAATGCGATTTTAACTGTCGGGCTCGGGTCGGGCTCGGACAGAAATATCTTAATGCCTGTCGGGCTCGGGTCGGGTTCGGTTACTGCTCTGTCGGACGCGGGCCGGGCTCGGACAGAAAAATCCGGCCCGATCCACACTCTAACTCACATGCCAATATGAACATTAAAAGCACTGATGGTTGCTTTAAATAGTTTCTTCTTAAAGTAACTTCAATATTAGAGACGAGGGACAAAATTCCGTCCCATTTCAGTGAAAAAACTATTTAAGCACCCTGAAGTTTATATGAGGTTGTGCAATTTCAGTCAATCAAATAAAGTATTTTAGTCTTTTCGTTACGATAAAACTTTTGTGTTACTAAGGACAAGTACACAAACAGGCTCTTTTTTCGTGCCGAAATCGCTTTTCAGAACTGTGTAGAAACCGCATCCAGACAGAGCAGATTGAAATATCGCTTACTTCATGTTTATGCCCATTAAGCTGATGAGAGACATTGGGCTAACACCGCTACTCCAAATATTAGTGGTGAAGTTTACGTGCAACTGGCTGTGGATGTGTGTTTTTCCACAAAGCAGCTTTGGAAACACTGTTTCTGTGATGTGGTGATGGCTGGGAATCTCTCGGCTCCAGTACACTGAGCAGACCCAGTATTATTAAAGACTGACAATGGCTGGTCGTCAAGTGCAATTGTGCATTGGGCAAGAGCCAAGTTATTTTTTTACAGCCAAAAATCTCTAAACGGCTGGCACTGCTCCTCTTCCGTCGCCTATGCCTGCTTGACCGAGAAGTTATTGTCAGATGGCTATGAGGGGGTATCGAGTGTGTTAGTATCAGAGTAATTTTATGACTACGAGTATGAGTACATGCGCACGGCATCTGACCGATACCCGATACTGGCATTGGTGCATTCCTATGTGTTACTATCCCTGTGTACCAGCTCAGCAAGCAAACACGGGACCCCATTCTCCAATAAAAATGGTACTTTAGATACTGTAGGTCCTAAGAAAAGTCATGTGTTCTTAAACCGCAGAATCCCATTGTCCTCGTAAAATCAAAGCATGTGCCAGTTGCTCCTAATAAACAGGTAAACACACCGCCAATCCACATAGAACGGCATGAGACTGCAGGGCCGTGTAAAGAAAAGTTGAGAAAATTAAGTAAACGATGCAAGGGTTGGGCACCGGACAACAAAGTAAAGAAAAAATTGTTAATAGTTACTAGTTAATAGGTACTTCTGAAGAAAGTGAACACCAAACAAGTTGTCATATTTAGAAGCATCTCATTCTCTGCACATAGAGCTACATGGCCCTGGAAGATGGGGTTCCTCCTCAGGGCATGATCTGCAACATTCTTGCAGCAGCAGTGCTGTGCAAGTAGTTCTAGGGAGCTATAACAGGCCTAGTTTTGGCCTATAAATAGCATGATCAATTGTCACTAATTATTGGATGGCATGGTTTCCAATTAATATTAACTGGTATAAAATGAATTGTTAGTGTAGTGTTTATTTTAAAATACCATAATTCTTTAAAAAATAATTATAAAATTGAACTTAATGCCTGACTTCTAGTACTTGGTTATGGTGGCTTTGCATTGATCTAATGATCTCTAATATTGATCAATAACCTTCTGACCAACAACCATACTGAGTGAGCCTGATAATCAAGCAGCATGTAAACTCACATTGGTCATGTTTGTCCCTCTGAGCCGCACCTGTTGTCCACTCTTCAAAGTAGAGTAGATTGTATCTTCCATTGTCTCAAGAATACAGGTTAGCTGTTATTTGTTATCTTTCCAAAAGAGGAAAAATAAAAAGGGATTTAGTTACCCAAACCCTGACCCCAAGAAAGACTGAAAACTGAAAATGTAACTGCAAACATACTATCATCATCATCTATCATCATTTTACTTATCCCTTTGTTCTGGACATATATTTAATGTTGAATTCACATATAACGTCTTCCAGTGGTGTCCATGGGTCAACATTTTCAGATATTTTGCCCTGGTTTAACAGTAAAAAAAAAAAAAAAAAAACTTCAAAATGCGTGACTCAAAAACAGCCAGGATTTACTTTATTCAGGTAAATGTTACAGGGAGATTAAAATAAATGGATTGATATGTTTATCTCATTACCCCATGAATGACTGAATATCTACCATTGGCATGCATAAACTAATCAATAAAATTTGACTAAATGGAAAAAATGCAATTTGGTTCAACAAGTTGAGTCAGCCAAGAAATCATCTTATATCAATAGTACAGTGTATTACAATTTAGTTTACATTGACATACACAGTAAATCCGTACAAGCCTTGTTTCTTGTCAATTGAAAATGTCTCTCACCACATGCTTTTTTTTACAGCAGGTACTTCAGGACACAGATACAAGGCAAATTATGGATAAAGAAAATACAGAGGGTCAGTCTGAATTACTTTACTCTGATACAACGGTAGATGCTTACTACTATTCATAATCCAGAAAACATTTATAATGCTGTTCTAAACTTGATGTTTTATCAAGCTAATAGCATTGTGAGCTAATTGTATTTTTGAATGTCAATTTTCAACCACATTGTGCCCTAAACCTACATCAGTTTATTGTCAAAGACCACAATCTCTCTTTTTTCACATTAGAGCATATGAAGGGACTGGCTTTCAAATTACACAATAAAAAGTTGGACAACCTAAAGATGACCAACAGCAGGGCTGATATAAAAATAACAAGACAGTATTTCACACATTTAAAAGGAGGTTTTACACTCAACATAAAACATTTCTATACCAAACTAGAACAGAACATTTCAAATAAAGATCACAACAATACAGCCAAGCTGCAAAATCAGCTATTAGCAAGGGCGGATTAAGCATACACTTAAAAACATAACTGTTCAGCTGCTGTACTGTTAAAAAAAGCAAGAGATGTATTCACAGAAAAAAAGAGTAGATCAAAATTTGATACAAGTATTAAATCATTAATGAACATCTGCCATGAAATTATACGCAACCAAAACTAAATCATCATAAGATGATTCATCAATCATAAGAATTAGAACCTGCTTCAACTGAAACCTCTCTACAAAGAGGACACTACAGGAGGTAAATTATCCGGGAAACTTTAATTACCTAAATTAGTTGAGGAAGTGAAGTTTACAGCTAAGGGATTTCACAACATGAAGGGTAACCCCAAGCAATATAATTAGTTAAAGCAGGTATCTAACTGCCAACATTTGGCTCATAAAAGCCATTATACAGGATCATAAACACATAAGCACAGAGCGATTGTATGCTTATTGTCATTAGAGCACTGATATACAAGAGTGCAAACAATTATGGGGTTGAGTTCTTTATGGGGTTTCTGTAAAGGTGACGTGATGTTACTCTAATGAAATTTTCTGATATATGCCTTACGATTATGTTGTAATAAATGAGATAACCTGGGTCTGTCTAAGGTTTCTTCCTATAAAAGGAGTTTTTCCTCTTGGGGGAATTACTAGAATTGTTGGGTCCTTGTAAATTATAGTGTGTGTGTTCTACTATCTGTAAAGTGTCTAAGATGTCTTGTTATGAATGGATACTGTAAATAAAATTGAATTGAACATAGTTTTGTAACCACTTTTTAGTGCATTAGAGTACACGTAGAGAGTCGTAAATATAGTCCCGGAGCTAGTTAGAAATCTTTTTGCCTTCTTTTCAACTTTTTGTGCCTCATCCATATAAATTACTTTAAAGAAAAACATTTTAGTCTGGGCACCTGTGTTGTGTGGGTTTTATAGAGCTCATAATACTCAATGTTTTGTGTACTGGTCTTATGATAATTTTTTACTACAGATTTTGCAATCACTGTAAAGAAAACCTTCTCAGGTAATCACAGATGTTCATAGGCTTGATATAAATTCACACTCCCAAAAATGCTGTTTGAAATAGAATCAGTCAGCAGATTAGCAATATTGGCAGGTTCTGCAAATTTAGATAACATAAACATAACAACATTTGTGTTGAAAGCATTAAAAGAAAGAAGAGTGACACTGCTCTCATACAGAAATGTCAGGTGTGTTCCTGGTCCTTTACTCAGATTAACTGGCAACAATATGCAACGTCACAATGTTACAACCGCACTTCGATCTTACAGTTTCTAGATTGTATTTTTTTTTTCACTATTCAAGTGAAAAGTTTTAAAAACATAAAGAAAAAAATAACATTTGGTGTTGTTGGGCAACTTTAAAAACTAATGACTTCAGCTGCAGTAGAAGCTATGACCAAATTGACTGACACAATTAAAAAAATCTTATATTGACTTACTGACAAATTCCTGTACAATATGTAGAGCAATTATGCCAGACAAAGTGATAGTACAATCTGTGTGTTTCGCAAGCTAAAAAATGCTTTGTAAAGCCAGTCAGAACCTAAAATAACAAAACAAATCTAGACATTGTCCCCCTGTATCAGCTGTCAGCCTTATACCGCTTAAATTCAAACAAAATGGGACTCTGATTGATCTCAGTTTACAGTAAAGATATTTAAAGGCACATTCTGCAATATCTCCTATTGCATTGTTGAATTAACAAGGACCCACAGTGTCATGGATGTGAAGCACCTGAAACCAGGCTCAGCCCATATCATCAATTTGCAGAGCTATAGCACCAGCAGTTTGCAACAGGTGCTGAGTATACGTGAAGAAAGTCAGATCAAGGCATGCCTCTCACCTTCTTCAGGCAAAGAAAGGAATAGCTTCTGTAATTCCACCAAGTTACACCTCCTGCAGTTGCTTTCATTTTTATAGCTGCTGTTCAAGGATTTATATTTTACATCAAAGAGCCCTCGTTGGCAAGTTATGAAAATGTTTGTTTTTTAACTACTCCTTGTGGTAAAAAAGATACTATTGAAAAAGGGGTAGGACAGAGGGGCCACATACACATATTAGCAATGAACAACTTGACTAGGTTCTGTCTTGTCTGCCTTGGCTTTAAATACTTGAATTATGTTGTTGCCAATTTACATGTTATTTATAGCAACCATAAAAATCTGCAGGTGCAACATTTATTGCCTGCAGGTGGCGCAAGTGCTAACATTGCAGAAGCTATTTCTTTCCTGCAAAGACATCTGCAGGTCCTGATTGGTGGTGCTATTACTTTCTTTCCCTATAGGTGGTGCAGATTGGCATGCAATGAAGTTGACAGCTAAACGTGAATGAGCGAGTTTGTGAGTGAATTACGAACTAGCTCCAGAAGGTGCTTCGGATCTAAAAACCCGATGACACCTGAGTCATTAATGGCTTTACCCATTTCTCAGCACTTAGTCCTTCTGTTCACTCCAAGTAATAGTTAGCCATGATGACATAATAAGGCCAAGTAGGACATCTCGCTGTCTGTGCCTTTAAATGTCTTGTAGGATGCAAAACATACAAATGTTACAAAGTACAAGGCTTGTTACTTCTTCTCAACCTTCAGTGTTTGTACAAAGCTCCAAAGATCCTTGACCACCTGAGAAAGGTACGGAAAGCGGAGAGAGGGATAACACCAAAACAGAAGAAAGAAAGAAAGAAATTATAAATCTTCCAAATGAAGTGATATACAGCATTAGACATATGACTCACTTCTACTACAACATGCTTTTGTGCTTCTCGCCTGTGGGAACACTGAGTTTAGATGGGACTGTAGGGGAATGACGAGGGGTTGGGTGGGGGCAACAGTACATACCAGAGTATATGACTAGGTGCTCCAGGTCTGACAGATCTCAGCCTTGGCTGATGAAACCAAAGCACTTCCACAGATGTTTCTATACACTGAGATCAACAAGCTCTCCCCGATTCAACTCCACCCCCACAATTTTCCATGTCCACCCAGCCATCGTGCTGGTCTAAAGAGATTTCACCTGCTCTCATAACTGTACAGTTCACATTTTAACACGGCAATGCAATCACAAATGAATGTTCAAATAGCCCTTTTCAAGTGGCTGCCTACTTACAGATGCTTTGATACAAAAAAGACAGATTTTCTTTATGACACACTGCTTAGAAGCATTTAGTCTGAGGTGAAAGTCTAAAGGGGTTTGGGTGAATAACTCCAGCTCTGCAAAATAATGTGCAGGGGCAGTTTTTCTTCTAAAATGACAAGCAGCATTAGAAAAGATTTAAGTACTGCATTTAGAAAAACCCTCTTTTGGGGTGGTCAAAGGCCTTGAATGTGAAAGAGACTGGTACCATCCACATACCACTAGTCCCTTCATTAAGGCTACAAAAGACACACACTCCAGTAAATCACTGAGAAAGAGTTTGCCTTGGCAGGTGTACTCCCATTCCATCTCAAAGACACAAAATGAATATAATTCAAAGAGAACACACTGTGCTGCAGAGACTTTTGAGGCATAATGGACAGCGTATGAGGACAGTATGAGGAACAATAATGCATTCCTGGGTATCCATCATGGCAAAAAGCTCTTAAACCTTGAAATAAAGGTTGATATAAATGTGCCCGTGGCTACAAACCAAACAACTCTGTTAACTGTTTATGAGAATAAATGGGTATATCGCAAAAGCAAAAAGCTGGGAAATTGATATAAATTGCACATTTGATGTAAGAGCAATGTAAAAATGTAAGACTTAGAAATAAACAAAGACCAATCTCAGATGCCTCGTAATCAGGGCTCTCAAACCCATGTGCAATCAATAAATATATAGATAATATATCAAATGACTCATGATTACTTACAGTTTTGTCTGAGATTTTAAAAGAACTCTTCACGAAATTCTCAAACTTCTGCTCTGTCTTGGGTAGTGGTTTTCCCTGATGAAAAAGGCAATTAATTCATCATCTTAACTGTGCGTCAGACATTCAAATAAGAGAAATAATTTGGAAAAGAGGATGACAGCCTTACCTCCTTGGCTGCCGTTGACAACTTCTTCTTAATCTCAGTCAGAGGGAGAGATTTAGATGGGCCAGCCTGGGTTTTGTCTTTTCCTAGGACAGGTGTCTTGAAAAATATATCAACTAGTTAGAAACACTGATTGATATGTCATATAGAGAAAGATTTATAGTGATGTAGATCTAGAGATAACTTCATATTAGACAACAATGTTTCTACTTTTACTCAGATTCAGCTTTTGCTGAACCTGAGTAAACCTTAGTGAACCCTTCTTGTTTGTACAATTGCTAATTTATTAGTTATGAATCCTTTTGCTGACCAACAGGGCAGTGGACTACAGCCCTATCATGACCCATTTTGTCTGGGTCTGTGTTTACAGTCTTGGCGTAGGCAACCAGCTGGAAGAAGATAAAAGGAAAAGGACAACAAATTCTAGCTCAATTACACCATCTTTTCTTTTAAAAAAATACATCAGGTACAAATTACTTTTTTATTGTTTTCAAGCAGGAGAGGGCAAGCTCTGACTCTCTGATGAGTATTAGAAATGGCCAAATGTGTTTTTACCTTGATATAGGAATAAAAAACACACTGCAATGAATGTTGTGCTTGTTTTTCCAATTACGGTTATGCTGACATTAAATTAAGGACTTCCACATGAAAAGATTACTTTTTCTGTTCAACATTTACGTATGGTCAAGACTATAACAATACAGACACAAGCAACCCTTGTATTTTCATTTTTGGTGACATTATAGGTGCTATCTCAACAAAAAAAAGAGAGCACCATGAACATTGAACTAGCGGGCCCACAGGTGTGTTCAGACCTGGGCAGCCGAGGCCCCGGAGGTCCTCGATTAGGAAGTGTCTGAATGTGACACAACAACAACACCACACAAGCACACGCCATTCGCTGTAACTGCATTTTACACAAGCCACAAAGCTTGCCCCTACATGTAAAGCCAGTGTGGAATTCTGTGAAATTGCAGGGTTTCATTGATAGCCAGACACATTTTAAAGGAGAGAGGATCCCTGCATAAAGCAACTCTTTACCCTGTGAGTCAAAAAACAGCAAAACCTCATGAGCAAATGATTTGCCAATAATTGATTTTCTTTATGGTTGATGATCGTTTCTATTTCAGAACAACATATTATTCTACACTGCAGTTAAGCAGCAGTGTGTGGAGAATGGCACAGATCATTTCAGGATAAAAGGTATCTATTCCTACTGGAAATAGCAAGCATTGCAAGTGTGTTTGGTATAATTCTTTTGTTTCAGATTTTAACAATTTTTATTTAGATCACTACTTACTGGTTTAAATTTGCCATATCTTTTTGTTGAGTCAGAAACTAAACCAAAATATGTTGAAAGCAAAAACTAGGTTTATTTTCAGCAGATATAGGCTGCCATAAAAACTGATTTGTCATAAATGTAAGATGTAGGATTAAGCACAGTATCTCAGGAACTGATAGGTGAAATTGGAAAGCAGGATTTCTTAACAACTTTCCACTTCTTACATTGGTTGCATTTACTTCTTACATTTAGACATGGTTGTTTAGATAAAAGCAGTCAACAAATGGCATGTGTTACTTCTTGATACTTTAAGCACCTTCTGGCATTGAAAACCAGGGTAAGACTTGAAATGGTTAAAAACAGGTGGAATGAACTGGAGAAAATAAATGATCTCTCTAGTTTAAAAAATGCAGTCATCTGTCCCTGTCCCCGAGAGATCTGCATTTTATAGCACAGATCAAAAGACATAAAATGAAGACAACCTTGAATCACACAAAGCGCACTTTGGGGGGAAAAAAAAGAGCACATATGCTGCTCGCTTTCGGCCAAACAAATGTACTACATATTTATTATTTATGGGAAGCTCTCTACTTTCAAGGACAGCTGTGGACCTGAAACAGCTGATAAACACACAACGCCAGCAAGCTTTTTCATCTGGACCAGACACTGATTACAGATGCCATGAGACAGAACTTAATCACAAGCACACTATCATTTGATACAGTGTCTTGTCTTCAATTCATTGCAAACACATGATGTGACACCATCAGGTCTGTCCAGAGATGGTAATTGTCATTGGAATGAGAGCTTTGGAGGCCCTTGTCTGGGACAATGTCAGGTCACAACTGTGACTTAATCCAATGACTTGTAAATGTAAGTAAAGGAGGTGGTCTTTTGGACATTTTTCATCCACGACAGATCTAGTCATAAGAGCCATAGTCACTGTAGAAGCCAATATTATTACACTCACGGGAAAAGTAAATAAGCACTAACAAGGTAGGCACCTGCTGTAACACATGTCAGTCAGTCGCTAAAACAATGACTCACACCCTTTTGGGATAAGCCTGATTGAAGTGGTATATAATTTACCACTGTGACGTGAGCTTGAAGGCATCGACTTCTCGAAACTCATCAATCAAAAGACACCAGCTGCAAGATAAAGTTACTTCAGACCAGCACATCTCGAGTTAGCTGGTTCTCATCTTGAGCCTGTTACGCAAGAAGTTGCAGCGACATGCCGGGCTGCGAGAGGTGAGAACTGCGGTACTGGCAACAGTTCTGACAAGCCAGTCTAATGACCAGTCACCTGCATTTAGTAAAGAAAAAACAGACATCCACGCCTGCTTCCTTGCTCCTCAGGGGCATCTGGAAGCGCAAGCTGCGCCAGACATCAAACGCTGGTAATGAGAGCAATTGGGAGAAGGTGTGTCCAGGAAGTGAGGGGTGTGAAGAGGTTGTAGAGAGGGAACAGTTGTTGTGTACACGTGGAGAGGGGAAGGGGGCAGTTGAAGCACCACGGGCCACAAAGTTAAACTGGCGTGATGGTTTCGGGGGGTCAGTTGCCCATTGGCTAATCCCCCAGTGCATTTCAAGAGCCACTGTGTTATGTCCGGACAACGGCCACTACAGAATTAGCTGCACTCTCCCACACACCAAAAACCCTGGCCCTGGGGGTAACAGCTTTCTCGCCACAGGAATTTAGCAATCCAGTGGCTTAGTGTTTAACATGATAAAAAATTACTTTCTATTAAGACATCAGACAAGAAATTACTTTTTTTTTTATGAGTGCTGGGTGTGTGAATGTGTGAGATGGTGTGCCTTTCACATACGTTTTCCCATACAATGAGCCAGCATTTGCATGCCAACACATAATGCATTATCTGAATTCGGTCCAAGTCATTTTTATCAAAGTAACATGCCCCATGAAATTTGTAAACTTTCAGAGGAGGTTGCCAATTTGTAGTCCCTGATGTGTAAGTATGCTACAGGGAGTTGGGGGGGCATCAAAGGTGGCTGCAACTCAAGATGGCAGGGTCAGGCCAAGGGGTCACAGGTTTAAACCCTGCCCCAGGGAACCCGTTTAGAGGTCAGGTGTGTTTGCTTAAAGAGAGGCAGAGTTCAAACTGTGGGGTTTGAGAGGTGGCTGTCCAGGACATTCCATCCAAGAAATTAACTATCAGGTTGAGCTAATTGCAATGTGCATTTATCACATTCCTTGGCTGTGGAATAGGAAGGCTCTCTAAGTATGTTTTCTCTCTTTTTTGGCATGTTTTAATTGTGAAACCCTTGGTCATAGACACCTTGTCTCTTTTCAGGCACAGGTTTGAGCAGAAGGACTTTAGCAGGTTTTTGTCTATTTTAAGTGCACTGCATTCTGCAATACATATTTCTCGCAGGCCATATCGGGTTTTCATGTCTGTTTGCAAAAAAGTACAAAGTTTTACATTTGCTGATAAATGCAAACTATAGTATAGTATGAACAAACACAAATAAACGGGCCTAGGATGAGGAATAAAAGGGTCATTTTACAGGGAGGGGTGCAATATGAATATAATATAGACTTTTGAGATATCACTTATTGGTTCACTGTGTGGCTAAATAAAAATTTGATTTCAAATCTGAAAAATAAAATACAAAAACTGTCCCACTTCATTGCACCTTTTAAACCTGTGTTGCCCGTCCAATAAACAGTGCTGACAAATCTGGTTATTAGTTAGTTGAACCAAATAGCTGAGCCTTTTCTACATAAATTATCATAAGTAAACAAAGCTGAGCAGGTGATCCAGCCTTTCTTACCTTCATCTGTGGTTTGACCGGAGATCCTGACGGCTTTCCTGCAGGGCAGTTTTGTTTAACCAGAGTCTTGTTGGGCTTCTTTGCTGAAAACTCTTGGCTCTGAGAAAGTAAGAAGAAAAAAAAAATTGTATGAATAAGACATCTCCAGTAAGACCCGTTTTCCAGACACAGCTGAATTAATTAGTCTGCTTTACAGAAATGCTCATGAAGCATTTAAATATTGATATATAAAGGAGTAACAACAAAAACAAGCACAAGGCTCCATCTTTGCATTTAAAGCTCAGAAAATATATACTAAATTAATCATAGTAAAAAATACAGCTGTGGAATGACATCAGGGGCACCATACTGAAGTTAAAAGCATCTGTGTATGTAATTAACACTTCATGAAAAAGTACCCTGACTAACTTTGTAGTCAGGGTACTTGTGTACAGTGTTGCAGTTTTTCACTGCAACACTGTACAAAGGTTTAGTCATTGGCCAATTACCAAAGCGAACAGCCCCCCAATATACTGTGTATATACAGTATTTACCATATTATCAAACTGCGACAGTCAGACTGTTCTTCCTGATGTTATGCTGGACATTAAAATAACTTTGCCTCGTTGGGGCTCTGGAAGATGTGTCATGTTGTTTTGAAAAGTCCCATATCAAAGCTCTAATTGCAGAGCCTTTTAAAGTTGACAAATCAAAATTGGCTTGTAAAATAACGCAAACCACATTTTTTAGAAGTGTAATTGCAGTTGCGGTTAAATTTCTTCTTTTCTGTCTTTTGCCATGAGGTGTTCCGTTCTCTTCACTTAAGACTCCCTGGACACTATATGTGGCTGTCCACTGCTCCTAATGTTCATCCATCCATCCATCCATCCATCCATCCGTCAGCTATTGCTATTGTCTGGTATCAGGTCGAGGGGGCAGCAGCTCCAGCAGGGGACCCCAAACTTTCCTTTCCCGAGCCACATCAACCAGCTCCGACTGGGGGATCCCAGGCGTTCCCAGGCCAGGTTGGAGATATAATCCCTCCACCTAGTACTGGGTCTTCCCTGAGGCCTCCTCTCAGCTGGACGTGCCTGGAACACCTCCCTAGGAAGGCGCCCAGGAGGCATCCTTATCAGATGCCGGAACCACCTCAACTGGCTCCTTTCGACGCGAAGGAGCAGCGGCTCTACTCCGAGCTCCTCTCGGATGACTGAGCTTCTCACCCCATCTCTAAGGGAGATGCCAGCAACCCCCTGACGAAACCCCTTTCGGCCGCTTGTACCCTGGATCTCGTTCTTTCAGTCATGACTAGGATTTAACCCATCCTAAAAAGGTTTCTGTAAAAATATTTTTACTGCAAATAAACCTGATTTGCTATGTAATCACAACTGAAATCACCTCCAAGCACCAGCGCTTCATGAAATTACATAGGAGGCACTAGACATACATGGCAATTTGTCACTGATCAGATACTTAGTACCCCAATGACTTGTCATTGTTCTTCTCCACAATGGAGGCCTTCCTGTCAGGTTGCCATTGCTCTCAAGTCACCTGTGTAATTACCTTGTAATAGCCGAGGCAAGTACCTGCATTTCCTGAACACCAACCCTTTCTTTGGAATGGGCTAGAAGTGTAATTGCCTGTGTTGACATAACTGCTACAAGGCAATTACACGTTATTTCCTAAAGCTATGCCTGACAATACAAGAAGCTGCAGGGCTGTTCCAGTGTGGTTGCAAATCATTTTTATTTATTTTTTTAAAACAGAGAGATATTATTCTATAAAAGGTGGAGAAACATTGTGAGAGAGAGTTTTACACAAGATGATGTCCTTCTCTCCTTTAACCAATGGCTTAAATCACTTTGTTTCCACCACCAAGTGTAGTAGTAAAAGACTAGAAAGTGTAGACTTTGTGACAATTTATGGCATGTGACAAGAAAAACACAGAATGATTGTGTTGTTCATGAGATGTTTGGATAGAGAGATTAGAATGGAGGTTAGAATGTAGTGTGGATCTGCTTTTTTGACTCATTTAACACATAACCACACTGAAACACTTAGCAAATAAACCGTTTCAGTCTCATTATCCCACTTGATGACATTGTCATGTTCTTTGTTAGACTACTTGGAAGTCACATGACTGCAGTCTCGATGAATGCTGTACACAAGACGTAGCAGCCTCAAGACTTGAGTTGGAGCAGTCTGAGATTTTCAAACACCTCAAATCATGATGTCCTTTTCCTGTTTTTGACAGAAAAGAGTCTTCTTAAATAAAACTGAACTCAGCTATATCTTTTTCTTAACACTGGCTGTGTTATAGTCTCAAAGCCAACACTGGCACTGCAAGGCTGCTCTGTTGCCAAAATTATGATAATTGTCTCAATTAATGACGTAAGATTGACTTGTCATGGCAATGCTGTCAAATTGCAATTCAAACATCGACCACATGTAGACCATATGCCTCAGGCTGTGGTCCAAACCAGAATTGAAAAGTATGCAACTCTAATAAATGTGTTTCCTCATTACCAAGGGCAGGAAACATCAAAATCCCTCAGACAAAAAAACAAGTGCACACTTTCAGCTGAACCTAAGGGGGTTCTCACACCTGCCATATTTAGTTCCGGTAAATCCCACAAGTTGGTTTTCCCCCCTTGTTGCAGTTCGTTTCAACAGATGTGAAAGCAGCAATCGCACTGGGATGCGCACCTAAAGCGGACCAAACAAGCGGGCCAAGACCTCCTTGATGAGGTGGTCTCGATACGCTTTCAATCGAACTCTGGTGAAGTTCCTTTGTGATGAGAACGTGGTCCAATCAACTGCCAGGTCAGGTGGCAATCTGCAATGCAGCAGATCAGGAACTGAAGCAACTTGCAATGTTTCTCACGCAGAAATAACTAGCATTTCCATGGTCAAACCATCTGCTGCTAACGTGGGAGACAGGCACCGTGCAGGGCGAAGTCTCGGTGACCAGAGCAGACATAGTAACGTAACTCATGGGAACAATGTCTGATTATTTAAATGAAATGAGGTGGTTTGACCATGGAGATGCAAGAAATATGCAGAACACAGGACCTTCTTCCTGTATTTACTTTCTTGCTCCCGCCCCAGACACATCTGACCAATGAGCGGAGTGAACGTTGCGTGGTTTGTAAGGACGCATATTGGTTTGCATGGATTTTTCTATGTGTGAAATGAAACTGAACCAAGAGGAAATCAAAGTTTACAAAATCATCAACTCATTTGTACCAGCGGAAACCAACTACAGGTGTAAAAATGGCCTAATATTTAGCTCTGATTCGGGGCTTGACTTTTTTTTTTTAATACTTTATAATGTTGAATCTGACCAAGCATCCAAAAGGCAAAACTATCCATACACAAAGCTATGTACACATTTTGGTTGGTACTTAAAACAGTAAAGAAGTTTAATTCAACAAAAAAAAAAGGTTGGAAAAAAATTATGTGTTAAAATATATATATATATATATATATATATATATATATATATATATATATATATATATATATATATATATATATATATATATATATATATATATAGTAATTGTTCCAACCCCTACGTTCTAGAGTTTTGTGCTTTCTAGAGTTTTGTGCTTTCATTAGTAAAGAAGAAGACAGGATAACTACGAATATAAAGAGGAAAAGGGTGAAGAAAAGATTAAGGTCATGGAGGGGAGGGCTATGGGGAGAAGGAGGTGGAGGTATTAGAGGAGAAGACAACAGAATAAATCAACAGGTGACAGAAATGCTCAGCTGTCATCTGACCCTGAGGCAAGGATCGGCGCTCACGTCGCAGGTATGCGCGCATCTGCCCTGCTTTGATCTTTGCCTGGCACACTTTGCACTTGGATAGCCCGTTAAAAAAAAAAAAGAGACAAGAAATCACAAACAGACACCGAAGTAAAAATGAGGCAGATACACACATGTACCCACACACTTGCAAATGATTGTGGTAACACGCAAAACAAGTGTTCAAAGGCAACATCCAGGTGCAAAGCTGAAATGGCATGAGAGACGATAAAAAGGAGCATTCATATTAACAGTGGGATGACAGAGGGACAAAGATATGCAGTGTTAAAGAAAAATGAGGGAAGATGTTTCCCATAACTGCCGTGCGTGCGTGTGTGTGTGTGTGTGTGTGTGTGGGGGGGGGGGGGGGGGGGGATGTGGCTCTCTCTGCATATGTACTGTAGATGTATTGTAATATTCGCAGAGCGTGTGCATTTTTGTAGCAAGTATGCATTTGTACTTACATATTTCACAGTAAGTGTACATGGCTACAGTGTGTATACTCTATATACCTTTGAGTGTGCGTGTGTATAGGATAACACATGCCGACTTGCTGGTGAGACGGTGAGAATTCAAGTAGATTACAGAGGAGAAATCCAATCATTACACCACACAGACCCTGTGTTTTACTCATGGAAAACAGGTGGGTACATAAGCGAACAGGATGAAAAAGTTCCATGTTTTGTCTCATACAAAGAGGTGGACGGTCAACGAGTGCAAGAATGGGAAGGGCCTTCTGAAATGAAATGCTACTATAGGATACAGTGTACCGGAGTTTACATGATGTGGTAAAAACAAAAGGGGAGTGGGCAGACAGCAGCAACACAGAAATTCACAGAGAATTCCTTTCACACAAATAAAACTGAGGGCAAGCCATTGGCTACTCTGACACCTGGTGGACAACAGGGGACAGGAAATAGATTTAAGTTTGGTTAGCTACAACGGCATTTAGTTTGAACAGTGATGAAGTGATACAATTAAAACGGATTACATATTACATACATATACGGATTATATATAGTGCTTTGAGACTACTCAAAGTACTTTTACATAGTACAGGAACCATTCCACCCCTTGTGAAATACAGTCCATTTAAAGGTAAACACATAAAGATATATTATAAAACTATACATCAATACTCCAATATCCAGTTGATTATAACAAACTGCATGTTTTGAAACTATCAGATATTTATATGAACCCTAACTGCGGTTTACTTTTCTCAAAGTTTGACCCTGTGGGCTCCCCCTTGGACAAAAGTAATAAAACTGCATGTACCAGACAATTTGTTTTTTCTCAAAAGATTTCTACTCTGATATCTATGTGTTTATTTGCAATGGCCATCAGAATTAGATAATCATATCCTTGGAAAGTGTAAGTCACGTTGAATTCAAAAGATATGTGTAGCATGTCTGTGTCCCCCCCCCAGGGGAGGTGCCCCTAAAGTATCTTGCAGCTACCATCATGTTTTTTGTAGGTGCAATCAAAGTTACACGTTTTTAACACCATTTATAAAAAAGGACAAGTAAAAAAAACAAGGCTTACTTTTTTGAGATCTTTTCCGACATTCTTCTCGGGCTTCACACCATTTTCTTCACTGTCGTCATCACTGCAAAAAGGAGGAAGAGTAAAACAGTTAACTCGGGTAAAAACAATACGAAAGTTTTCTCTTCACACATGCTAGAAAAAACTATTGAGTGAATAAAATGACTCCTTATATTATTTGTCCATTTGACTAAACATTTAGGCAGACACGTGGTGTTTTTAGCATTCACAGAATATAGAATCAGAATAAAATTTAAAAAACATACTCTTCATCATCCTCATCGCTGTCGTCTTCATCGTCGTCAGACTCCATCTTTAGTTTTTTCTACAATAAACATGAATCATGTTTTTTGTCAGAAACACTATTAGAGCTTTGTAGAGTAGAGTTTAGAGTTTCTGTTTGGGTATTAGCATTAGATGACAAAATAACAATATTGACTTTTTTCACTCAATGTGGCAGTGTTTCCTCTATATTTCTTTAGTAGATGAGCAGCAAGCAAATGAGCACCACTTCTACAGAGAAGCCGTATTAAACCTAATTTAATCTTGTTATCATCTAAACCTAAAAGAAAAGTGAAACATCAGGATTTGAGTAAAGTTCAAACCCTTTCTTTAACCCTCAGAGTTGAAGGCAGCTATGTAGCTTAAATGAATACACTGAGGTAGCTACCAATGGAGGCTTTTTCCCCCGATAACAGGCTTGCAGGCCGCTTCACTGGCGATGTGTTGTTCTCCTCTTCCTCATCCTCTGAATCCTTCACACCTACAAAAGCAAAATACAGGTTACTGGCACTGCACAGTGATGCATTCAGTTTAGTTCGGATTTACCTGGACAGCCCCTTGTTCACTGTTAAACATTAGAAACAGAGAGTGATATTTGTCATCAGTGACTATGTTCACATGCACATAATATTCAGCTTTTTTCCCTTATTCCGAAAAAGACAATATTCCGTCAGTGAATATTCCACTAATAATCCCGCTTACATGTAGCCGTGCAAAATTCGATTTTTTTTTTTTCAAAGGATATGTCACACAGCGTCCCTCTTTCATTCCTTCAACCAGCTTTTTAGAAGATTGGCATAGCAATGTGTGTGCATAATCAAAAAGCTGTTGATATCCAAGTCTTTGATAATGTTTAAAAGTTGCTGTAACTCCTTCTTGTTTTCTTGCTTCTATTGTAAACAGGCATGAGGCCATAAACTGGACTTAAACTGTAGTAAAAACCCTGATTGAGACGCATATTCCAAAAGTGATGTATACATGTCCAAAGAATGCTTCTAAAACCAGAATAATATTGGAATATCCCACATCTTAATCGGAAAATGCTATATTACGAAAAAAATCCTTATTCAGAATGTCCAACCGGACTATGCCGTTTACATGACTTGTAACAAATTCGGAATATTGTAATATTTGGAATAATAGTGGAATATTGGTGTGCATGTAAACACACTCAATGAATCAGTGAAATGCTAATTCTAACAATTAGAAATACATCTTTCTTTATGTCCTCATTAATCACTGCAGTAGTATAAGAAGCCATTTGTAAATCAATGTTTGTGATTAGTAAGAGTAAAAAGAGTAGCAGTGTTTTTCTACTTGAAAATGTGTTTCCCTGTTATTTGTTTGTCCCACCAAAAAAGGAGCAAGTCCTGAAGGAACATGTTTACCACAAAAAGAAAGTCTGAGAAAATATAATGAACACTTTATAATTTCGGGGTCTATAAAACAACGCTCCATCAACTTCACTGTCCTAAGGTAAGGACTTCATTTTAAAGATGTGGTGAACTGTTACCTGAGTCATATTTTGTACATGTGTGTTTGTAATTCTAAAAGAAGTAAAGGCAGTAGCAGCACTGTTTCCTTAATACTCACTAACAAAATGCTGCCCGCTGATGTGAACTGGTCCAGAGCCTGACTGGAGACGGAAGGTAACTGGAGGTGTGATCTCAAATCCCCCTAAACTCATCTGGACAAGAACAAATAACAATAACAAAATAAACAGTTCTATCATTGCCTTTCAATAGAATGTAGACGTTGCATTTACATTCTACACTACTGGTTTCTGTATAAATGAGCTGTCTTTTTTAGTTTGTCATTTCATTAAGCATGAAAGAGGCTGAAAGCTATTTTATTTTTACAATTACTCGCTTAAAAAAAGATAACTCAAAACTAAGTATTATAAACTATATATATCATAGATGTGCCTTTTCTTTACTTATATACACCCGAGAAACCCCTTTAATTCATCACAAAATGCTATCAGCTATGGCGCTCACTCACAGAAGGCAGGACGGACGGTTTCAGGACAGCCAGTGGCACTTTGGTCGTCTTTCCATCATAAGTGAGGCCTTCCACTTCCACCATGTGAAAATTATCCTCAGCCTCCGCTCCCAGACACACCTGGAAAAGCAGCGCAGCTGTCTCTATACAACACAACATCATCTCCATGTCTTTGCATCCTCATTGCTAACATTTTCTAGGAAGATTATTGCCTCCAGTAAGGGTCTAAATTTCTTCATTACCCGGTAAATGCCAGTGGAATACTACAGTCCCAGTTTGACAATGCTTGATTAATATTGATCTATTATACTGTATGTGCTGAAACATTTAGTTTATTTAAACTTTAGCTAGTTAATAGGTGCTCTTAGTGATGTCAGACGCTTTTTAAGATACAACATTTTTTTGTCACATACAGCACATCATCTCTTCACTATCCGCTAGCTGCCTGTCCCCTGTGAGGAGATACAAATGTTGTAGCCTAAAAAACATGTGACATCGCTTAGAGCACCTTTAAACTATTAGCTGTCATTTCAGTAAAGGTATCAAACATTTTTGTGGTACAGCGGTTGAAATTAGAGCCAAGACTTTTAGGATCTAATTTTAGGGTTGAAAGGTTTCTTGCATTTCTCTGTTTCATATTTGGAACAAAATCATTTGACTAAGGCAAACAAATACATGAAAAACTTTCATTTGGTCACCAAGCATTTGTGATCGGTGATCTCCATTATTTGAGAACTTGGTTTATAAATATTTAAGAACAGCTTTTTTTCTGTTTTTACAGACAAACTCCTCAAAACTGGACTGGATGTACATCTTAGGAACATAACATGAAAATAAAGTACTAAGGATAATTTTTTTATCCCTACTTTTGTTGAGCAGCTACACTGAGGTTTTCCTAAATTGTGACCTCACTGCATACATCACGTTACTGATGTTACGTTAAGTTCTGGCTACACTTACGTATAATTTCAGTAACGCAGCTCACGTTTTCAACGTTTAAACAAACGGCTACTTCGTACATCTAGCTAGCTAGCTAACCCTCGTGTTCTTTTCCTTTAAAACATGCCCGTTACTCAGTGATAAATTGAATAAAACACGTTAAAATGGAAAGTCAATAAAAAGGGTCTTCCTTACTGCTTTGAGTGACAGCTGTTGCTCCGTATCATCGTCGTCTACGTCAACTTTGAACTCCTGTTTGTCCGATTTGAGGGTACAACCTGAGGAAAATGATACTCGCAACGTGTAACTAACCGTATGTTTGCACTTATATTGAACAAAATACACAAATGCATACAATAGTTTGAGATACGGGGGTTTACTGTTTGCTATAGCTGCTGTAGCTACATCCATGCCTTGCTTCGGCTAGCTAACAAAAGAGCTGAATTGGCGCCTGTAGGGGCAGGCAGCTATTTAACGTTAGCTATCTTTTTCCAGCTAAAAATGTTAAATGGCTATTTGTGCATGATAATATGATAGTAAAACTGATTGTGCGACCGAATTTCTTTCAGGTTTTCCAGAAAAAGAGAGCTCACCAAACAAGTACATTTGTGGTCTGCTCAAGTCTGAGATATCGTCCTCCATCTTTGAAGTGGGTGGTTACAACTAAACTGGTGTGACGGACACATTGCCGAGCCTATGGGGAAGCAGAACGTGACTGACGTTTAAAAAACGTAAGCCAGTAGAATTGAAGACTGGGTGGGAGAAATTATACTGAATGTTCTGATGATTGAAAGCTAGATGGAGCTCTCGTTATATAAATTGAGGTAATCCTCCTAAGTAAATAGCCTACTGCAAACAAAATGGGAAAAATAATAACGACTTAATAAAATAATTTATAAGTAAAAGTTAAAGGTTATGAATCATATCAACAGAAGCTATAGGAGTATTATTATTATGTATTATGTTTTATTTATACATGGAAACAAATAGGCTATAACATCATGACAGACAACAAGAGGGCAGCAGAGAAGGCAAATACTGCTCACATTTGATTATCAAGTAATTAAGTGTAAGTTGTTCTTTGCACAACCTCCAATTTTCTGAATATCTGCAGGGTATTTATACATTAGTCTGGATCTTCCTAATTTGTAATGGCTTCTTCTATTAAGATTTACACCTTTTATTAAGATTGGGGTATTCTCCCTTATGTCTATCACTTAAAGTGCTGTTTGGACTAAATAAAAGAGGACTTTGGTCAGTTATATTAAAAGTGTAGCCCAGGGGGCAGTTGCAACCTTTGATAATAAAACAGAGAGCCATTGAAGTTTCAGATATTACATAGAAGATAAATTAACCTATGAAACTTTTCAAACTGCACACAAAACACAGCTTCAAGTGTATTAACGCATTCCTCTTTTTGGTTTGTTGATATAAATTATAAACATAGATTTGAAGTAGTCAAAAATAAATCAGATTATTAATCATATGTGTTGCTCAAATACCAAGGCTGTTACACATTTCAAAGCCCATCAGTTCATTTATTTATCGTATAAAAGCACTATAGATTTTTTGTTTCCATTTTTGATACTATATTTCTTGTCTTGCTCTTCATATTAGAGGAGTATAACCCTCTGGTTAGGAGTCACTGTTTTGCTCAAAGGAACTGCAGGCAGGTTCTTATATTTGCAGGGGCTTTAATTAAGGCCCTTCGGAAGTTGGACATTCTACTTACCCACTGCGTACTGCAGGCTTCTGACCTTCTAGTTCAGCACTTTTTGGGGCCGCCTTTCACCTTGATTCCTTAAGTGCTTGACTTTAGTTAATTTCTGTTGCAGGAATAAACATCTCAGAGTGCAGACACAGGAATCTAAAACAAAATACCTGAATTCTAATAGTGAAGCAGGAGGTGAATAATGTTCAATGCTAAATGTTTTTCTAACCTTAATGAATGCCTAAGAGTGTGTCAATAGCCAGCCCGTATTGAACAGGTGTGGAGTCACTGATCCGCAGTACCAGTATTACCTAAAAGGAATGAGTTGTCTTCATGCATGCCTGAACGTTTGAGAAGGCTTTAATGTGCCACAGACTGCCAGGGCACGTCCGCAGATCCCTTGTCATGGAAGATATGATTTTGTTGTCCATGGACTTACTCAACAAATGTACTTCACACTTTAGTACAGATTCCTGAAGGTGTAAACATACAATCATTTTACTTTCTTTTATATTTACTTAGTCATCTTCCATCACCACAGAGTCTGTTCCCGTGAAGTATACATTTCTATATGCTTTATTGGCAGAACAAAATGACTCATTATTGCCTTAGTGCTTATTTTATTTAACACTACTGTTTAAAGGAAGATGGTGACATCAGTGTACTTTTTGTCCCTGAATGTACTCTTGTATGCCCATACTGCATGAATATGTGGAACTGGTTGTGGATGTATATAAGGATGTCTATGCCTGTAGCATATGTACATACATACATGTCAGCAAGTAGACTTAATCATCTAACCAGTGACCATCATTTAAAACAGACAGTCCAAACAGGAGGTTTACCTTCATGGGAATTAGAGGAAGTCACATGACATCTTAAAGTATAACATTTATTTCCTGAGCAATAATACATTTAAAGACTAAACTAAATAGCATAGGACCATTACGTCTATCCCGGGAGCATTGTGGTCCTGAGTCATCATTAATAATATTGGATGATCAATGAAAAGGTTCAAGAACAAATGGCTGTGGGAAAATCAGTTTTGAAATGCCCATGATGTAAAATATTTTCATTTTGCTAAGCTAGCAGCAGAGTTAAAACGTGTAATTTGTTTTTCACATCTACTGGAACAAAAATATTTTCATTTGTCCCCACTCCTAGTTACTCCCACATGGAAAAACCTGTTTATGAATATGTATTGCACATATGTATTGTTTACTCGTCCCTTTACAGCAGAATACCTCTGCAATATGCAATTGTTATTTTACAAGAAACTCAAACTAATAGGCTGTGGCAGAATTTTAAAGTCCACCATAAAAGCCTATTGTCAACAAAGCCTCACATGTCAACACATTAAGCAGTGATCTAACAGAGTTTGGCAGTCTGTTGCTTCTCTCCAGAATCTAGTACAGCAGCTCTCATGGCCTGAAAATGGCTGTTGGGACTGTGGACTGATATTATTACATCTGATATCATTATCAAAATAATAATTTCAATAGCACTCTTGCTCGTATTAGTCATGTGTGGTAAAACTGTTGAGGTGCTGCAGAACATTTTGACAATCAGTTAAATAAACCAGATCCTCTATAAACTACAACTAATCTTCATTTTAACAGTCCTATTCGTAAATTCTTCGCTTTGTATGAAGTAAAAAATGTGTCACTAAAACAGATACAATGAATACTGAAAGTACTTGTTGTCTGGATTAGGTTATGGGACTATGTTGTTTCAAGTATGTGTGAACCTTCTGGTTTGACATGCTTATCATACAGTATATAAACAGTTTCCTTCAGAACAGAGAACATTAACAGGCGGTCGGGGACTACTAGAGGAGTCCTCAGAGTCAGTTCATGGGGCCTCCAAATTATTGTTAATTTTTGAAAGATTTTTTTTTTCAATATTAAAAAGTCTTAACATGAATTCAACCTATTATTAGCTAATATTAATCCCAACTGCTTACTGGCCTGTATCTAAAGTAGTCCATGGATAAATAAAAGCATGGCAACAATTAATAGGCTATTTGAATATCTTAGTATTCTATGAAAAAAGTTATGTATAAAGGCTTTAGCTGCCCTACAACGTATTGTAGGCCCAGTTTAATATGCAACTTCACTTCATACAATATATGTAGGGAGTCCCTGATCCATCTCTCTTTCAGTTAAGGGGTCCTTGCCTTAAAAAAAAATGCTGAAACCCCCTGCTATAGAAGTCTCTGTAATAGCTATGGTTACAGTTTAAAGTCATATGTGTGTTAGATAATCTGTGAAAATGCTGCAAATTACAAATTATTGAACATGTTTGTTGTTGTTTCCTGATAGCTGAGTATTAGACTGTCTGAATACACCTTATAATGTTACAATCCCATGTAAAATATGACATTTTCTGGAGGTCTGCCGGCATCTCAATCAGCCTCTCTTCATGAATGAAACGTGACTGATCATTGAAGCCACAACAGCTGCCTGATTATGACTTAAATGTTGACTAAGTTTCTCAAGAATGGAAACAACTGATAGGAGCCGAAGGAGCGTGACACAGAGAACAACACAGCATATGTGGTGAGAAGTTTTTTTTTTTTTTTGGTGGCCTTGTTCAAAACAGAGTGTTTGATAGGAAGTCTGATATAGCCGGAGCCTCTCTTGTTCAGCTTGTGTGGTGACATTTTATTGGATAAGGACCGGGCTCTTTGGCAGCGTGAGAGAGAGTGTGGAGAAAAAGGAACGACAGAGCCATGACAACAGATGAGACAAAAAATCTTTAAGCACCTGTAGTAAAACACAATGCACAGTTTTGAAAACAGTAAAGGGAGGAATTTGTCTAAAATGGGCCAAGTCACGTCTTCAAGGCATTCGAGACAGAGAGATGAAAGCACAAGGGAGCGGAGGAAATGGGGGATGAGGAGGCGTCACCTGGGGAACTGCCTGCTATTGACAGGATCCCAACCAGGCAAGACGCCCTAAAAACTGACTAAACATAGGCGCTGTGTTTCAGAGAAGGCGAAGGGTTGTTGGGGGTGGCTGCAGCTGCAGACAGCTGTTTCCAACCAGATCATCAGCGTGCTCTGAGCAACAACTTGGAGCCGCCAGATGCTGTTGATATCCCAACAAAAGGTACAAGATGTTTACCCTGGAGTTTGCAAAGCTAAATATGTCATAAAGGTGATAGGTATTTGTCAGCAGGATGCACGGCCAAGATTAACAAGAAGCTCATATTAAGCTCACAGTCCAATGGAATCTAGTGAGAAGGTGGGCATAGCAAGGCTCATTTCCTCTGACGTTCATGGTGGTGGAGGCTTATTTACGTGCAAGAAACCCAAATGATGTGTTTACTCTGCTTCCAGAGCGTCGTTTTTGTTATGACTTGAGTGATAAGCATTTTCATGATAGGGTGGATGTGGTGATAACAATTGTTTACGGCTGTCTGGTGTCTATGTGGCCGTGATTCACCAAGTAAACAATTGAAGCCAATACCAAAAATGGTGGGGGGGGAGCCACCATCCCCCCCAAAGAAGGGTGCGTTTTGAAAAGATAAGGCTTTTGTCATTTATGCATACATGAATACATGTGTTCACTATAGTTATACATTATCCTAAAGCATCTACCCATATTTGCTGTAAAAAAAATAACTTGCTTTAAAGAAACTCCCATCCCAACTATAAAGCATCAACCTGAATACAAAACAACAAAGATGTGATGATAAAGTTCGTCAGCTAGGTATTTGAGGGCTTGTTTGACGGCAGAGATTTCCATTCCTCCTGTAGGTGTCGACTGATTAGCCGGGAGCACAGCGTAATGCAACCACTCATAGAAAGCTTCTCGCTTACCATGACTGATCATCTGAGTTGTTTTTCACACTACGCAAGAATGAAGGCAGCAACGGGCTTCTTCAGGAAGACATTCAGCCCTTGATAGCTTACTGTGCTGCCTTGTGCTGACTGTATGCAAACTCCAACAGGAAAAGTAGAAAGGTTAAGGGCAACCTTGACAAGGGACAGAAACTTGAAACACACCATTCTTTGTGGAAAATCATTGGAATAAAACAAAAACATAAATAAAAACCAGGCTTTCAAATGGTCCCTTGTCAGCAGCACAACGTGTATTTTCTCCTGTACTCTCATTCTAATTTGATCTGGCATCAGTTTTCAAACCTTTATTTATCCAGGGAGGGTTTTGCTGAGCCCGCTTGCTATTTTTCGGCAACGCCCTCCTTCACATTCACACCTGGGAGCTGTAGTCATCAGTTTTTATGGATAAAAAAAGGTATTGCGCTGTCCTTCTGATACAATGCTGTGGTATCTTACCTTTGGGTGGTTTGAAACTTTAATGTGTAATCACAGCTAAATCCCATGAGGCTAACTAGCTCGCTAAAATCATAAAGTATTTTTGTGTGGTTTTCATAATGGTGACAAACAGGCAGTGAGTGAAAGAACCGTACCAGAGACAAAGAGAGGGAAGGAGAACAGAGAGTCTTTGTCTTCTTTTCAAAAAGTCACAATATCATTTAATATAAAACACCTTTAAATTGAACATAATAATGAGGATTTCGTCATCAGGAGTTCACCAATCCACTACCACTTGAACACTGCAGTCCACCTCAATGGCAGCTGACTTCAATGGTGCCTCCGAGTGCACACAGAAAGGGGTTGAAACATGCATTTACTACATTGTACAAAGTCAAAAGCGAAAAACACGAGGTCTTTTTTTGCCATTATTGGCAGAGAGTCTCTGCTGCCTCGTGAGGGATCCAGAGGCAAGAGAGGGGACAGTCTTGATAGTTGGGCATGTACAGAGGTGTCCATTTGTTTCCTGGCACTTATGGATAAAGTGCCCTCCTCTCTTTTAGACCGTCAGCTGAAGGGAAAGCGGAAACTTGGTGTAAGGCAGGAAAATGACTCAACATACTTTAGATATTTAAGATAACAGTTGCTTAACTTTGACAAACAGCGGTGCGGCTCCTGTGCTGTGAAGTCTGCATACAGTGTTTTGTAGGTCTTGGCAGTAACAGATAGCTGTGTCTCTCTACACACGCTCCCCCATGTTGCTGGTAACGATCAATGAGTGAGGAAGCACAATGTCCATTTAATTTATTTATTTTCTTCCAAAGCAAGCATCATTCTCCCGTAACTATGACAATCCCATAATGGTGCTGCGTTTTTGAACGACAGACATGTCAGAAACGGACTGAAGAGATTCTTCTCTTTTGTCCATTCACACTGATGACACTTTGATAAAGATTATTCTCACTTTCGTCCCCCCCTCTGTCTGTCACTCCCTCCCTCTCTTTTACGCACAATCTCTCGCACACACACACGCACACACACACGCACACTCACGCTCACGCTCACACTACAGATGCCACGGAGGTGACGGAGGTCACCTTATTGTCGTCTGCCCAGGGCTGCAGGTTCTGCAGGGCGTACAGGGAGGAGTTGTGCAGGCAGAGCGGGTCCGGCTGCAGAGGCTGGCTCAACGTCTTCTGGAAAGCTTCCTGCTGAAGCTGCAGCATCAGTCGGTTGGCCTGCTGCCTCTCAGCCTCTCTCTCCTCTGCAGTCTGTCTCCTGGGTGGATGGGGGAGACCAAATGGGAACAGAGAAAGATATAAGACATGTCATGTTCATTTATATGTACAAAAGATTTATTAATCACAGTATGTACCACAGTATTGCTTTTATCTTATATCCTTATAAAACTGTAATAGAACTTTCTTTTTTTAAATAGACAGGATGGTTTATATTTAAGCAGTGGTTCCCAACCTGGGGGTCCGGACCCCACAGGGGACGCAAATTAAATCTGAGGGATTGTGAGATAATAAATGTTTTATTTTTCAATTTTTTCTTGTAGATTACTGGATAATTTTTCCTCCTCAAGCCTCAAAAATACTTCATTATTTTAATAAATAATATGATTTAAGACATTTTAGGGTGTATATTTCTTTTCTTTTGGCAGCTTGTCAAGGCTATTAATGTGTGCAGTCAAAAAAAAAAAATCCAGAAAGAAATTTGCAAACTAAATCTGCTCATTTGCAAACTGGCTGCTTTGACTGTATGTTTATTCAACACCTGTGCCAGTTATTCGAGCTTCAGGCTAAATGAGAGCTGATCAGGATGAGTGACAGGTGTTGGTGAGGGGACGTGACTAACAGAAGAGGAGGAGGTACAGGACACTTCCTGCCTCAAGGTGAAATGTTACATCTGTTTTCTTTTTCAGAACAGCATATGTTAACAGTACCATACATCCTGTAGATTGTGTCGATCGTTGCTGAGACCAACAAATGTTACTGTAACATAATGCGGGTTTTGAAAAGCAGCAGATGGGTGTTTTCCTGAAACACACACAGAAACTGTGTGTTTAAAACCGTGCGTGCTTTTCATGGTAAAGTTGAAGTGTTTAACTTTTAGTGATCGGCAAACTTTGAGTCTGCATGAATATATAATTAAACAAAGTGAGCTGAGAAAATAAAGCCGGAAAAGGAACAAAAAAGTTCCAAATTTAACTAGAGATAAATGGCAGCTTTTCTTCATAATTTGTTGCTTCTCCTGAGTTAGTTTCCTTTACATTGAAATTAACTAGTATTGTAATTAGGACATTTACTCCTCTGTGTGGGAATGTGTGTGTGTGTGTGTGTGTGTGTGTGTGTGTGTGTGTGTGTGTGTGTGTGTGTGTGTGTGTGTGTGTGTGTGTGCTAATATCAGTCAAAAACCGTCCTTATCAGCAACTCAGATTAAGCCACAATATACACTTTACAAGGCTATTTTGAAATGATGCTGGGGTTATTAATAATACAAACCATGAGAAACAAATTGGCAGTCGGCATTAACTACAAAATACAAATGGCAGGTAGAAATCACAGGCGGAAAACGCACCTCTAAAACACTCTTTCATGCACACCAACCTCCATCCATTAGCCACACATTATTGTTAACAGCATTATCATAATCTAATTCCCTGGCTGCTGATTTGATCATCCTCTTGTTACTAGCGTAGTCGTCACGCAAAGACATCCCTCATGCTCATCCAGGTGCACACTACAGGGAAATAGCATAAATCTCAGCAAAACTAGGAAATCAGAAAAACAAGTTAAGCCTATTCCCTTGTTCCTTTTGACATGCCATTTAGTCTTGGATTTATTTTGGTGGTTTTTATTTCAAACAAAATTCCTTTTTATTAATCTTTTAGTGAAGATATGGCTTGTATTTTTTTACTGCTACACGATGTGATTGTTGGAATTCTTTCCAATAAAAGCAACATTTTAAAAGGGATCATCAATCCAAATTTCAATATAATCTATTTATTTAGAGCAAATAACCATATAAACAAAGTGATAAATATTAACAAGCCCAAAAAAACAGTGTTTTAAATGTATTCTATGTGTATTCAATTCAAAACTCATTCTAAAAAGCTTTTAGGATCGTTTAAACATTAAAACCCTAAAAGGCCGATTAGCTGTTTTAATATGCTCATAAAATATGTGTCCTGTCCCTTTAACTATGGGCAGGGCTTCATAATGTGATTTCCTACTCATTTACTTCCAAATGGCTATAAACAACAGTTAGAAATGAAGTGAATGAGTGTGTGTGTGTGTGTGTGTGTGTGTGTGTGTGTGTGTGTGTGTGTGTGTGTGTGTGTGTGTGTGTTTTCTGTCTATGGACTTGGCAGTCAATTCCTCCTGTGAGTGTTTCAGTATTGCTTTGGACAGCAGGTTTCTAAAAGGCCTTTCAGGAGGCTCACGAGTAATTGTGCTTGGTCAAGTGAACTGGCCTCGACTGGCAGCTAAGCTAAGCAAAATAGGTGTTGTGTTGTACGACGCCTCAAATGCTTCAGCTGCGGGACATTTTACTCGTGTTTAAAGTAAAACACTGGTAAGCATTTTGGACCCAAGAGCAAAACACAGACACATTCAGTGCTGTCGATTTATGGCACAAGAAAGATTGGATGAAGGAGTGGCTCTTCTGAGTGAACATCCTGCCCTCATAAAGACAAACAGCTTCTGAAAAAATCCACCACGGCCTCTTTGTTTTGCTTAAGTAGATCATGAGGGGCGCACGATATGAGCAAAATATGGCACGTAGAAGACAGAATTATGATGCTTTTTGCTTCCCTGCTCTCTACTTTCACACCAGTAAAGGAGATTGAATTGCATTAGATAACACTTTAAAGGAAGTGAAGGAGCACCTCGCTGAAATCTTACCGCCATTTTGTCCGTCTGTTCTGAAACCAGGTCTTGACTTGTGCATCTGTCATCTTCAGGGCCTTGGCCAAGGTGGCGCGCTCAGCCGACGCCAGGTACTTCTGCCGATGGAAACGTTTCTCCAGTTCGCAGATCTGCACTCGACTGAAGGAGGTGCGAGGCTTTTTCCTCTTGGGCGGCGTCCGGTTCTGGTAAGGGTGGCCGATCCGACGGGTCACGGAGAAGGGTGAGAGGGCAGCTGAAAAAGGCCCAACAAATTGATTTTGTTTAATGGTTTTTAAGCAATTGGTGGATCATGCAAGTCAGCTTCAAAAACATCCATGTTAGCATTAGCAATGATGAGGTTATTTTAGGTGTTTTGAGGTGTTTGGACTTTAAGGGTTCAATAGCCTATTTAATATCTATTAGTGTAAGTAGTTATTTCCATTTCTAAACCTGATCTGTGCTTCTGAAATATAAACTTATTTCCCTTGAGATTTTGTTTGTTCATGAAACACAATTTTGTTTTTTTTCCAGTCCATGGTTAGATAAAATTATTGTCCATTTTGTCTTAACTCTGGAAAAGCCAGTGTTGTTTGGGGAGTCTAAGAGAAGGGCCCAGAAGCTGCCACGAAGATTAAGAAGATAAATGCAATTACAGCTAATATTCCCCTGCCAGAAGTCCAAGGAAAAGTCACAAAGAGACATTTAGAAAGCTCAGGCAGTATCAGTTCCAAACATAATTCATGAAAATCTATTGCTAAAAAAGTGGGTCTCCAACAGTTAAATAATAACAAAAAGACCAGTCAGTACAAATCAAGATTTAAACTACAACTTCATTTTTAAAGACAAAGACAAAAAAAAGTTCCATATATAAATCGCTCTTGAGGGATGCACTTAAAAATCAGCTGTGACACAGATGGGTGAAGTAGGGAAGGTGGTTGATTGGGGGGAGGGGGTGACTCACCTTGGCAACCCCCCTTTGGAAAAGGATAGTCTGCTAGAAGGCCATTGCCGTCTCGCAGGTGAGCGAGCTCGGGGTAATAGCATTTAGCTAATGTCTCCATAGTGCTCCAGACAGGGACCCTGCCGATGTCTCCCTTGGGGAGAGGACAGAGGGACCCGGCAGGCCCCGGCCCCCCTGTGTCTCCAGCTCGGCTCTCCTCTGCCTGCTCCCCTAAAGGAAAGGGTGACACAGTGAGGTCCCACATCTGGAGCACAGCAGCAGCAGCCGCTGTGCGGGCGCCAACGCATAGCAGCTAATCACATGAAGGAAGTCTGAATGATGAACAGAGTCTACTTTAATGTCATTTACTGCTAGTCTCTTAATGTTAGCATTTAGAAATTACACATCTGCCATTTCAAAAAAAATGTTACAACTAGCAGGGTTACAAAGATAAATCAAGCACATACTTGCTAGCCAATTGGCAATGTGATGTCAATGAAGGTTACAATATGATTTAATAACTGCTATCATAATAATAACAACCTACATAAAACAACTAGCAATCTAACTATTATTCATAGTCCTTCAATCTAGTACAGTACAATTGTGGACAGTAACATCTTGGTATATTGTTTTAAGAATTCTTTACCAGACCAATACAATTAAAATATAGTCATTTTTTGTACAAACCATCTATCATACTAAACATTAATCATTTGTCATTAAAACTCCTAACAACAATATTACAGGATTGATCATGCAAAAGTATACCAATTGATACATATAGTCATCTTTTTTTGCAGAATAGAATGCCTGAAATTGATGTTGAATTTGATGTAATGATTATTGATTTTTTTAAACAAATTATATATATATATAAACCTGACTGCCTTGTGTCTTCCCAACTGCTTTGTCATTGTGTCTTGAAATACAAATTGCACCCTGCCACTGTATGAGCCATTGTGTTTTTTTTCTGTGGTTCACTTTCACATATCACTGTATCTGGGTATTAATAACAACTTTTCTCCTGCATCATAAAATATCTATGAATCCTGTCTATTTTGTCAGCCATGGGTAAACAGAAGATCGACAAATGTAATGAGATCGTTTTTGGGCCATAGATCCCCTCCCTAGCCACATTCTCATTTTGAGGCAGACTGGAAATCACTGAGAGAATTAAAAAAAAAAATTCTCTTTCTCTCCCTCTCTCTCCCTCTCTCTCTGTCATTCCTCACCAGCAAGCTGTTTTGCCTCATGTCTTACAGGGTGTTGCTTTGTTTTTGTTTTGTCAGAAAAGCTCACCAGAAGCCAAAATGAATATGAAAACATCTGCATAGGTGTCCCCCGAGGGCCACGTGCTGCTGCTCGCAGAGTTTCAGCGACCTGAAAAATTCATTTGCCACGCAGACGATGACAATTTGAACGGAAAATGGAACATGAAGCTATTATGCGCTCGGCAGTCGTTTCCAGGGAGCTGCCGACGTCCCCTGATGGTGCTGAACACGAGTGGCAAATTGAGGCGTACGCAAGCAAATGATTTGTAAATAAAGATAAATGGCTGCAATGTGCTGTTACAGTAGGTCACATTAAGTTAACATGACCTGAGTGTACATTAGCAATGCAAATTTAGTGCCTGAAATGAAAACTCACTACCTTTTATTGTGTTTGGTGCTAGATTTATATTGTCCATGCATGTCTTCTTTTTCTTCCTCTCATTATTATTTTTAATCTCCTATGGTAATATTCCTATAATATTATTATCAGGTTTCACATTATGTGTTGCACGGGTGCTCAATAATAGTAAACATGGTAATGCTATCCTCTAATATTCCTTTTGGGACTTAGACAGGCATCTGTGGTATTTAATCATGAGTTTATAGTTTCCCATGATGTACCTGGTATTTCTATAAGGTCCTCACAGCAGACTGTAGCACCTTTGTGGCCCTTAATACTGAGTTTATAGTGACCTCATTGCACTTCATGGTATATTTTTAAATGTCCTATGATTCCCAGTCTTATTCCAATGGTGACCTCTCCATGGTGTTTCAAATATGTACATTTGAACATTGCAATTGGTCCTTTTTCTTGGTGTCTTGTTGCCCGAAACTATGTGCAGCCTTACGGGTCACATGCTGAGAGCGAACAGGCCTGTTGTTGCTCCCAGCGGCAGGTCTGGCTAAATAATACTGCATTAGATGGCTATTTCAGGCCATCTGTGAGCTAACTAATGGGCCAGGCACATACAAGCACGCTCAGAGGCAACCCAAGCGGAACTTAACGTGCAGCAGGAGCCTTCAAACCTGCCAACTGCAGAAAAGCTTTGCCTCACAGCGGGCAAAATACAGTGATGCTATGGGTAGTACTGCATCAGTCAATTTGATGTTTTTGTCTGATGGTAGACCAATCAGGAATCAGATATGCCTTCAGATGTATCCATTACTTTATTGTAAGGACTGTAAGCTACTTGTATAGAAGAAGGAATGCTGTAAAGTTTGAGCTCGTGACTGGTTTTAATAAACCAACATCAAATTAAAAGACTCTCCTGCCTAACTGCCTCAGTCCCAATGAAATTACATGAATTAAAATATCCCATAATATTCCTGTATTCTTATTGCATTAAAATGTGTTCATTGTTTCTTTATATTACATATAAAGTAGGCTACATATTATTATTATAGCCTACGTTGTTGTTATTAATAATAATAATAGTAGTAGCATAATGTATGGGCTATAATAACATTATTACATGAAAGGTATAAGGCAATATGAAAAAAATATCTCAAAATGAGACCAAAAATAAAGTCTACATGAAGGCCTAAATATTACAGACAGTTAATCGTAGCTCATGGACCACGACTGTCGTTTTCTATGACACAATATTGCTGTGGAGATTCTAAATCCCACGAGACAAAACGTGATTGTGGTAAAAAAAGAAAGAAAAAAAGCCAAATGTTGCGTTCACCCTTTTGTGACTCCTTTACGATCCAAAGTTAGTTGGGTATTTGGATTATGACAAGAATAATTAGCCAGTAAACTACATCCGACCATTTACTATTATCAGAAAAAGAGAATATATTGTTCCCATAAGTAAATAAAAGAAACAAACAAACAAATTGCAAAACGCTTTGACTTTTTCTTTCTTCTTCATATGGTAAAAAAAAGGAAATGGGTGAGAATACTAAATCTGCTGCCTGGGTAATACAATTTAGCATAAGCATATCAAAAATGAAATGCTACCATGGAGGATATGTTTCCCATAATAAAACCACCTATACTTAATAACGCTTCTCGGTGACAGCGCCTCCCTTCCCCACTGCGGATATTACCTTTGTAGCAATCTAATAAATATACCCGTGAAGGATTCTAAAGGGGATATTGAAATATAACATGAACATACATTGCTATTTATTACACTGTACGGGACACGAGGCAGGGACACTGTCTTCTGTCTTCTGTCACACCGAGAACCAGGACAACGTGGAGACACGAGGACAGGAGCGGAGATAAAGTCATATGTTTCTGCTCTGCTGCCATTAACACCCAGAAAGAGATTTATTGCAGAGAAAAAAAGGGTTTAATTATGTTTTTTATCGGTGCTACGTGGCCTATAGAGCCACAGATGCTGCATTATGGTTCTGGTTATTGGCAAGATGCTCAAACGGTGCACATTATTTTCTATTCTTTTTCTTACTGTTATCATCATAATAATAAAAACAGGGCGGGTTATTTGATTTGATTATGGGATTAGTGTTTGACCATTGTATATTTGCTCGTATGAATTTACACTGTCCACATTATGACTTTATAATTTGACAGGATATGTTGGGCTGTAAAAAACTTTGAGAACATGTGATCCCATTTATTACAATTATTATTGATTAAATTAGCTAATTATAGCCTATTTTCTTTTCTTTTCTTTTCAGATATGCTGCTATTTGTTAGTGGTGTTTTTTTACATGTGTTTTTTATGTTTGTATGTCTTTAAAACCGTTGCTAAGGGTTGAGCAAGTTTAAAACAAGCTTAAATAAAAAAGAAAATGTTAAATTAAATAAAATCCAGAATCACATTTTTCTTTAACCACAATGACCCAATGGCCTTATAATGATAATAATAACAAAAATAAAATTTACACTAATGAGAACGTCACATTTGCAATTTGGGATATAATAATAAGAAATATATGTCTTAATTAAAATGCAATAATTTGTCCAGAAGCCCTTGCGTAAATACAGAGAGGAGTTAGTTATCAACATAAGCCCACTGGTGAATGAGCAAGTCTTATTTTTAGAGTTGGATGAAATGATTGCTCTAAGCTTGATCCTTTGCGTCAGTCTGATACAATTTCCCATGATTTATAACGTGAATTTAGGCCACGAGGACGCGCGCGCAAGGGGTGGAAAACGAGAGACGTCCATTGTGCAATTTGGTTTCGTTTACATCCCATGCGCAACGCTCGCATGGCTGCCAGAGCTGGAAGCCTTTGGCAAAATGGTTAGCTGTTTAAAGCTGCAAGGGCCGTGGTTCTCCTCCGGTTTCAACTTGAAACGTCGAGAGAAAGAAACAAGAAACAGAGAGAGAGAGAGAGAGAGAGAGAGAGAGAGATTTAAAATGGTACTGTGCCCACCAGGACGGATGAATGATAGTCCGTTTGATTTAAGGCATTTATATGAAACAGAGCAGTCTACCTCTCTCTCTCTCTCTCTCTCTCTGTGTGTGTGTGTGTGTGTGTGTGTGTGTGTGTGTGTGCTGCTGATCTTGGGCTGATCAATACAGTGGAAAGATATAAGCTGTGAAATAATTACAACGACACAAAGCTGAGAGAAATTAAACGAGAGGCCCTCGGTGACCATGAGTAGAATTGATAAGCATATTTACACTGTATCTTTTTGCAGTTGACATATCGTCCCCCAGTATTTAATTATTAATCGGGTAGAAAGAATGGAATATTGAATATTTAATGGGTGGTGAGGTGAGGGGGGGGCACAAAATCCATGATGTTCTTCATTTCCATCTTCGTAAGGATGAGGTCATGAGAAACAGACCGGTGGAGCCACCCTCTCCTAAAACTAAATTAATAAAGAGATAATAATATAAAGTCTGATTACCAGAAAACCTAAAGAGAATATTTAGAATTGTATCTGCCATGTTATTGTCATGTATCTTTTTTTAAATTATAATGTACTTTTACACAGACTAAAAGAACGGCTACTTAAACAGGAGGAAGCAGATAATTAGCAGTGCGGCTAACACTGCTACATTATTGGTGTGTATGAGTGTACTTGACAAAATAAACAATAGGTAGCTTAATGGAAGCCTGTCTTTGACTGAAATAGAAAACGGGATTATTATCATATATCATAAAATAGGCTACAAAAGCATACGAATAATAAGAGTGCATGAAACGTTGCAAATATGACTATTTGAAGCTAAAACAAAACGCCATCATGTCATGTGGACGCACATAATAATCTTATTACCTATTCATGTTTAATATGTTTGCTTGTTTATGTATGCACCATTCACCAAGGCTAATTCCACATAAGTGTAATTTATTGTGGCAATAAATCCTTTTCTGATAATGTAACGCAGATGATGATTTGCACTGACAGTAGAACTCATGGCTTGTAAAAAAATTAAAATAATAAAAGTAAGATAATGATCTACCATAAGTATCATAATTTGTGTTTATTGTAAGGAAGAAATGATTTGGGCTATTTGTCATGTGTTGTCTTCAGCATATATAAAATAAAAATAAATTTTAAAATCTATTGGTTTATTAAGTTAAAAAAAATAAACTCAAAAAGTATCTACAAAGCTGTCATATTGCTGCGTCATGGCATTTATTAATTGCAGCAGGGCAAAGGGAAATCAACTTTTAGAACCAAATTAGTGTGAAGTGTTTAAGAGTATAATGTGAAAATGCAGATTTGTTTAAGAGCTACACATTATTGAGGCATTGCATTTAATTTGCCTAATATGTATCTGTAGACCTAATATAAAAATGCTACATTATTCAGAGACAATCATTGTGAATGTATAAAACGAATACTAATAATGGAATCATAATAATTATAATAAATGTGCAAACTGTTATTATCCACTGTTAGATGTTAACCTGCCATATGGTATTACTATTATGACTCATCTTCCTGCTTTCTCAATTGGCTCACGTGCGAGAGAAAAAATCATTCATCCCCATGTGAAGACGGGGAGCATCGTTATCCGTCATGTCTGTAAATGGAGAGTGATGGTCCAATACTGATTCATCAGCATGTCCATGTCAATTTCTCCTCTCGTTTATCAGGCTGCCCTTCCAGCATAATAAAACTGGCTCTGTGTGCATATACGATTCGTTAGCGATTACAACCTAACGATGAAATCGGCTCCCCTCTGCCGAGCTATTAGCCCCAGTTTATCCGGCACACTTCATAGTCCAGGGCCAGTTTTTAACATAAATGTCAGAAGTATCACAACTCACACCTGTAATGCCGTGAGGAAAATATACAATTAATACAACTACTCTGCGCCGGAGTCTTTGGGCTCATTTATGACGGTGTGGAATGCAGGTGAAGGTGCATATATAGCGATTCATATAATATTTGGGCCTATACCTGTTTTATAATGGGAAACACACATCAGACTACAGGTGTTGCGGGATTACGAGGAAACTCTATTTTACCTGTTAATTTGTCCTTTGCAAACCTCCTACTGCTCTCCATCCACGGGAAGGTGAAGTTTGCCGCGTTCCCCATCCCCATCCCGGGTACCGAGGCGATGCCGGGTCCGATGCATGGCGGATGTGCCGAAGGGGGCGGATGAGGTGCAGCAGCGGCGGGCGGCGGCGGAGGCGGCATGGGTCTGTGGGCCGGAACCCTGATCACCCCTCCGGCGCCGCCCGAGTTCACGTTAACGTTCATGTTCATGTTCATACTGACGTTCATGTTCATGTTGACGTTGTAGGAGCCGGCCAGACCCGCCGCCATGGAGCAGGCCGGGTTGTAGACGCTGTTGTACCCGTTGCTGTAGACGTTGGGGGCCAGCGCGTAATCCGGGTCGCCGGTCCGGTTGGGCAGCATGCAGCCGCTGGACTGGTCCGAGCTGTTGAGGATCTGGTCGATCCCGAAGCTGATGGGCTCATGCTGCTGCTGGTGCGTCTGGTTCACCTCCTCGATCCCGGTGTGCTCCATAGTTTATTTTGCCGGTGATGTGTTTGTCACTATATTTTTTATCAGTGCTCGGATGTATTTTTGGCATATGATATTTCACGTCTTGGGTATGTATGTGCGCGCTGAAGTGTTGGGCTGTTTTTGGTTTCTCAAGCATTGACACAGGCCTGTTCTACTCCCGGGAAACAAGTAACGTGTCCAGCGCTTTCCAAAATCTTGCCATTATTTTTGTCCAGCATTGGGATCGAGTGTTCCCTAAATGAAATGCCTATCCATCGGGCTAAGAAAAAACGTATCCATCTTTAACAGCGTGTTCTTTCCCAGTGAACTAGACACACTGCAATCTAACAACAACAACAACAACCACAAAAACAGCTGAAGATGGTTATCCTGAGTACTTACAGACAAAAATCCGTGATTTTTGGGGAGTAGTCAGTTCTCTGGAGAGGCTTGATGCGCTTTGTTCGCCTACTCTGGCAGAGACGATCCATACACAGAGGGCATGATAGGACACCCAAGCTCCTCGAATCAAAATAATGCCATTGACAAAACAAAACAAACCCAAAGAGGCGAAAAACGAAGCGCTGACTTCGCAGGCGGGGATATTAATTGGAGGTGAGAGCGAAAGATGGCTCTGTTGTGTTGAATGGTGAAGTGCGTTTCAGCAGGTGAGACAACCCTCTGCGTAAAAGCTGCCATTCGGCCAAACCTCGCTTCCCTCCCTCACTTACTCTCTTCCTCCCACCCTTACTCCCTCCTCTTCGGAAGGGCAATTGTTTGGCTCGGATGTCTTAAAGAAGCCGCAGCTTTCTGCAGCTTTACTGGTATTAAAAGGGTGTTTGTGTGCCTTTTAGTGGTGCTGTAGATTTGGTTAAGCGGTTTCCGAACATTTTCCCGTCTACGCGTCAAAATTCTGAATAAGGTCAATCTTACGGAGTTTGGTCTAATATATTATGTTTTAGTTTAACATTTACAGTAACAATAGGCAAAAAACTTCTCTCCTCCCGTCAGAAAAGATAGATTTGTAGGCTATTTTAGGCTATGTATTACTTGTAGAATATTTATTGTATCTTTATGAATCTGTCACTGTAAATGCTTAGCTCATTTTGATATTTTTGTGTAGCCTTTATTTTTTTCTCTGAGACTCTTCATAATAGCTTTGCTCTTTGGTGTTATTTGATTAAACAGTTTCTCATATGTAATCCCTAAGTGATGCAATGAATCATAGCCTTAACATTTAAGCGCTTTGGGAACTCTGCCACCTGAGAAGACCCCTGCTGCGTATTTTGGCACAGAACCTGACAGCAGGTGAGCACTTTTGTTTACAATGAAGCAATGAAACACGGGTGTATTGTTGTGTTCACTGTCTGTGCAATTGACACATATTCACCCATGGACTCATGTAACTCGTCCAAGGACCTCTAGAGTTCCCCGGAACACCAGTTCAGATTATTGGGATCAGTGAACAAGGAGCGACTATAAAACGAAATGACAAGTTGCAGATCATGCTGCAGAATGGGTCTGAATATCCCTTTATTGTTAATGGCTGGTTGCACGGTGTCCTACAAGATACAACAATACAGTGGACCAGATTTATGTGTGGGAGAGAAAGAGAGAAAGCCACTGAAGCAATAATCTGTTGCACACAGTGAAGCCATAAATCCGCTGATATTGACGGAAAGTGTGCAGACTACAGGCCTGATTTAAAGGCACTGATAGGCCCATTCCAACGTACATTATCACAAAGTAATGAAATGTAAACCAACCGTAAGGGACATTATACCGCCTATAGCATATGGCAAACAACATGCAGACCCAGGAGTAAAATGAAGGATTTACATACCAAATGAGGATAAAAGAGAATATAGATAGATAGATAGATAGATAGATAGATAGATAGATAGATAGATAGATAGATAGATAGATAGGTAGCAGCTGGAGTCGCATCATGAAGCCAAATATGTTGCTGATTTGCACAAATTATTTAACCTTTCTACGCCCGAAGCGACGACGCGGATCGCCATGGTCTCAATTCAATAAAAATGAAAAATGGCTCACAATAAAACCGCGACACGAATTTAATATATCACCGTTTTATTACGCACTTATTTCACTTTCCGTGTGAATAAAGATATCTCTCAACTGCACAAGGTGGCTAGAGGGAAGCATAAAAATCAATTGTGTGGATTCAAGGCCATATCAATAACGTTGCAGGGACGAGAACAGTGCGAGTGTGGCTGCCATTAGGCCTGTTTATGTTTGCGCGTTACGATAAAATGAATTGGGACGAGAGTACGCACCGAGCTACTGATCAGCTTACTGACAAGGTAATTGGCCGTTTATGCAAAACCGGGGAGATCTATGGGCCGGAAGGCGGAAAATAATGTTTGTGAGGATCTTTCAGACACATCTCTCTCCCTGCTGGTGATGTCAGCAGGACGGCTGTGATGTCTGATTGGGCGCCACCTTTAATGTCACAAACCAAGTTATACAGCTACACCAACACAGGGGCTCCCAAACTTTACCATGTCTGTCATAGCAATACATTTTATTTCTAAGTGTTGATTAATCAGTGTTCACATGGAGAGCTGGCTCCTATATTCCGTTACACTATTTCTGAATTGAATTGATGTTTTTCTAATTATGTTTAGTTCTTTAAACCATGTATTGTCTTCATTTTACACATGTCTTTTGTTTTACTGTGCAGGTTAGATGCCATGTGCATGTTACTGTAATAATATTACGTATAAGCCAATTCCTTGTTAGGCCTATATATTCAGGCCTACTGCAGCAGGATTTGAATACCAGCATGCTGTTGATTTTTACACTTTTTAGGATTAATCTGGCTTCTCTATTATTTGTATGTAGGGTGTTCCCAAATATTTCCATTTCAGAGAAGACCCCCATTTGATGGCTGTCTTTATTACCGAAAGATTGATCATGATTTTTGTTAAGTTTGTAAGTTTTAGCAAGTAGCCTACACTCAAGACTTTTCCCTAAACATTCTTTAACCATGCCCACATTTGGAAGAGTGCAATTATTTTACACTACACTCTTCCCTGACAAAAAACTAAACAATATTGTGCAGGTTTATGATACTAATTTGTAACTGTGACAGCAGTAAAAGTAGCCTAATGTATCTTCTTGGTGTCAGCGCCAACCTTAATGTGAACTACCTCACATTTATCAAGCCAAAGACAAACTAGTTGTTGTTATCCTTTTTTAATTAATTTGTTGCTTTGCTGTGGGTTATTTATTAAATTTGACCAAATTAAGAAATGTGACCGAAGACCAATAAGAGACAAATATAAATATATATACTGTATATATTTATAATAATTTTGTCACAGATTTATATTTAGGATTTGAAACCTTTGTTGGACAGTTTTCATTATATTTTCTAATGACCCATGTGATTTTTTGATAGAAACGGAAAATAATCCTTTTAACTCACATGTTGAGAAGCAGGACATGTAACTGAAATTTCAACCCTATAGTTAAAACCTTTGCATTAAGTCATCACGGCCTGTTTATATGGCAGTGGCCTGCGTGTGGCTCTTTGCCTGCATGTTGTACACAATGGTAAAACTGTAAACCTCGAATCATCAGGAGCAATATCACAGTTCTCTTTATTGAGCCTGACAACCAGTGCTTACCCAACGAGACACCCAGTGTCGTGTTTCATTATCCTCAACCATTCAGACCATTCACTGTTATTAGTTCCCACAAGCTCCTGTTATAATGAAGCATGAGGGAATTAAAATGATTTTTAAAAAGTTATCTGATTTCTAATATGCAGTTTGGGACTCTTCAGACTGATATGTCACCTTTAACTCTCTTAGATGTCTCATCATAGGATCTGTTTTCAGTTTACGATTGGATTTCTACACACGTCTGAGCAAACAAAATCCTTACTAAATGGTTCTGTGTTTTCATTAAAGCAACAAAGGAGCCACTCTTATTCAACCATGAAAAAAAAGTATTTCTTTAACATTTTTTGTAAATGTTTTCTTTTGATCATCAGAAAGAGCTCAAAAAGAGCATTCAGAAAATTAATGTTCAGCCTAAATGTATTTAAAGGTTCCCTGCCACATGTATTTCATTACATTGTGGTAATGTCTGAAGTTCTACCATGGACTCTGTCATATTATATATAACATATTTTGTGGATAAAATGCCTTGGTTACCTTGTTTCAAGCCATTCTAGCGTGTTATAGAAAGCCTGCAGGAAGTCTCAGTTCAATTTGTGCCAGTTTTCATTAATATTCAATGAGCTAAGCTGCTTGACTCTGATTGGCTAACAGCTAGCCAGTAAGAGCCTGGCTATCAGTATCTTTTAACCAGCGCAACTGGGCGAGCTCATGAATAGTAATGAGCTCAGGCAACATGACATCAGACTGACCAGCTGTTGTAATTGGCCTGATTTCTCCTCTTATTTCTTTTCAGTGGCTAGAGCTGACAGAGGAGGTAGCAGTTCATTTTCACATTCACAACCTAACACAAACACATATGGACCTAACGGATTAAAAAAAATACAAGTAAAAACGGTTTTGTGATAGGGCACCTTTAAACATCTTTAAAACCCAACCATCCACATATTTCTCCATTTGTTAGATCTGGGATGTCATTGCACAAAGAGAAACACTGTTTCTGAATATAATGAGATTTGTTGGTATTAACTGCTCACGCTCCCTGTTTTCTCTAAATGCTTGTAGTATCTTCATTTGGACACTTTTGCTCTATTTATTATACATCTCTGTACCTGCTGCTGCAATGACTCTGTTTTCCCATCAGGATCATTAGAATTTTATCTAATAAGATTTATCTGCAAAACATAAGGGCATTTACTCTATTGGTATTTTTTAAATAAAGATCCCTGAGTTATTATGGGCTGCCACTAAGACTAGTTATGAAATAAGCAAACACAAGGTCTACCTATAGCTTTTAAATGCACACGTGACATGATGCTGTGCAGGATTGTAATGAGCAATTCTACTAATGCAATAAAACTCCATTGCCAATTAAGGTATACCCCCTCACACACACACACACACACACACACACACACACACACACACACACACCCTCTCTCTCAATATGAAAGCCCCTCGCTGACTTTGCCCAAAGGCGTTGTCTATGGTTGCCGGCTGTGCGTGATGAATCGTTATCTCCAGGCTATGCTGCTCGTCTGGGTAATAAAGTACCAGCAAAGCGGAGACAAAAGGAATTTGTCACAGTTGCCTCCCCGATATATTAGCAACCTACCGGTCGGTTTAGCTTTCCTTTGGGGGACCAGGGGCCTACACACCAAATTACAAACGGAACAGAAAAAATAGGAAGGAAAAAAAGGGAAAGGGTCTCCAGAAAAAAAAAGAAAAAAGATTTGGCCTGGATATGCTCACTGATATGCCTACAAAACACAAAGAGAACCAACTGACATTTAATCCAGAAATGATTGATGTGTATGTATGCATGGTTAATCTCCTTCACTCCTTTACATGCTGTCAGCTGGTTGTATCTAAAGTCTTGTCCAAATTTTGTGTGGAAAAAGCAAAAGGCACTTCCAGACAGTAGGGGCATCTGATAATGGATGTATAGCCGCTAAATTGCCCGATAACCGATGCATTTAAACTGACATCTGAAATAATCCCAGACCTGGGGAGGGAGAAGAAACTGCCTCTGCAAGCAAGGATGTCGGAGCTTAGTGTGACGAAACCTGTCATCCTCCTCCATTCCAGGCCCTGTTTGGCTCTCTGCTGCTACTAGCTTGAATTTCAGACTTTACACCCAGAAGAAAACAGGGTTTAATAGTTTAGGGAAGGGGGCTTTTCGACTTTAAAATGCCAGAAAACATTCAATAAGAAAGCTAATGTGGTTCTCAAATACTTTTACCTGTTTTTACTTGTTTATTTATTCTGTAACATTCTGGCTAGTCGGGGTCGTATACTCGATTTTAGTAATACTGAGGCCCATATTTTATTTGTTCACTTAAATTAATTTAATTACTGGTTTAGTCATGTCATTTGAAAAAATGTATGGAACAATCAATGAAGGTCTATGTGCTAAATGACTGAAAGTAGTGGGCAAGAAAATTCACACATGTTTTAATCTTTTGACGTGAAACTTACTCCTTATTGTTGAAATGCCCATGATTCAGAGAGAAAATACCAAGGACATAACCTCAGTATCCCCAATGATAGCCACGTCCTTGAGTCCATTACCAAGCATTTTCATAACATATCATATAATAACATGATTTTTGTTTAGCATGAACGTGTTCTCCACAACAAGTCGTCCAAACCATAAGACAATTTAGCTTGTGTATTTCTACCTTCTAAAGGCGCTTAACCACTGCTGGTACCAGCTGTACTTGGCTCGGCTCAACTTGACTAGGCCGTGTTGCCTCATCCTCCTTTTTCCATATTAAGTCCCCTTATGCATGAGGTGGTTCATCTAAATTTCTGATTTGCTCCTGGCCACTATAGGGTGCTGCCACTATGAACGTAAATAAGAGTA